>NWSH02000537.1:1608259-1650102 GCA_002382865.2 Heliothis virescens
GTTGTGAAGATCAGACAAGCAGTCGCTCCATGTAAAACACTGGGTCTCAGCTGCATCCGGTTAGACTGGAAGCCGACCCCAACGTAGTTGGGAAAAGGCTAGGCAGATGTGAAAATCATCATGATGTATACATATTACAAAAGTAAATAAACAGTTAATATAAAGTCACCGGTTAATTAGCAATACAATAGGGAGCGCTAATTTGGCAAGCTTGTAATAAAAGAGGTCTCGTAGCACAGGAGTGATTCACGCATCGCACGAGATTGATGATCTGATTCAAGGAACACGCGGACCATTTGATGCAACTAATTTATTGTGAGAAACAGACATTTTTAAATGAACCCAGTCCGGAAAAAGATGCAAGTTATTCCGAGACCCAAGTGTTTGTTATGATTTTTTTTCACATTAACATAGATTAGTTTAACGATACAAGTGAATCCGTTGTCACGATTTATATGCTACCGTCGTAAATGATTGCACTTAGATAACATCATTATTGGTGTTAGCTTCGCGAAATAACTCATTAAACAAAAATGATACCGATCGTAAACACATATGTGCGCCCGCGACAGATCCAATTCCGAACATTTTAATTAAGGTGCGCCGCCGTCGATACACTTCGAGACAAAGCGAGAGTAACAAGTATAAAATAATCGTCGACCGGACTGCGACCGGCGACCGGCCACCGGTCCACCACCAGCTTCGCAGAAAATCCAAGTTTTTTTACAAACGTCTCAACACTCGGTCGCGTCGCTCAATTAAGTCGACTTTTCTGAACGATTTGATACTTCATCGAGTATCAGATTCGCAACCAAATAGGTTAATGGATATTTCGATTTCGCAATTAGAGTTCGGTGACCGCCACTGTTTAAGTTCGATCGAGATCTTTTCGCACGCACTCCAAGAAATAAACGAGCAAGTCATTACAACGACTAACGAGCCGCTTATCAAAATTATTGTCGAAATTAGGTCGAAAGTGGCGTAGACGCGCAAGATAAACAGTGCTTTCATTTTTATTCGTCCTCGCATTCTATTCAGGTTTGGGCTGTCACTTTTTGTTTCGTTGCGCCGGTAGTGCGGGGCGAGTAGGATCTCGATCGGTCGCGGCCAGCCTTGACCTTCGGCGGCGATCGGTCGCGCGGCCGAACGTCGACCCGCGCGCCCCGCGCCCCTGCCCCGCCCGCGCAGCCCAGCGCCGCGCCTCCAGCCGCCGGTAGAGATGCACTACTACTTATTGTATTACACTGCAGTTACTATCGATGTATCGAACACATCCTTACTAATCACCAGAGTTACCCGTACCTTGCCTATGCAGTACCGAAGTACAGAACATGTGACCTAGTAATGTCCTTTACCTAAATTATGTCATAAAACACAATAACTATCTATGATTTAATTCTAACAGAGCATGTTGCAAAATTAGAACAGTGGGCGTTATTAAGAAAATAAATGGCACTTCATATTTTTTTTGTACTACTATTCACGCAAGTAAATTAATGTGTCAACAGACAGTCATTAATTTTTGATTAGTTATTTATTACTAAATACTGTGTCGACATTACTTAATTAATCGATAAAAATAATAATGTTCTCATCCCTATGGATCGTAAGGAGCGGCCTGGCTGGACGCGTACGATGCACCTCTGCACTATGCGTTTGTCTTCCGCAAATTATGTATGTACGAGTTGCGAGCTCACCCAATCATGGTATGATATCATCACATACATGCAACAGATATTTTTTTGAAATCCAATCCAATGTCTAATTTCCTCAACGTGTTTTTTAAACAAGGTGCTTTAGTAATTTTCCATTCAGTCTATTTGCAAATAAATCGAAGCTGTGCAATTTGCAAATAAGAGGAAATGGTTTCAAATGAGATGGAACAGTGTGTATTGGTGTCAGTAACACGTAGGGCTCGAGTGCAAGTCTTGAGGGGCGCCTCGCGAGCCATGACACCACCTACCTCGTTTCCGCCGACCACGGGAGTCGTGGACACGCCCGGTGAACAACGCGATGCTCTAGAGGCCACTATTGTAATAAAGTGGTTCATATTCAAACAATTATATTCCGCCAAGGACACCGATGGCTCGATGGTATTTTTTTTTTTGTAAGTCCTAACAAGTAGACGAGAATCGATTGTTATAGCCATTAAGTTCACGATAAATAAATTGATTTCCGCAGTAATATTGATACAAATCTTTATCTAAGTTTATCACGAACTACCGGAACTTTTCGCAAAGCTAGGCAGTAGTGGAGGTACTGGGGCAACAGACGCGACGGGACGTAATCTTGTTAGGCAAACATTCGAGCACTTGAATTATCGTGCGTTAACGGCGCGCACACATGAATGGTACATACGGCATGTACGTGAGCGTACGCGATTCATTCAATTTGTTTACTCCGAGTCATCGCATGCCGCCGCGACGCCGCGGTCAAGGGCGACGTCCATCGCCCGCCACGCACACGCCCCAATTATTACAACACCTACTGGAGCCGCGATGATCGCTACAACGCTCTTTAGCCACGGATAATGCGATACAATATCTAGCTTTGTTATTGTTTACACATGCCGAAGTTTCGTGTGAATTCATGGACTGTAATAATGATGAAATTTGAACATCTTGATTTATTATCATCTCTGGAAGATTATGCGTAATTTTCTTGGGAGTGTAGCTGTGTAAGCAGTTGCTCTGTGACGCTGGTGCGGGTGCTGCGAGCTGAACGTGCGAGTGCGACCGTGCACTGCATGAGCTGGCCAGCATGAGCCCGCCACGTGGCGCGAGACCTTCGTCCGGACCACCAACTCTTAGGTCATTTACTCCAATTACGTAACACCCGTGTAACAACTACGACTACGTATATAATCGGTGGAATTTTTATTGACTAATTATTCGCCATTTTTTATAAGCGGTGAAGTCAGCGGATATAGCTAAATATTCAAACAGTGTATCATTCGAGGCTAACAATAACGTATAAAAAAGCCTTCGTATCGAATTATCTCACGTGGATATCTATTGGTGAGTAAATAGCGCAGTGCTGAGCGGGTGGTGGCGCGGCTGGAGGCAGCGAGTGCGAGATGCAGCCACATTCCTCCGCGATGACTCGCCCCCGCCGGACCACCGTCGCGAGCTTTTCACACGTAAACAACATGTGGAAGACGTTCATTGCTTAGATTTTACTACTTCGGCGCAGTCTTGTTCCGAAGATAACGTGAACCATTCATCGCGCGAGCCGCGAGCGGAGCGCGGAGTCAACGCCCAGACGGATTAAAGGGCCGATTAACGAGCACAGTTTAATTTATAACCGGAATAATAAAAGCTCACGGAAGGACCGCCGCACACTGCAACGCTCCGGCGCACTAACCCATATCGCTCGTGCCTCATAACTCAACTGTCAACAATACATTCTGCTCCTGCTCTCGGTATTCTTCTACAAACGACCAAAATGATTTTTTCACAAAGACCACCGGCTCCAAGCCAGACATGATATAGAGATGCTAATTCGCCGCATTCATCCTTATTAGCTAAACGCGCCGACATTACTTTCGGTTTCGCACAAACGTTAGCATTGATTTAGAGCAGATCTATAAAAAGTAAAAGAGTCGGGACATTGAAACCGGTTGAAGCCTCAGCCGGGGCAGCCGAAATCTCTGTAATTATGTTAACGAGGTGCGCCACAGACCCACGTGGTCGCCGCTAAGTTTATTAGTGCGCTCGTAAACTCAACGATAGTGAAAGATGCTTTCATAACTTTGAACTCATTTTATAGATTGGTAACGCACGTGTCTTCGCGATAGGCTCCCGACATCTGCTGATAAAATATATTGGGACCGGAAAACGCGGTTAGATTTGCTATGCCGTGTGCTGGAGGTACCAGGAAAGCGTGACTGATAAGGAGGTTACACAACGGGCTGAAGGAGCCAAGGTCGCGGCAGATGTGGGAAGCACAGGCTCGTCGTTCACGGCTTATCTCGTCGAATGTTTGCCAAGCATAAATAAGCAGCGCCTCAACACAGTACGATCGAAATACTCGTCGATACCGCGCACCATGTTTATGGGTGTGAACGCACTCGGCTATGGCGTCGTGAGAACTCACTACCACATAATATTAGGAGCGATGATATTGTGTGCGATAACGCGACACGTGGTAATCGAAGCTTAGCGAGCGACTACAATGTGTCAGTGTAACATTGCGTAACTATCCGAAAATATGTTTATCGGAACCAAATGCGTGAGATATTCGACTGTGTGCTCCTTAGCCAGATTAATAACGCATTTTTAATTTGTTTTAGTGATGAGTTCACCGAGGTATCCGACCGATAAGGAGTTCACGCGATCTCCGCGGGAGGGCGAGATGACGCGCCGCTAACATTCCAAAACCGATATTATTTATTTTTAATAATGCCAATGAACGCTTAGCACGTTTACCTTCGATTTGCATCTACTCCTTTATCGAAGCGCTTCCTGCTCGAGCCTTATTTGTGTTGAGATTATTTGTGATCGATATTCATTCAAGTGGAGAGCGTCGCCGGCGCGGAACGGGCTCGGACGCTGACGAAGCGAAAACCATTCGGGCCGGTCGGAACCCGGCCACCGGCACTGGGTCACTGGACCCCGGGACCGGGTGCCTCTCAGGAATCCCGGCTGAACACCGCCATTCATAATAAAAATGACATCAACCGCGTGGGAACATAATATAAATGCCAAGCAAACGACCGGTCGGACCGGCAGATTTAATTACGACACAGTTGATTAATATTGCCATAAACGATATTTGGCCAAGTTGTTCCTCTTGGTCGTCAACACAACGAAACCGAAAGCTGCGGGGGTAGCGTTTGTAAAAAAGACAAGAAAGCGTGTAGACGATCGTGATGCGTCAGCGCATTGCACTTCTGCCGTCCCTGTCGCGGCGACGCGTGCACTTGTCATTGTATGTTGGTCCCTGTCGCGCACTCGCGGGCGCGGCGTGCGCGCGCGTGCGTCTCGCTCGCGCCTCATCACTTTGTTTGAGGAAGTGCGCCTTATGCTTACGGGATCGCTCCGGCCGGCAGCTGCTTTGCATCGCATACCGAGCGGATTAGGAGCCGAAGGTTTAGTCATTGAAGAAAATCAATCGAATAGCAGCGCGTGTGGCCGCGACAGTTCCCCCATAACAATGAGTGATAGTGCATCCGTCTCTTTCGCGGCGAACCTTGCCGTGCTGTTGCTCCGGCCAGGTTCAATATCCCAGACCTTGGCGCTCGAGAGTACCGATGCCCAGTTCAAACTAGTTGCTCATACCTAGCACCTGCTACCATTGTAATGTGCTGTCTTCGCATCCGATCTGCTCATAATATTAATGTCAGAGCTATTGTCCAAGGTGTCGTGAGGAAATGGATTTTTCCATCGCTTTGTCGGCAATGTTTGGATGGTTCGGTCGGGGTCACGTTTTGACATAAACGACTGAACATAAAAAATTGAGTAGTTTATGATTTCTCTACCAGGAAAACTAATGAAGCGTCGGTGGTCGGCGCCGCGGCTCGTACCTACATCAAAATATACGAGCGCCCAATTAGATGTCGGCCGCATTGCGAAAATAATATAAATATTAGTAGAACCGACAAAGGTTTTTAATCACCGATCTCGATGCGTTTTGTTCCTTTTGCGGTCCGAAATTACAGGTTGCGAGTTCGCTCACCCCGGCACGCCGCGCTTAGGGCAACTATGCTCTCGTGGATCGTGTGAAAAATTACCCCGAGATTTTGCTCTTATTTCGCATTATAAGTGGCATTCGATATGTATAATTTCTGCATCCGGCCGAATATAAAGCAGCGTGCACGCACGGTGTTGCGGTTTTCGATCGGATTTGAAGATCGATGAACTCTTTATCGGGATGCTTGTCGTTAGTGGCTAACATTATAAATAATTTCAAAAAGAACAATGAAAACGAAAGCGTTGTGGATGGGTTGCGGGCGCTCGCGGCTCCGCGGCATCTCACCGCGCGCTGCGCCAAGGTTACGTAGTAGGGGCGGCGACCGGCACCGGCGAGACGGCGCTGACGTCACGGGCGCCGGAAACGATTGTCCGCCTCATAGTTACGGTTACATTTTGAGTTTAGAAGAAAGTGACGCCGCGTGGGCTAGGTCAGTGCGATGCACTTCAATCACTCGTTACATCACTACTCGCGACTGGAGCGGCCGCAGGCGGCGATACCAATGACAATGTTTTCAATAAAGTATATTTAAATTCGTTGTAAGTAGGTAGGTAATAAACCAAAAGCGACAACAAAAGCCTGTAGGTTTTGTTCCGCAAAAGGCAGATGTTCAAGAAAGCGGTCGACCTCAGCTGATAGCCGGCTGATAAACAAATTAATTGTCCCCCGCGACGACAATGGATGCCGTTTTATTTAGCATGCCACAAGTAATCACAATAAAAGCTGCTTGTACAACGCCCTTACACATTTTTATTTGACCATTTAAAAAGTTTACGCGTGTCAGAGCTTTTATTTCATGTGATTTCCTTACTGCGTCATAATGAGGTGTTGTGTGTCATCAAATTGTGCAATATGCATAAAAGTTTCAATACATACATACTGATTTTTGTGTCGTGGTCGTGAGGAGTGTTCGATGCTTACCTGGGAAGAAAATAACAATTATTAATTTAATTATTTATTATTCCACAAAATATAGATACATGAGAAACGTATCATAACAAGAGGGAATTATCCTTGTAAAACTAGGTTTGAAGACCTGTCATAAAAAGTTAGTCTTTCAGCTACTTTTGTAAAACTTTGTATACCTACAACTGAAGCCTTTTATTTTTTAAAGTTGGAAAATTAAACTTTTTCTTGCGAGTACCAATTTGCTAAAGAGAAAACTCAGTCCTAAAATAAATATTGTCATATTTGGAATTCATCTGCAATCAATCTTTGTGTTCGGGCGAATGCTAAATATTTCGTAAACAACGCAATGCGTTGTAAAGCTAACTCACAACACCACGTTTTTGCGTAAATGACAGAATGACGCGCGGCACACGACAACCAACAACCGTGTTTACTAACATTACTAGAAACTACATCAATATTGTACTTTACAGTTACTTTATTAAACCGCTGTAAAATTATAAATCTTGTACATTTCCATACATAGAAGCATTTGTACCTTATTACCATTTCATGACCTACTCAAACGCTTTAGTAACCCTCAAACGTCCGTGAGGCACCGCACATGCCCAAAAATAATTTACATAGTACCTACCTACGCACCTACTTTCCTTATAAAAATATTTTGCTTAACATAGCATATCGCGAGTGAGACGCTAGTCACAACCAGGCATTATCGTGCCGCCGGTTTAGCTGGACCCTCCGTCTCACCTTCCAGTGTTGAAACTTGGTTCTAATCGAAACAATCAATGTGGACTAAGAGGTCAGATAACACTGGGCTGGGTGTATTTAAATACGCGTCCCGGCCGTTAGCGTTTCCGATAGGCGCGTGACGCAGACGGACGAACAGAGAATTTAAAGTGACTCAGTGGAGTAGGCGCGAGAGCACAGAGCCTCTCACACACACGCGCGCTACTGGACCCCAACACTCAATCAACTAATCATGTCCTTCTAATTGTTCCGCTGACGTACCACATTGTCACTTCTAAACGCCAATTAATAGACTTTAATACACTCAAGTAGTTTAATAGTTTATTCGCATCACTACCATAAACTTACAATAACCATAACGGTAAACTTTCACTATTGTTTGACTTCTGTCCTAATTTCTACCGACCTAAAACAACGCCACGTCGCACAGGTGACTGTGACAAAGGAAACAAACAATGCCCATTAAAAATACCAGAAACAAAATATCCACTTAAGTCAATTATCGACATTTAATAAGCCGATAAATCGACAGCGGCAACAATGTCGACGAACCACTCCTAGGTGAAATAGGAAGAGTGGGCAGCCTCCAAAACAAGTCCTGCAGGGAGCGGGTTAATCGAAACAAATAGAGTTGAGGACATGCGATGATTACTGCAGATTCGCGCAGCTCTTATTGCGGCGTGTAAAGGTTGCCTTTACTGCACAGTACAGCAGCAGTCGCAGATGAGAATAATTGTAGGAGCGAGTGCGTCGCGAGCCGCGGTCTCTGGCCCAGACACACTCGCGACAAACATTATCAACAACACTGACGCTAATTTTCACCAGAACCATTTAAACCTTTAATGTGTTATAAAAAGTAATGAAGGAACTCACACCGGTCGTCATTATCGTTCACAGGGACATAATTCAACGTTCTCCGGCAGTAAAATTAAAAACGCGTAAATGGCGCGGTGGGCTCGCGGTACCTACCAACTTCAATTAGATTTCGCGAAAGGCGAACAATAAGAAATAAAATCTGATCTTTTACGATCTCTCTGTCAGGCGTCGGTCAGGGGAGATGATCGTAAAAACGGGAATGCAACGTGCCCGTGTTGCTAAAAAACCAAAAGTTAACAGAATCTCGGCAACTTTTAACCCGAAACTGCCGGGACGAAATTTGATGGGGCGATTTACGGCGCAAAAGTGGGTCACTCGCGTACAAAGGCATGGCCACGAATTTCCACTTCAATTGACGCGCGCAATAAAAATGACGCCGAAGGTGAGATGAAACATTGCCTCGCACAATAAGTACCTCAGCCAGCCACGGCCAGGGCTAAGCCATTAACTTTACAACTTTTAAATCAGCGTGAGAATCGTCAAATCAATATTTAATTCGATTTACTGATGCGACTTTCTTAGTGATCGATTCAGTGCAAATTCGCATTTCAAAACATAAAATTCGCAGTCGTTCGTCGCACACGAATACTTACGGAATGCAAAACGGAATCTCGCTCGGTCTTTGTTGCGGATTCCCAGACGGCGGCGGTGGACGGCGGCCGAGGTAAAAAGCGGTCACATGTACCGCCTTATAAATTATGAACCCCACCGGGAGTTATTAGTTGTCGAAATGACAGCGCCGGACCCGACCAGTGCCGAATGTGACGCCCGCTTTACCGTTACAAAACCTAGACCTCTAAAAAACTAAGGGCGATAGGGTCGCGCCGCCAGTTCGCTCGCCCTTTTATTTTTATCGATTTAAATTCGACTGAGCTCAGAAACAATGGGTTTCGGCAACCAAAAAACAAACGACGATCGTCAAGATAAACGTATAAATAACGATTGTATAATTATTAATTAATCGAGCTGAACAGGAATCTTGCGACATAAAACTATAATAATATTGTTATCGAGTCACACATTGACCTATCAGAGAAAGCAATAAGTCAACGACTTGAGTCAAATGAAATCCTCTGTTGATTGATGTCAATACGTCAATGTAAATAGACGTTATTATAATAAAGTTATTTATTAAACGTTACATAAGTGATTTAATACCCACTGTTTTATTTATTATTCTATGTATCTAAGTAGCATATTACGGTAAATAAATTGTAAGACAATCTATAAATAGCTAATTGATGCTATACGCCTATGCATATGATAAAAGCTATTTATAAGTGCATAAATCAGATAGAAGGCCGAAGCATCCCACGCAAACGACATCGAGGTAGGTCGGGATACAAACAAATACTGAAAAATGTGTACGAAATTTGTTTACGTTCTGACAACGTTAACCCATTTACTTATTAAAACTTCGATGGATGATTGATGTTAAGTAATCAAATCAACTTCGGATCCTCGCAACTTTAACGCTTTTCGGTTACACGGACGTGTATGACCATAATCGCGTATTGCCTCTGAACCAATTAATACAAATCGTGATGTTTAAAATGGCAGCTCATAACCAACTAATAATAAACATTAATCGTAGCAAATTAATATTGTCTCAAACATACGTTCGGTAAAATAACAACCGACTGTAATTACAGGTTTACAGCTAATCATATTAATAGTTACATAGTTTTTGCGTTTAAATAACCGACTGTGTAATAGGTAGGTGTGTTTCGACTCGTCCTTTTAGATCAACATTTGAAGACCTCTGAAGTCATATTTTTTGTTAATAAATGAATAGGTCAATGATAGAGCTTATTTCATTTATTTGAAACGTGTACATTATCCCTGGTTAGCTCACGCCAATAAGTGGCACTTACCAGGGCATCACGAGTGCAGAGGGAGTGCAGAGGTTGTGAAATTGCGTGTGACCGCAAGACATCCGGCGGACAATGGCGCATGCGCCCGACGCGGCAGACGAAAGCCCAGCGCGCCGGATGTATGTAATGTTCAGATATTGGTGTGCATGTACACATTTATTGAATAATGCTTTAGTTGTAAGGATACAAGCAGTTTAAGAACATGAAAGGAAAGATTGACGTTGATCGCTGAGAAATATGCAATTTAACTACATCTTCAGGGCTCAAGATCATCAGAAATGAACCATAAACATTAATAAAAGCTCGATACAGCAGCGTCAAATTAATTCGTTGATATAGATTATGAATGTAATTAAAAACATTCCGGTTAACAACAGAACTGTAAAGGGCACTGAAGAAATAAAACTTTAATTTCAAATTGACACTGAAGTGAGTTCAATAAAACTTCGTAGACTTTTGTAACGTGCAGATGGAAAGGAAACCGCAAGGAAGTGGGTTCAACTCCAAGGTCTCGTAATTATTAATATCCCGTGAGGTTTATTTTTGTATGATTATAAAAAATAACATGATGGTGAAAATAATCACTTGGCTTACACGTGTACATGTGCTAGTACCATGTGGTAACTGACAAGGGCTACATAATAACGAAAGTGGTCATCAGGGAGTATCAAATGAAGCGATCTATCAGGCGGGTTGTTACCGCAGGCCTTGTTTATAGGGAATCCTTGCATGTGTGGGAGCCGCATAGTGCAGAACTGGTTTGTCTATGGGTACCAAGCCGTCAATACCTCTTCTCGTTTTTGTTGTCCTAGTCCATGAAAGTAAGTGATGGAGAAATAAAACAAAATGTAACTAATACACAATTAACTTTCAAAGTTATTACGTTAATTTTCTTTTTCTTTGAACTCCCAACAATCGAAGTTTCGAATTTTACAAAAGTTGGTACGGCTATTGAAACTCTTAAAATTACATCACGAATTGCGAAAACAACATTTCTTTTGTAACTGAATCGTTTACTGTAAGGACGAATTATAAATAACCGTATATTTTTGAAAAGATTTACAAAACATGACCTAACTCTTTTGTTTGGCCGTAATTTTAAGAGCGCTTTCCTGCCGAGAGCCGCATGCGAGTACTCAAGTATTCGACCACGTATGTATTCGTATTGTTCATAATTACTGATATTTAAAACTAGATTGACAGTAGGTATATAGGAACTGTAGCAGCCATTTATTACCCGCGACCTTCAGCACTAAATAAGTCTGATAGGTTAATTGCTGTGAACAGATTAGTTTTTAGCAGTTTTTTTGGACCACCGAAACCCGCTGCTCTTTGTTTATGATTCATAATTACAATACGATGGAGAGGCAATCACATAACCTGTCATTATACTGTACAAATAACTACTTATTTATACATTCTGAGTGTGGCGAGTTAATTTGATACCTGTAACGGCCATGTTATCCTATTCGTAACCTCATTTAGGTATTTATTTATCGATTGGCCAATTGTTAGCTTAATAAAAAAGGGTTTCTTTATTATATCGCTATATTTCATCGGCCCGATTCTCATAGTTTACTGTTAACAAAAAACTAATGTTATTTATGGTAACGTAGAATTAAGATTAATATGCTTATTTTTTTGGGCGTTATTCCGCTAAGCTGGATGATTATGATTTGTGGCCATTAGACCTACATCAAACGGCTCGCGTGTGACCCGTGCACAGTGCAGCGCTGACGCCATGCACCACGGAAAAAATCACAACAGTTAGATTAGCCCATATCAACAAAAAGTGTGTTATTTACCTTGGCGTTTATTGGTATCGCGGACTTTTTGCGAGATATTAATATCTGGGTGCTTAATAATTTTATGCCATAAAATTTATATGATGCAGAAATAATTAAGTGCTCGTAAATTCGAGCAGGTGGGATTAGTTCATAAAGAGTTCTCGTAATGCGTAACAGATTCGTCCTCCATTAAGTTGTACAAGAACGTCCCTGGGCGCGGGCGCGTCCTCTCCGGCGGCGGTCTGGCTCCTTCATCTCATCGGCGCGATATTAGGTAGATAACACAACCTGAGCAACGCCGCGACTCACATAATAGGACATTATAATAATAAGATAATAACACGTCTGCTCTAAGCGGTACGGCGAAACGGCGCGCTTTTTTCCCGCCGCCCCGGTGTTGCCATGTCTGTCTCGCAGATTCACTCCCGCCTGGTTTAACTAGTTCAAGGTTGCTTCAGATGTCGTGCTTGTGAATGGGCGGCTTTATTTTTTGTTAGCAATAGGTCGTGTTTAGGTCACCGGAGTCACCGGCTGCCGGAACGGACCACGTCGTAAAGCAACACAAAGGATCTTGTGTAGTCCACCCATACTCACATCATTTCATAGGCGTAACTAGCTATTAGTTATTCGTTCACAAATTGGTTTCGCAAACACAATTAATTATCCGACGACTGTTACACATTTGGAACATAACAGCAAAAACAAAACGTTGTCGCTAAAAGGATCCGATTTAAAAATTAATTAACTACTTATGATAATAAGTTTGGGGTTTGGACAAAATGCATATTTAATTGTGGAAAAACATCACAAAAAGTTGTCTCGAATGACGAAGACATTAAGTTATTTTGTAACAGAGTGCAATGCACTGGGAACTGACCGCGTTAGGTTGGCAACCCAGGGGAGGGCGCAACTAATATGCGTCCAATCCAACCGTAAACGATTATTCGGATTTCGAATGTGCCACGTGACCCTCATTTTGCGGCGTTTGAATTTAAATTTGGAAAGCGTCTTGAACGATCAGTTCGTTAATTAAAAAAAGGTGTTTCGTTTATTAGGTCTTCAAGTGACCGTCACATAACGATGAGGAGTACATTAAAACTTAAAATAAAAACAAAACGTCATCACCCGCAGAATTATTGGCGCGGTGAATATAAAATTGACATTTTACTTTCCGGGTTCGTTCGCCAGGTGCTCGCAGACCACCGTGCTTCGACGCGACCGATACAAAGTCACTTACAAGTAACTTTGTTGACAAAAAAACACAGGCCACCAGCGCACAGTAAGTCATCCGTGCATACATTAAAATAATCTGCGAAATATCAAAACATCTGTCAACCGCCGGCTAAACACTTTGATCTATGAGCTGGGGTCTGATCCGACTCGAGTCGATGACGAAAATTGCTAAAAAACCGAGTCACGATTTTTCGCCACTCGAATTAAGTTAGATTATTAATGTGCCAAATTAGTGATGGGTGGCTCTAATGAGATTCTAATTTGAAGTTTATTGTTAGAATATCAATAAGATTTTAAATAATGAAGCTGTATCATCGCAAAAACTCATTGTCTATTTGAATCTACGGGATGATGACTTAATTTGACGAAGAGCTTTTTGGATTTGTATTCCTGGTACCTCAAGAAGAATTTTCAAAGATGGCCGATAAATGGGATGGCGCAAGGCACTTGAGAGACGGCGCCAAATGAGATGGAAATGTGGCCACAAGGAGGCGAGTGGTACCCTTATTGACCTGGATGTGAGAGCGGGACGCCGAGGCAACACTTTTAACTGATTAGATGAAAAAATGGCATCAATTGTTTTCATTATTCGAGATTAAATTGAACTTATTGGATTTATGATTTTTGTGCTTAAAGCTCTAATGCTTTAAGGGCCAGTATGTCGAGATATTTCCATAACCTCGTTGAAAACCATTCACACAAGGCTTCGTTTGTCTCGCCAAGCTTCGTCCATTATTACACATAAGAACCGTGACGCTATTAGTTTTTCGTCTTAAAGTGATAAACATCTAAATGAATTGTGAATCATTATGTTCGAGGCCGATCTTTATGTGAAATAAATCGTCCGATGAAACGCCGGCCACATCAAACGAGTGCGGCTACTCCGCAACCAGACCACCACTTAATACTGACCTTCCGAAATGCCCCCACAAACTAAATTCTAGTCTGAATTATTAACAGACAAGGGACAAGAGGAAGGTCATCCTAAACTGGTCGTCAACGTTCAGATTTGTCCAAAGCCGTGAGATACTCCACAGAATATGGAATTAGCCGAAACAGACATATGCTGGTTTTGGTTAAAAATGTCGTCGGCATTTTAATGACTGTTCCGACATACCTGAAATATCGAATTTGTTATTTATTGCCTTTGTATTGTATTTAGGACAAAATATCCAAGATTGCTAAACGTTCTTAAAAATAATTAAAACTTGATTTATGGATGATCAGGTCCATTTAATTGATTTTTTAGATTAAATAAGTAAACGACTTTAAATACCAAAGTGATACGGTTTTGTTTGAAAAATAGTTTAATGGTGTAGCTTAGCAATTACATTGCATACATTTTCTGTGTGAATGGTCCCGGTTTACGGTTGGTCGCGCCCGTCAGCTGCTCGGTCCCTCGGGCTCCCACACTGCCACCTCGCCCAGTTACCCCTAATTACGGGTACTGGGTTTCTGTGTCAACACTATTTAAAAAAGTCCATATGGCTTTTAATTCAAATTAGAAGTTCCATATTTGAAATATTCGAATTGGAATTTTAAACTTCGAATAAGAATCAGCCTCGTTGTCTGTTAGATTGTAACGGACAGTTGCGCAGAAAGCTATCCCTTACATAGTGTTAGCTAATCGTCGCACAATAGATCACACCGCACACTTTCACTCACTTTCGTTGTTTCCTTGCAAACTGTTCGACATTAAAAACAATATGGCGGAGAACAAAGGTCCATTCGAGCGATTCCGGCGCAAAAACAAGATCGGTTAAATGTTGGAAGTAAAGGGACGAAAAAAGCCAATTTCCAAGAATCGTTGACCGCGATGCCAATTATAATAAAATTGTTGTTCAATACCACCCGCGGAAAGGTTAGCCAGTTAGCATACATTAAGTTATGGAGAAAGATGCAGGAATGCTCTATTACACGCGACGCCATTGTATGATAACGCCCCTACTAGGCTACGATAGTCTCACTAGCGGTCTGAGCTTACCGCTTATTAAAATGTTCAGCAGCCACTTTAATTAAGGATGTCAACCAGACGAACATCTATAACCACAAACGAATAAACTCATCTGCCCAGAAATTCCATGTTAATGATGTTCAACAATGCTACTTTTCGCAGATTATTTTAAAATCGCTGCAATTTTGTTGTCAGGATGCAACCAAGAGTCGCGTGAGCAGCTATCTTGTGCCATCTTGTAAAAAGTGAGCAAATAGGGTCTGGCTCCGAAATCGATTGTCGCGAAAGGATGTCGGTCTGTCGGTACATCGTCTCGATTCTAAGGACTATTACGGAGGAATGCCACCCCGCGGCTCTCGCTTTCCGAGCGCAGCCAGCGCGTGATATAATCGTTTTATAGTTTATTTAATGCGGTCATTTTCGATACTTGTGCTTATCGATATTCGAGAATGCTCGATGTTCATATATCGAATACAAGACTGGCAGTGAATTGAGGCTGTCATTTTAAAGTCTCGCTATTGTTGTGCGCGCGGGCACGCATTACAGCGCGCAATGCGTTTTACGAGACATTTTTCAATTACCCGCAGAAGATGAAATTACAGGCCGGTGCGTGCGCAGACGATGCGTGCGATTTTTTCTTTCAATTGATGTAAAAAGTCGAGTTCCGTGGATCGTGCCCCAGGTGTCAATTGCTATGTAAATGTCTGTAAAGCAGCCCCTGATTGACGCAATTGGCCAGTTTTAAATTATGTTATTGAAACCAGATTGTAATTTGTTGTTTCGTATGCCTCGAGTCAAGCTGCTGCGGAGGAATCATCTGCATTCCTTGTGTTTTTTACGAATAATATGAAGTTGTTCGTTGCATGTCTTGGAAGTTGAAGACGCCTATGGCAGCCGTGAGCAATGACACAATACGCCATTGAAGTACTTCGTTTGCTTATTTAAAATTCTCTCTTTTCTCGAGAGAAAGAAATGGGAACGTCGCAGTTCTGAGAAAGGATCGGAAAGTTTTAGGAGTTAGTGAGCTTATCTGCGCGCCTCATCTCGAACACTGAGTTGTGCGGCAAAAACTTGGGCAGGTGCAACCGGCAGATGTTACAACCTCAGATTGACGGCTTTACGTGCGGAAATACCAAATTTTAAAATAACTATACGTTTTTGTTAATGTATTTCGGGACCATTAAAGTTAATTTCGTGTTATCATTATCCGTTCCACCGCCACGTATCAAGTTTGAGGTGAAAAGATGCGGAAAGGAAATGTGTTTATTTTTTTATAACGGCAGAACCACGTGTCAATATCATTCGTTATTTCCTACGGCCATCAGTAATTCATTTGGGACGCTTGAGTTGTTTTCCTGTGCGGCCGAACAACTGGCGGTGTTTTGACCCCATAATTTATTAGCATGAATAAATTAATAGTTCCTTTTTATATGAGTTTAAGGTTTATTATTTAAAGTTATTTTAATAATTTGAAATTACGAGCGAGACGGGCACGCGACTGTGACCGCTGAAGTGACGAGTGACGTGGACTCCTGGACTACAATGTCAGTGCCGTGTGGTTCCGAGAATCGAACCGATTCCCAATTCGAAAACAAAACAAAATTGCGTTTCCGGGGCACTGGTCGGCAGATGGCGCCTTTCCGCCAGCTGCGCCGCCTCCCGGGAACAAACCCACTCCGAGTTAAGGCCGCCTCTCGAACGCAGTCGACGAAGACCACCGCGGACAGGCTCCCTAAACAACCTGACAATGGCATTTATTTTGTACATCATTAGCTTATTAATGCAATGTAATAAATATGTACTGTCATTTAATTTAAACACGCGACTGGTGAAGGTAAACATGTAAGGACCGGAGCGACCGGAGGGACTTCTTTTATCGAGCGAGCCTGCGCGCAATCTTTAATTACAACTACCTCCGATATCGACAGGTGGCTTATGTGGGCCTTTGGAACACAAAAAAATCCTGTACACAATAATTAACGACGCGAAATAATGTACCGGCGTACTCGGCATGCGAGACGAAAATCTAAAGGCTCGACACGCATCGGCCGTCGGTGGCAATACGACACCGCCCATTGAACACATTTTCACGAGGGAAATATCGGCTTACACGCTGAGAGTTCGCCACCCACTACGCACACTATAGTCCCACACCTAGACCTCCACTCGACGCCTGCTACCCTGGTAAACAGGTTATCGCGGTCAACAGGGGGATTAAAATTATGATTGTGCTAACATATTAATCCCAAAGTTTGCTAATAAATACCATCAATGCGATAAAAGCTCCACTAAAAGGAACCTAAAAAATAAGTAAAAATCTTCAAATCCAATAGGTCAGTGCCGCACCCTCGAGGTCGTATTAACACGGAACGTGTGCCACCCCACATATGACAGATAAGAAACGTACGCAAATGCGACAATAATGAACTCCTGCGTCGCAATAAATCCCTCTTCAAAAGTTTAAACGTGCATTTAATTTATGGTATAAGTCTGATTAGTGCGCAGGTAGACCGAAAGGTGCAGGTAGACTCTTTCACGGGAATTTAAAGAACCCGTGAGTTAATAGCGGCCCCAAGCTCTCACAAGGACCTTTTTTTCGGTGGTCACTTTAAGATACAGTTATGTTTCTGACAAAACATCGGCCCTTTTGTTGCAAGTGTTAACAATTTTACAATTTCAGAAATTTCGACAAGCTTTTAGATAAGAATTCCTTTTGGTGTTGCGTGTTATTGTTTCGAGACAAAAGTTAATGCGACACTGAGTTTACTGAGCGTTAAAATTGTCAGCTCATTGACAATGCGCGGTCAGCGATCGGTCCTTGAGCGCGGCGTGTTCGTTTTGTGTCGCTCCTGACTCCTTTCATCCGTCTTGTCCGTGTGTGTTCACATTAACTCATAAATTTCCGCTTATTGTGATAGACGAGCGATAACCCCTGCGTCCGCAGCCGGTAACAAATACGCAATAAGTCACTAATAAAATGAATCATAGGAAGTTCTACAACATTATTAAAATACGTACGAGAGCAGTCGCGTTCAATTGTTAAACATTTGTTTGTCCTAGTTCACGTGGGGCCCATCACCAAGGGTTCGCGCTCGACGCTTAGTTCAAAATCGGTTAAACCTGTCTATGCTTATAATGCCCTAGTAAATGAAGTTTTGCCCTGATCAACCTGGTTGATTTATTTAAAACACCACGTTCTGGCTATTCTTGGCTAATAATGTTGTACTTGCATCGCCGCAACAAAAACACGTGCAGTCAAATAAAACGTACATTTACTTAATGGTTTCTTGTGAAATCTTTCAGAATAACTTTAACTATAAAGCTTAGAAGCTTCAGTCATGAATATAAGTTAGTTTGAAAAAGAAAACAAATTACTATAATAGACTTCCTAAATGTACAAAAACTTGCTTATCGTCAAACTGAAAAATTATTGCAGCATAATTTAAGCCACACTGTCTCAAGTACGGCTACTAGCAGTCAATTACAAGATTAACTAGGCAAACAGTTTGATAACGCGTTCAATAGGCAAAGGAGTTATTAGCGGTGGCAAGTGGGGCAACTGTTAGGTGTCAACGGTGGGTAGCGCGACCGTTGGGTCGGTTGCTGGTCGCACGCACGGTTTCGAAACGGAAAGCGCAGCTGCCAGTTTGTCCGTTGACGCAGAATGGAGCTTTGTTGCTGCCCTTTTTAATAAAATTAATTGAATTACTTGCCCGTAGTTGTAACCTCCTTAAAAATAGTATTTTTTTCATTTAATTGTTAAGGGACCTAAAATACTTTTTAAAGTAGCTTTATTTATTTGTATGTAGTTGACTTATGACAGCAATTGGTTTATAATTTAAAACAGATTTGAGAACGGTTAATTGTAACATGTGTTCTAACGCTCATATACAACAGCCGTAACGAATGTTCACGAAGTTCGATTCGAAGTTTTGAAATAAAATATTTGAACATCACGCACATTGAAAGGGTTAAGCAATACATAAGTGAAGTGCGCAAAACTTAGATGTTAGTTAGTAGTTAGAGATTGGTAGTTAGATGTCTATCCTAAACTGCCTACAGCTGAAGATAATATCGGTCTAATAATTATTTTAGCTTAGTTGAAAAAATATTTGAAGTAAATTACAATAAGCTCCAGCTCATTAGTAGTAGAAACTACTATTGTAAAGTAGCATGATGACATTCATATCGAAACAGTCTTTAGTATAAATAGGCGACATTCTGTAAGTCAGCCGGGTACATAGGTATTTGCCACATGTTGCACCTGCCTGCATTTTTATTTTTGTTATTTTAAAGCGGTCGTACAACAGCCGATAAAGCCAGCTATTGAGCGGGAATCGAATAGTTTCGGTAAACCTGTATCGAATGCCATTCAGCGATAGTTCGAATAAATGAAATGTTCAACAATAAATCAAAACATGGACAAGAAATTGCTGCCATTGTATTTCTTAAGTAGTTTTGCTAATACGCAGTAGGTAACTGTAATATTGTCAATTTGCAACAAGCATTAACAGCGCTTTTGAATTCTATATTTCAACTGTTCGTTATATCGAAAATTATTTTTAGTACTTCACGCTTTGTAATAGTGTTTCCTTGTTAACTGGTTGTTGATAAGTTAACTATTGTTAAGCTATCAATAATCATGTGAATGTGAAGACGGTTAGGGCAGGTGGCGCGCGCGCAAGGCGGTTGGCAGATGTCAGCACCGGCGATAACTTGGAAGAATTTGTAAACGGACAATTTATTATAACGACCCTAACTGATACTGCCGATGGTTTTAATGGCTTTTGACGGCGTCCACGAGTACCTTCAGGTTAATGCTTGTTTATATTAAAGGTTTTTGATCGGCCTTCGATGTGTTCCTTTAACACATGTTACAAAATTACGCCATATGATATCATGTCCTCAGTCAAGGACCTTGGTCACCCATGTACAGATTGTTCACGATTATTTGTACCATATTCGTTTCCGTGCTTTTGCCAGACACCATAATTTTCATTGATTACTGAGCTGATTAAAAAACCTTACATTAGGTAATATACGCTGCTAACGGAATTGCCTAATAGGTATCAACTTGTCATTATGACACAGAATAAATAGTAAGGCCAAGGCTACACTTGGTAACTAATGAAACAATTTAATTATAAATTTGTCAGTTCATGTACAAAAGCTTTTAATATTAATCAGCTAGTACACTAATCATGTAGTGAGTACATGCTCGCGCAGCACACATGTGGCGTTGGTAGGTAGAACGGAACAATCTGTCATGGCGACAATATTTTGCACATCTGCGCTCTTCGGACTTTGACTCGAAGACATTAACATCATATCCTGTCATTAAACCTTCGCGAGAAAAACATACGCTCCATTTTTTCCCTACAATAATGTAGTCCGCGACAAATAAATTAATCTCGGGCAGAAATTGCCATCGCATAGTTCTCTCGGAAAATGACCGCGAACGTGTAAGGCGGAATAATGAAAGTCGCCCGCGGGATGGCCGCTTATTACTAGCCCTGGATGAAGAGTAAATCGAAATGGGAGTGAGTCTAATTCGCGGCGCCGGCTGACAGCCCGAGATGGATTGTTGTCAACATTAGTGCGGGAGCATATCGACTTGTCGCTCTATAACATTGCCCCCGCCGACCACTAACCCGTGATGACATAATTCAATGCGCGATCAATCTGAATTAGAACCAATAGCTCATAAAATAAGAGTCCATTTCACTGCGCAACGTCACATCGTTGCGGCTTTACGATCCGATCACAGCCACTCTCGTCCAGGAGTACATGCCGCGAGACGTCTGACATTCGATTTCAAGCTCAGAAACAAAACGGCTCAAGGTCTACAATTAAACGCAGGAGCGGTTTTCGCGCCGGATTACGGGCTTATTCGTGCTGCCGCGGCAATTAGGAAGTCATTCATTAGGGTCCCTAAGTTTCGCAGACGTGGGGGTGCCGTCGCACCGTGACGTCACGCTGTTCTTTCGCAACGCGCTATGATTCCGAATGATTTCTAGTTCGCTGCGCCTCGCCGCTACTTAGTGCTCCGCTTCGAAAACAAAAAGTAATCATGTTTAAGAATGCTGGTGGTGCGACGTGCGCAATACAAACAGGAGCGAGTTAGTTCGGGCTCGGCTGTTTCTTCCCGCGGCTGTGGCGCCACTCCGAGCGACAAGGACGGAGAAATGCACCTTAAAATAACCCTCAAATTCGACGTAGTAGATACAAAACTCATACAACCGTAGATTTCATTTCCGAATGCACGATAAGGATGCAAGATGCGGTTAGCGGCGGCCCAGAATGCATCTGTCAAGGCACACAAAAAATGGGGCCCTGGAATTTCGGGACGTCTTGGCAACGTCGGGACACATGCTTGTTTATTTTTTTACAACCGGAGTAGTTTCATTCAAAAATTGTCAACGGATAGAGGATTTGTGTAATCTTGTTAAAGATATATCAGTCAGCCCGTTAACGACCAATTTAGCGATCGTTCAACAGAATTTATTTAGACCTGAAGTTGACATTTATCGTTTTTGAATACAAACGAAATCATGTTAATGTTTATAAATCTATTATTGCGTAAGGTCATTTAATGAAAGTATTTTTCTTGAAACCAAGTGCTGTTGCGGTGGACGAGATAATTTCTAGCATTATAAGTGTAATTTCTTCAATACGACAGTCGTGGGAAACGCATAAGTGGTACCTATCAGTTTCGCTTTTAGCGTCCCATTTCCGCTTGGAGTAGCGATAGTACAAGACAGCGGCGCGGCTCGCGTCCACCAGGCGGGCAGCAGTGTGCAGGAGCCGAAGCCTTGACCCTGACTGCGGTGGCGTCGACCGGAACGCACGCCGAGCCACATTGCGAATCTTGCCGATTGGCGTTCACTGCCTAGCCGGTGTTGCGATCTTAGTACATTCCGCTCACACGTGTGCTTTACGAGATTGTTTTCTCTTTCGTTTATGTTCGAAAATTACATCGATTAAGTTAAATACAACTTGCATCTATTTTCCATAATGGCTTATTTTTGCGGGATCTACTCTAAGAATTTGAACATTAAACTGTCCATTTTTACATTCCTCTAACTTTTAGAAGACATTGATGGGATCAAAACACGGCTACTAAGCAAGTCGAAACGGCCTAGTAACGTCAAAATCGAGAGTTATTGTTGAGAAAAAAGTCATAAGTATTTTACGGAGTAAACAGACCGGGAGAGGGGTAAGCAGTCATTGATGTAGAACCGGTTGCAGCGACTCGTCATCTAGAACCGGCTTGTGATGGACAGGGATGAATTACTCACCGAAACGCTGTGGTTTGGGAACACTGGAACTAAACGTTACGAGCATAGCTCGCATGCCGACCCGATGATACTACGAGATCAATTCTGAACTGAGCATAGCTTTTATGACTGTAAGTTTACCTTACAATACATCGGATTCACAGATGCAAAAACATTGTTCGGCGCGCCACTACAAATCAAAACAACAAACGCGCCGACAGGAGGTCCGATCGACATCGACATCGAGACAATCATCGACAATCGTATCGATAGTCGACGCGGGTCCGACACGAGTCGACAACCGGATGTGACGTCACGCCGTCCGTGCGTAAACGCGAGAATTTTAAACAACCTCCTTTTGGTATATTGCGTTGTCTTGAACAGATGTCATTGGTACAAACAAAGATGTCTCATTCTTTGACATTTTATTGCCATGTATTTAAGGTTCAAGATTACATAAAAAATGCTCGATCAAAGGATAGACTTATTTAATATTCACGCCGTATGAAAAGTGCGTTGTTAAAAGGTCGTATTAGGTTTTGACACGAATTGACAATAGAATATAGCTGAGGATCCATGGAATTCTATTTTTACCTTCTTTTGTTCCACTAGGTACGTATTTATATTTATTTGCTGATGCCTCGTGTGAAGGTTGAACACGAATTTAAAATGTTGGTCAAAGTCTGCATCTTCGCTAAAATTATTTGAATATTACGATTCGCTTTATCCTCTCAACATTGAAGGGGAGCAATCTAAAGACTAACAGACAAAAATAAGTTAAAAGAAGTGAGCAAAAATTAATGTACAGGTAAATTTAAAAAAAGTTTCTTAAAGATGTGCTTTATAAAAGACGCTGTTCACAAAAGTCTGCCACGCGGAATGATTTTGCGAGTCCAATGCGTCAGTATTGAATTACTGGCCATTGTCATGGGTATTAAAAATTTGAGCATCTTCTAAGAAGTATTTACGATTTATTTGCTATTGGTGGCCATTTTAGTGAGCTTTTTTCAGGTAATTGCTGCTGAAAGTTATCTGGGATAAGGCATAATAATATGCTTTTCAAGTGTAGGTAAAGATGAAAAACTAGATGAAAACAAAACAACAAATAAATTGATAAAGATAATTAATTTTCGCGAGGGTTCTAATTTTCGGCAATCAGTGCAAAGTTTTCGAAACAAGATGATTGGTTCTTATCAGATGGCAAGTTATTTTATATTCCATCTGCCCATATAGGCAATATCAGTAAAATGAGGTAAACAACCTAATCAAGATAAAAATACCTTTAAAAAAATATTTTTAATAAGCGTTAATACTTGTGACATTATAATAAACTTTAAATTGAACCCTAAACGTGTTTGAAAAGCTACTGCAAAGACTAAAGACTCCTTTATTTAGTTTTTATCGCGAACCGATCAGAATAAACCGGAGGAAACAGAACGTAACGCCCTAAATATAACAACTGTTTTGAAACCCACGGCCCACCTTATCGCATTAAGTTTACGGCTCTCCTAATTGTATCTTTCCATTTAAATATGAGACAATCGTTCGATCCTGTGAGTATTTAACTACTATTGAAGACAACTTTATTTGTCTAAACCCATGACCCATCAAAATAACATTTAAAAGATTTATTTCCCAGCTTGTTGATAGTTTTCAAAATACCGAAGCTATTAAGCACCCTTGTCAAAGGCCGAAAGTTTCTCATCTAATAATGCTAACCCATATCCAAAAGCTATAACAAAAGGGAGGTAGGCAGCAAGGTGAATATGTACCGTGCGAAATTCTTCGCTCCGTGTACTGTATAAAGGACGCGTAGTTAGACAGAGTTGTAAGTGAAGCAGCTGCCTTTTTTGCTCTCGTTTTACAAGTTCCTTAGTCTGGAAATGCAAGGGACCTCTATACACGCTGCCTACCTATAGTACAAGTATTATTGTTTCGTTCTACAGCTATGGGAAAGGTTTCCGAGCGAAACGACCACTATTAAACGGGTCGGATCGAAATAGGTACCAGTTTTTGTATAATGCGATATTATTATTGTTTAGTTTTTTAACTTTTATGTTTATCTTTTGATGTACGCTGCAGGGCATGATTTAAGATTCGTTTTCAAATAAATAAATGTTAACGCGACCTTTTTAAATCTAGAGCTTGAAAAATAATAAGTTGAGAATGTTTGAATTTAATTAAAACATCTGACTTAGTTTTTATACCTGAGTTATACCTATATTGATCTAGTGTTTGTAGATAGGACTTGAACAATAGACGCTGAACGAAGCTTTTAATTTTCATTCAGACATCAATGATTTGACTAATGGAGTAGCTTTTATCAGCGTAAAATGTATGCCACGAACAAGGGGCGGTTCTATACCTTTGCTAAGACTGTAATTATGTCTATTTGGGATAACAACTGTACAAAGGTGTACAAAACCGCGGGAAAGACGACCCTCGTCTCCTTAATACCTCGATCAGTTCGAAAATGCGAAAGTTAAATAAACGATCAAACGAAACGTTTTTCAAGAATGCGAAATTAAGTGTCAAGGTGTAGGTAGGTACCGAGACAGTGAAAATAAATAATTAAAAGCTCGGAGGTACCAGGATCACATAATTGTTGAGGATCATGTTTGTTTTAAAAAGTGCAGGTAAATAATGATTATTAACATTAAACCTTATTTGTGAAAATTGTTAGGAATTTAAGTACCTATACAGCATTTTTAATTTTGCCAATGAATTTATATGGTTTACTTTTATAGCATTTTAATAGTAAAACAGTATGAAGAAAGTTGGTCAGATTGCGCGGATGACGTTGCTATCGACTGGGGCTATTATTACCACATTGTCGTAGGTTATGTACTACATAATTTACGGAAGTTTACACCCAGGATTCTTATTTCATCATAAATATTCATAGCGTTCGTTTTACTAATCATATTTCGACGACAGATATTTTATTAGTTAGTTATTCAAGATCAAGTCGTGTATTGTATTATGCAAATATAAAAGGAAAAATTGGCGACTACTTCAGACCGGTAATGACTTTAATTTATGGCCGTAGATTATTCCGTATGATAGACTAATTATATTGCCA
The DNA here is from genome assembly GCA_002382865.2 of Heliothis virescens. Taxonomy (NCBI): domain Eukaryota; kingdom Metazoa; phylum Arthropoda; class Insecta; order Lepidoptera; family Noctuidae; genus Heliothis; species Heliothis virescens. The sequence continues at coordinate 1,633,693 of NWSH02000537.1, forward strand.
TATAATTTAAATGAGTAGGTAATAATAAAAAATGTATCACGAAATAGGAGTTCATTAAGCTCTAAATAGGTACAGTAAGGTCATGCTGACATAGATTACGAACATAACAACAAAATTCTTATTTCACGTGTAAACAAACTACGTCTACGTGTAAATACATACATATTGATGCTACGTGAAGTGGGTTGCACAGAAAAAATATTCTGAGGGTGAAGCGAATTCTAACTAATGACCTACCTGTATCATTACATCGCGATTTGTTCAGATATTGACCAAAATACGTAGATAATTGATTTCTTACCCTCAGACCATAGATTTGAAACATTTGAACCAGATAAGGACTGCTGAGTTCCTTTGGCGGCATTTTTTGCTCATCCCCAACAAAAAAGAAAACCAACCCTTGGGTAGTTTTTTGCCGAATTGTACCTTTTAATTAGAACCAACGAAAAGTTTTTTCGACTTCGAAACCCAATTTGGTTCGAGTGATACCGAGAAATTAGATGGATGCACATTATGTCAATTTGTGGGTAGCTTAGTATTATGATGCAAGAATTAAAACTATTTCTATTTTTTTTAATTTCGGATGACAAGTAGAATTTCTACATGATATACCTACCCAAGTATAATAGGTATTTACAGAATGTCAAGTTACACCTATGCAATCAATGAGAACTTGTGTTATCTATCGTGACGAGACAGACTTGGTCGCTATTGGACCGAAGCTCCCGGGCAGCTTACGAGCAGAACTTGTATCTGCGGAGATTCGCTGGTGAACTGCGACTACCTACTGCGAGTACCGATCGAGAGTATTTACGCAGCTAGCTACACGACACTACGACACAACGGCTATCGGAGCAAGCATAACAAATATTACGAGGGTAAACAAACAAAAACAATGTAAATTTTTCGCCGGTCGTCGAGTATTCGCACGGAATCCTGTCACTGGGTGTTGGTTGTGATCGAACATAACCTAAAAGCGGCCGGCGGCACGTGCGCCCTTACATAAGGGTGGCGCGGTCCAACCCCGCCGTCTGACACCGAATAACCTCTACAGCTGTTCGCGTGGCGCGGCACTAGGACACCAGCGGACAGCCACTAGGCGAGCGGTAGGTACCTTGGCGGCCGACGATCTCCGCGACGTGCTCCGAGGAGGGCACCGGCACGCACTCCGTCATGTTCTGCGACTTCTTGGCGCGGTCCTCGGGCGGCGGCGCGAAGCCCAGCGGGCTGGCCAGCGCCGTGCTCGTCGGCAGCGACTCGCCCAGGCTCAGCATGCTCAGCTCCAGCGCCAGTTGGAACGCGCGCTGGTCCTCCACCAGGCCCCCGCCGCCTCCCAGCTCCCCGAACAGGCTTGACGGCATTTCCACTTGAGAAGCAATTTTTATAGATTTACTGAGAGGTTGCCCTCTCTGTCACTGGTAAGATAAAAATTGGGGTGCGTTCGATCGTTTCAAACGCCGCGTTTTGTCATGAGAGACGCACGTGTGTCTGGCGCGCGGCGCGGTGATCAACTGAGTTGCCNAGTATTATTGTTTCGTTCTACAGCTATGGGAAAGGTTTCCGAGCGAAACGACCACTATTAAACGGGTCGGATCGAAATAGGTACCAGTTTTTGTATAATGCGATATTATTATTGTTTAGTTTTTTAACTTTTATGTTTATCTTTTGATGTACGCTGCAGGGCATGATTTAAGATTCGTTTTCAAATAAATAAATGTTAACGCGACCTTTTTAAATCTAGAGCTTGAAAAATAATAAGTTGAGAATGTTTGAATTTAATTAAAACATCTGACTTAGTTTTTATACCTGAGTTATACCTATATTGATCTAGTGTTTGTAGATAGGACTTGAACAATAGACGCTGAACGAAGCTTTTAATTTTCATTCAGACATCAATGATTTGACTAATGGAGTAGCTTTTATCAGCGTAAAATGTATGCCACGAACAAGGGGCGGTTCTATACCTTTGCTAAGACTGTAATTATGTCTATTTGGGATAACAACTGTACAAAGGTGTACAAAACCGCGGGAAAGACGACCCTCGTCTCCTTAATACCTCGATCAGTTCGAAAATGCGAAAGTTAAATAAACGATCAAACGAAACGTTTTTCAAGAATGCGAAATTAAGTGTCAAGGTGTAGGTAGGTACCGAGACAGTGAAAATAAATAATTAAAAGCTCGGAGGTACCAGGATCACATAATTGTTGAGGATCATGTTTGTTTTAAAAAGTGCAGGTAAATAATGATTATTAACATTAAACCTTATTTGTGAAAATTGTTAGGAATTTAAGTACCTATACAGCATTTTTAATTTTGCCAATGAATTTATATGGTTTACTTTTATAGCATTTTAATAGTAAAACAGTATGAAGAAAGTTGGTCAGATTGCGCGGATGACGTTGCTATCGACTGGGGCTATTATTACCACATTGTCGTAGGTTATGTACTACATAATTTACGGAAGTTTACACCCAGGATTCTTATTTCATCATAAATATTCATAGCGTTCGTTTTACTAATCATATTTCGACGACAGATATTTTATTAGTTAGTTATTCAAGATCAAGTCGTGTATTGTATTATGCAAATATAAAAGGAAAAATTGGCGACTACTTCAGACCGGTAATGACTTTAATTTATGGCCGTAGATTATTCCGTATGATAGACTAATTATATTGCCATATAATTTAAATGAGTAGGTAATAATAAAAAATGTATCACGAAATAGGAGTTCATTAAGCTCTAAATAGGTACAGTAAGGTCATGCTGACATAGATTACGAACATAACAACAAAATTCTTATTTCACGTGTAAACAAACTACGTCTACGTGTAAATACATACATATTGATGCTACGTGAAGTGGGTTGCACAGAAAAAATATTCTGAGGGTGAAGCGAATTCTAACTAATGACCTACCTGTATCATTACATCGCGATTTGTTCAGATATTGACCAAAATACGTAGATAATTGATTTCTTACCCTCAGACCATAGATTTGAAACATTTGAACCAGATAAGGACTGCTGAGTTCCTTTGGCGGCATTTTTTGCTCATCCCCAACAAAAAAGAAAACCAACCCTTGGGTAGTTTTTTGCCGAATTGTACCTTTTAATTAGAACCAACGAAAAGTTTTTTCGACTTCGAAACCCAATTTGGTTCGAGTGATACCGAGAAATTAGATGGATGCACATTATGTCAATTTGTGGGTAGCTTAGTATTATGATGCAAGAATTAAAACTATTTCTATTTTTTTTAATTTCGGATGACAAGTAGAATTTCTACATGATATACCTACCCAAGTATAATAGGTATTTACAGAATGTCAAGTTACACCTATGCAATCAATGAGAACTTGTGTTATCTATCGTGACGAGACAGACTTGGTCGCTATTGGACCGAAGCTCCCGGGCAGCTTACGAGCAGAACTTGTATCTGCGGAGATTCGCTGGTGAACTGCGACTACCTACTGCGAGTACCGATCGAGAGTATTTACGCAGCTAGCTACACGACACTACGACACAACGGCTATCGGAGCAAGCATAACAAATATTACGAGGGTAAACAAACAAAAACAATGTAAATTTTTCGCCGGTCGTCGAGTATTCGCACGGAATCCTGTCACTGGGTGTTGGTTGTGATCGAACATAACCTAAAAGCGGCCGGCGGCACGTGCGCCCTTACATAAGGGTGGCGCGGTCCAACCCCGCCGTCTGACACCGAATAACCTCTACAGCTGTTCGCGTGGCGCGGCACTAGGACACCAGCGGACAGCCACTAGGCGAGCGGTAGGTACCTTGGCGGCCGACGATCTCCGCGACGTGCTCCGAGGAGGGCACCGGCACGCACTCCGTCATGTTCTGCGACTTCTTGGCGCGGTCCTCGGGCGGCGGCGCGAAGCCCAGCGGGCTGGCCAGCGCCGTGCTCGTCGGCAGCGACTCGCCCAGGCTCAGCATGCTCAGCTCCAGCGCCAGTTGGAACGCGCGCTGGTCCTCCACCAGGCCCCCGCCGCCTCCCAGCTCCCCGAACAGGCTTGACGGCATTTCCACTTGAGAAGCAATTTTTATAGATTTACTGAGAGGTTGCCCTCTCTGTCACTGGTAAGATAAAAATTGGGGTGCGTTCGATCGTTTCAAACGCCGCGTTTTGTCATGAGAGACGCACGTGTGTCTGGCGCGCGGCGCGGTGATCAACTGAGTTGCCGGCCGGCGAGCGCACGCGCCCGGCGCGCCGGCGCGGGGTGGCGCGGGGTGGCGGGCGCGCGGGGGGCGCGACTGCAGCCAGGGCGGGATGCGTCGCAGCTTCCGCCCGCCCTGCCGGTCCCCACAGCCGGGCTTTAACACCTTGCCGCGCGACGCTAATTATTTCGAGATCACGTTTTATGTTGTAGGTGGACGCCGGTGATAACACGCGTAAAAAATTACCTCGATTAATGGCCAAGTGTGGTGTAGTAAATGTTACTCACGTAGGTACACTATAATACACACACCATATTCTTTACGTTTATATAAAACGCACAGTACAACAGTAGCTTGTTATCAAATAAGTTGAAGCACGGTATCGATACCGGAATAGCTAGGTGGTACTTAGCAAGAGGCGAGCGCGGCGCGATCTTCAAAGCGCGATAAGGTCGGCAGGTCGTTTGGCGTCGTCTATTGTTTTTATCGCACCTCCGCGGTGTGGACACCAGCCAGTCGAATCAATACCCACTCAGGCACACACGCCACCAGCTACTATGATCTACCCCAACGTAGCTACTGCGAGCGAAACGCGAAATAAATAGCGAGCTTTATGGAAGTTGCATTTGAGTTTTGGCTACAAAGAAACCTTTTAGACAATGCAATAACTTAACCCATTTTTATAAAATTAATTCCTTGTGGTCTGTTAATCTGATGCCAATATACCAAAACTTAAGTTGTGCAATTTTCTTATTGGAATATTTGAAACTTACCGATAAGTTTTATAGGGCCAATAAATTAACAAATCAGTTTACCAACAGTAAGATATTTTTACGAATATAATGATTGTGGCTTATAATTCAAATTTAGTGTAAAAAGCCAGTTCTAAATTAAACTTGCAGGTTTTATTTACGTCAAAATGTTGCGTCACTAATCTTGTAAGTGTGGAAACAAAACATACTCGCTGTAGCTGTACATATAAAAAAAAAAATACCGAAAGCTTCTCATAATTAATAAGCAACATCCTGTATGTAGCTGATTACAACAAATACGTATAGACTACAGTATGTTAATCTACCCGAATTTGACAAGTTTGAGCAATCAAACGTTAACCTTCCACTATTGTGATAAAGTTGAAAATATGTTGATGACTGTGGTAGGTTGGCGTCTGTACAATCAGTAATCGGCATTTATTACAACAAAGTCATTTCTTATCAAAGTCGAGTGAGAAATAACGCAGTGGCGGGACATTGAAATTCGAAGAATGTGCCCCAACCATGGTCAGTGGTCAGAAGGCAATGAGTTCACCTCACGTCCGTTCTTTGAAATCCTTACTTATATAATGACTAGCTTCTGCCAGCGGCTTCGCCCGCCTCCCGAGGGAACTATTTCCCGTACCCGGATAAAAAGTATCCGGCCTATGTTGTTTCTCAGGGTCTATTCTATCTCTGTACCTAATTTCATCAAAATCGGCTCACTGGTTTAGGCGTGAAAGCGTGACAGACAGACAGACAGACAGAGTTAGTTTCGCATCTTTAATATTAAGTAGGGATACAAGAATCTAGAATCTTTATTAAGATGTTACATACATAGCATAAGAGTTACATATACGAGATTCACCCACGTTCAGGATGAACTTTTTCCCGCGCCCGGACAAAATATTTAGCAAATTGGTCCAGTAGTTTCGGAGAAGTTACAGTTACAAACAAGCAATGTTTCGATAAAATCACAAGTGAGTTTCTTTATTTGTTTGTTACACTTTTCAAAAACTAATACGATTGACTTGGGTAAGGAGATGAATGCTGCCCAAAACCAAGATATGATACTTTTTATCCAGTGATCCAATCTAAATGGCAAAACAATTCACACCCAATTTTACAATTTTAATTATTTTCGAAGATGAAACGTAACTTCTCTAATATTTTATCCCTTTTACGTAAAGCTAAAATTAAATTACGTCCAGTGACTCATAGTAATAAAAGACGTTATTTAGGCTCAGTTCTAGTAAGAATTTGCAACAAGAAGTATATCCGTGTAACACTTCCGGTTCTATGACCTGCTCGACTCGCGACAGACGGAACACGGGTCAAGGAGGGACACAAACTGTTTTTGTACACTTTTACAATTTATTTTAGCATTGTGAATGTTAGGGAGTTTTGATAGTTATTTGCAAACTTTTTTGTTTGTAAATTCAGTTTTATCATTTGTGTTTTAAGTTTAATAAAATTAAATTACTAGTAGAATAGTTTGACGCTTCTCCATCGAGTTAATTCATGTATGACTTACTTAGTCTTAGTTAAGTATGTCAGTCAACATTTATAGTAATCAAGTAGATATATTATCAGCAAACTGAAGACAGAATCTGAACCGAAAATGTAGGCTTCTACCATTGATGATTTCCAAAAAACAAATTTCTCATTAGCCTGAAAAATCCTCCACCAACGATATAAATGCAAGAGTGATATAGGCAGCACATTCCGCTCCGAATTTAGTCACAGACCGCCATTAACATTTCGAATCCTGTATCGCAACTAATTAAAACTCTGTACTTCCAAGTACAGACAACAGCACATCAAGTTACCACAATCTGTCAAATTTCTGCAATCGATTTTCAACCTTATCGCAATGGCGGTAGGTTAATGTTTGATTGGTAAAATTTGACAGACTCGTATACGTTGACTGTCGTCTGTACATTACCCAAATCCATTGTCCGTCACCGACCGGCTTATGTCCTATCCATTACTCCGTCAGGATCGCGACCGTCACGCTGATAGGATCCCGTCACCATCACTACATCACGTTACTACGCCGCTACGATGCTACGAGATTCGTAGTTACACCTCTAGTAGACTATTGTTAGGTTATATGGTTAGTGCCCTAAACTTTTGCGTGGTGGAAGGTATATTTAATTTAGAACAAAAAAACAATCTACCTTATACAATATTTTCTGATTATAAACTAAATCCTTAAAATTAACTAAGTGAATCTACACTTCTTCTTTCATGTAGGTATCTATAATAATATATTAAGAAGAAATATTTGTTGTTTGTAACGAATAGGCTCCGGATGTACTGAACTGATTCGAATAATTCTTTCACTGTTAGAAAGCTACGTTCTTTGCGTTGAACATAGGGAATGTTTTTTTCCGGGTACGGGAAAAAGTTTCCCCGGGACGCGGGTAAAACCGCGTATAACGGCTAGTATTTAATACTAGCTTCTGCCGGCGGCTACGCCCACCTAACACTTAAAATCCTGTCTTATTTCGCGTGAGAGTCTTAAGATGAACGTCTGTGCAAAATTTCAGTTTTATAAGTTCACGGGTTTCGGCCCTGCGTTGATTACACACTATAGATAAACTAAATTCTTAACGTTACCTAAATCTAATATACCTATAGAGTCAAAAAACTCCTCCTGATCGCTGCCAACCGGGAGTGTACCCAAAAGGCGGCGTTAGTACTAAATGCCAGTTAGAAATGTCTGCTGGTCTTACCATTTAGATAGTTTTCTTTTTATTAATACTGAAAGGTCATTCTATGCTACGGATAGTGGGTGGGTGATTGAAGGTACACTCGTAACCCTTACGTAAAATTAGATGAAGTGGTAGAAGCGATGATCGAAAAGGCAGTCATGCTTGATGATTGTAAAATATACATAAATTTTTTTCCTCAAATCAAGGCCCTATTACTTAACACAATTGGTCACATGCATTAAGTTCCTTAAATTATTTCATATAGTCCTTTGCAGGCTCTTATGAAACATCACACACTTGCACACGTCACATCTACCAACCCCCTTCGCAAAGTCGGCGTAATAGTAGTAAAATGGTAGACAAATCGATAAGTTAGTCAGCTTGCAACCTTCCAATCAAGTTAGCAACAAGACAGACAGACCTCAGTCCTAGCTCACCAGACGTACTGTCTAGGTCGACGAGTATTTTTGGCGCCCTGCTCAATATCAGAAGGGACTCCCGAGGGCTAATCAACAGCTAAGAGGTAGGTACAAGGGATTTATGAAGTTAAGCTGTAACTGAAAATAAAGTTTTGAAAGATGGCATATACATGCGTAATAGATAGTTTATCAATTATAGTAATGAAAATGAAAAGATATCCATTATCTGAAAAAAGTTTTACAATGTTGATTGAGGCACTAGGATTTCCTGTGTTATGGGATCCCGGCTCAGCATGCGATCTGCATAGGTACGTTAACATAATAAGATTTTTTCTCGTGGTGATTTCTTTAATTAATTACTTAATTTATGTAATCGTTTTCACACTGCATAGATACATACATACACTTTGCCAGTTTTAGCATAAAATTAACCAGAAACATAGAATTACTTCATCACGAGAAACGCATTTTACAACTAAATCACCTCATGAATTCCATTTTCAAATATATACGTACGTTCATTTTGTACCCAGAAAATAGCTGACTACCTACCCTCTAAATGCTATGACCTCCTAATACCTTTGTCGTGTGATATGCGAAATTAGACCTTATGTTTATAGTAATAAAAGCGATGCATGTCTGAAGAAACATCGCACCGAAACTGGGTCGCTAGGGGTTATTGCCCGGGCGTTGGAATAAAGGGTAGTTGTCGATATTCGAAAGTTCATTCTATAATAAGCCTTCCGTGTTATTTTTCTGTATTTCCTTTTATTATAAGGGTACCGGTTGTTCTTTTGTGAGTTTTGTAACGGTTAAATATGTTTAAAAGGAAATTAAGACAAGTTGCGCTGTCACGCAAGAAAAATATTGGAGGTTGAAGAAAAAGCGCGCGAAGAAAGCGCGCGCATTTGTAGAAATAAAAGACAATTGTAGGTAGTATCTATAAGCTGTATGGAATATAGTATTATTTACTGAAAAATATTACTCTGGGTATACAATAATCAACCCTCTAATATATTATTACGTCAAAATAAGACTCGGTGGAAACAAGGTTGTAAATGGTGCAGAATTCTAACAACTTCATCAGCGAACTTCGTAGGGGTGTTTTAACTGAATGAGTATAATTTCGCAACCTTTCCTACAGACAAAAACTAAAATAATACACAGACAAGGTATAAATCAATTAAATTATGATATTTTCATTACATAATTATCGGATACATTTTTGATACATAATTTTTATTAAATTAATTTGTCTAATTTTGTTTTTGCTTATTTAACCCTTTAACCGCCAGAGTGGGATTTATCCGACAAACGAATTCGGGCTTATTCCGCCAGAGTCGGATTTTTCCGACAAAAAACCCTGTGTTTTTTATTTCAATTTCTGAACGTATTACGATGTTTAAGCCTAAAAATCATTTTTTTTTTCGAATGTAAAATTTCACGTGCCTGGCGCTGGGGGCACGCCAACTGAAAAAAGCTTGGCGGTTAAAGGGTTAATAACATAAGTTTGTACATATTATGTAAATAAGTGTATATACTTTCGTTGTATAATCTTATTTAGGCGAGAAAATTACATAATAAATGAACTATTTAAATAAATTCAGATATGTTTTAATATAGAACTAAATGCAATTCTCACGACGACAATATACTCTAAGGTTAAGTCTATAGAGAGAGATCTACGTACCTATCTATGTGAGTGTATGTGTATTGTTGTGTTGTTTTTATGTATATTTATATTATGAGAGCAAGCTGTATTGAGCCGCGGATTTCTCTTCAATACTTGCATTCACTTAAACACGGTGGCGGGATTCGGGTGACCATGTGTTTGGTGTTTAAATAAATGCAAGCAGTTTATTAAGGATTTGTTTCTTACAGATGAAAAAGTTAAAAAAGTAAGCGCCTGTTTCATAGATTTCAGATAAAGTTAAATAGCTATCTGACACTATATATCTACTAACAGCCGTTCCATTACATACATCCGTTACATTACTTGTATGGCGCTAATGTCAAAATTCTACCTCTAGTAAGCAAATCCAGAGATTATTGAATTTCGCCGTAAAAAGCTATTTGATAAATAGTGCCACAGAAATGTTTTTAATTTTGATTAATTTTCTATGGAATGATCTATCCAATAGCTATCTTGAACTTTATCTGGATCCTGTGAAACTGGCCGTAAGTATTTAATACTTTTTTTTTAATTGTGTCTCCTTTTTACTGAATATTCCTAAATTGTTTTTTCCCAATAACTGTTACTGTTTTTATCATTATGGATTGCATTTTGATATCGTAGTTATCCATTACATTCTGGCTATCGACATTTTTAAAATGTGGATACAATGTGGGAAATAAAATTCACGTGTAAAAGTTCAAGAATAAAATACCCCCTATTTCATTCTAATGCTGTACAATATTCCATCTCAATTCAAGCGTGAGAATTATCCCCATTAGCTGGGCTAGCGCGGTCACCCTACGTCTGGTACCGTCTCAAGTTCAAGAATAAGTACACTGCGAGACAACAATGAATATAAGCAGGTAGTGATTTTTTTACTAAGGCCCTTTCAGACCATCTGCTCATAATACGCCGGATAGCAGATGTGAGACAGGCCTTTTGTACCCGAGAGTACTGTTTTTTTTCCCCAGTTACGCAGTTCTTTGGATGTCGCTCGATGTTTGAGATAAAAACGGATGCTTCAACGTATGAAGAATTGATTTTTGAATATTGCAAATAGTATCCGGTTCTGGTTTCCTGTTACCTTTTTGGATCTTCCGTGACTATTGTTGGGTACAGACTGAAATTGCGGATCTTTCTTATAGACATTGTTTATATGCACTTTGTTTAGATCAAATGACAGGTAGGCTTGTCTATTTTGAGCATAGGAGAGCGGAAATCTAAGCTTTCATTACTTTTTTATTATGCGAATTACCCGTAGCGTATCGAATTGGTAGTTATTATTGGTGCTTTACGAATTTGCATTGTCACTTGTATAGTTTTGGGCAGGCAGGTGTCAGTTTAATACTATTCTATAATTTATAAGAAGTTGTTTGTTTGTTTGTTTAATGCACGCTAAGTACTAGGCTAAGGTTGATATCATCTGCCTAGCCTTTTCCCGGCTACGTTGGGGTCTTTTCCGACTAACTGGTTGCAGTTGAGAACCAGTATTTTACATGGAAGGACTGCCTGTCTGACCTCCACAACCCAGTTACCTGGGCAACTCGATACTCCTTGGTAGACTAAGGTTGACAAATTGTAGAAAACAAAACAGAATCAAAACATGCTTCATTCAAATAACTTGAGTACTGGCCATAAACAAATCGATAAGTGGCTCATTACAAAAATTCTCTTTTCTACAAAAAGAACAATGTTTTTTTTTTCAGAAAAAAGGTTGTCTTGAAATCTTTAGAATATCAGCCGGGTGTGCAGTTTAATCCTTTCGTTGTTCGCACAATGCATAGACAATGGTTTCGAATGCAAGATGCAATCGGCAACTTTACTTACCTGGGCTTTTTTTTATTAAGTTGGGTATTTATTTACTTGTACTTACTGGTTTGAATGGTGCATAGAAACCTACCTTTGTTAAAATATTCTTTTTGTGGAATTTAATTGAAATCGGATTTTTTTCAAGCTATTTTTGAAAGTATTGAAATTTTTGACAATTTCCTTATTAAGTTTTTTTTTGATGATGCAATGCACTGGTTAGTTGATTCGGAACTTAGAATTAGTGTTTATTTTCTTGGAAGTTCCCAAAACTGTGATTCATCGGTCACATTGGAAAAAGGTTTTTTTTTCGACGCGATGTGTCGTCCAGTTGTCTCGCAATGATTCAAGGAGCTTGGTTTATTTTTTTATTCATACTTAAGAACATTGTATTGGTCATTTTCATTTTAACAAACCAAAGTATGGATACTTACCTACTCTGAAAACTATGGCAATGGCCAGACAAAATGGATGGAAGTCCTATTAGAAAATACTTACCTAATAACATACCATACATAAATAATGCATGTGCATTATAATATATTTACAAATTAGTCCAGGCTATATCCACCATATGGGTGGGTAATTGATATCCATCAAATTTTGACTCACCATGCTGGATATAAAATTCAAATCAAACCGTTTATGTTAAAACATCACATCTTGCTCATACTACAGTTAAGGGCTGGTTTCTTGGCGAAGGGTCGCGACCCTCGATCAAGGCTTGAAGCAGCTGGCCGCGGTCACCGACCTCTGCTAATACCGACCGGCCGAACGGAAAAATGGCCAAATTACTTGCTCCAACTTTGATTTAGGTACCAGGACACCAGAAGATTAAACAGCATCTGTAGAAGCAGATGTAGGTATTGCCAAATAATTTAATTAAACTAAATGTGGTATTAATCATGAAATTCGTCACACGTTATCAATTCTCAGAATATTTGGGTCTTGTGATTAAGACCCATATCAATGCTCATTATTTTTATTTACAGTTTCTTTTTAGTTTTATACTGATGACGTGGTTTAAGAAAACTGGCAACATATCATTTTTGAAGGGTGCTTCCATTCCCAAGCGAGTCGCGATTTAGGGTTGGTAACGGATCATTCCTAACCAGTTCTCAATCCATTACAAATGTAACTTTAACCCTTCTAAAGTTCTCGCACATGAGACCAGTGTTGGGACAGTTTGGACGTCTCGCAAACTACGACTGAAGGCCATCCATAGCTGGCAGAAAACATACGCATGACTGTTTGGGGTGTTGTATTTTTAGTACCCAAATAACCTCTACTACCTCTACTTGCAGGATCTTAATCCTCTTATCATTAAATCGAAAACAACAGTCGAATAACGAATATACATTTTTTTCTTTGAACCCATTGTCGCTGTGTCCATTGTAATCAAGTGCCAATTTAAACTATATTAACTTATTTACCAGCTCGCAGCATATTAAGTTTATTACTCCCTTTATAGAGCTGCTAATAATATAGACCGTCCATGCACATTAATCGTATAAAGCAAAAATATTGAAAAGATCGCCTTACAAAAGTTCAATGCTTTTCCCACTGACTCGCCAATCGCCCCAATTCGCGGGCTTCGATAAGATTTCTCCTTGCGAAATTTCTTTCACATTACCTTCTGCGGCCCCCAACCCCAAGGTACGTATTGTAAGAGTCCTTTCTCAGGCCTTAGCTCGCATCTGTCGTTGCACCGGCCCTGCGTGCAATTGCATTCAATGCAAGACGCTTTTATTCGGTTATTTCAACGGTCGGATTCGAAACGTGAATGAGATCGTTGACTTGTTGATTTATGGTAACCTGGTAGCCAGATCTTTGTTTTTGCTTGAGAACTAACTAACTCCGAGTCATCTAGTAACCTCTATGCCTTACTTAATTAATTATTTCGGAAAACTTAAAACTGCAAAAATTGTTTATGAATAACTATTTCATAATAACCATATGAACTTCATTATTACCTATTTATAGCTAGACCAGTAATTAAAAGGTTTTTGACTTTCATTTGCTTTATTGTAAAAACTACTTTTTAATGTCACTAGTAGTTTCGTAGTAAGTATTTAGTAATCTGTGCTAGTAGGACCCAAGTTTGTAACGAAATAAAATAAATCCCTCAACATTTACCTTACCAACATCGGAATAGATTGCTTTGCTTACAAGCCCTGGACGACTTCGATCTGCTAACAGGAAATAAGATAACTTTAATTCAAATTTGAACCTCAAACCTTTGCTAAGTAAGCTAAGCTCTGAAACGGTAATTTCAGCTCAGAACTTCGTACTTACGCAGCATTTAAGGCTAAACAAGTACTGTAGATAGGTTTATTCCTACTTGATTTTGGGTAAATCCTGTTAAATTATATTATATCTAAAATCTATACATAGGTACATTAACCCTTAATCACTCGCGCGGGGTCATTCTGACCCCAGAGCGCATTTAAAAGCGTATAACTATTAGAGTTTTTAAGTTATAAACAAAACAGTCCAGGTAGCTTCCTAACTTGTCGGTACCTTTAACGTCTGTTGCCGGCAAGCAGCGCCGGAGAGTGGACTCGTCTCTGTGATAGTGCTGGGGTCGATCTGACCCCACGCGAGCATAAACGTAAGTTTTTTGAAACGATTTCTTATTTCAAAACACATTTTTTTAGTTTTATTTAAATGTCTATGGATGTATTACTATCACCTATTAGTCTTGTATACTGTTATTCTTCAATTCGTGTGCAATAACAATAAAATATTTGTTTTACATTATTACCAATTCGATATTATTACATTTATGTTCACTTTCACTTACAGACAATGAGTCGGCTCAAAGATAATGATATTCTTCAATTATTAGAAGACGAGGATAGTAACAACTCTAGCAATTATGGGCACACTTCGTAAGAACAAAAAAGAAATCCCTTCAAATTTTCTACCAAACAGACAACGCAAAGAACAAAGTGCACTATTTCGCTTCAAAGAAAATATGTCGCTCGGTTCATATGTGACCAAAAAATCAAAGGCTGTTCTCATGCTATCAACTACGCACCACGATAATGCCGAAGTAGAATCGGCTAAGAATAAGCCAGAAATTATTATATTCTACAATAAAACCAAAGGTGGCGTCGACACCAATGATCAGATGTGTTCCACATACAACGTTGGTCGCAGGACAAAGCGCTGGCCTTTGGTTATAATTTTTCACTTGTTAAATGTGGCTAGCTATATATTCTTTGATAGTTTATAAGCACAACACACAGTCGAAAATTATTCGCCGAGACTAGTTGAAGCTATTGGCGGTATTTTTGACCAACCCCTTTCGCCAAACAAGAGCGCAAATACCGCCACTACCAAGAGCTCTAAAAAGGCGCCTACAAAAAAATTCAAATCTTGCAACGCCTGGTCCAAGTGGAGTTTCCAACTTTTCCAAAAAACGCTTTCGTTGTGAAATTCGCCCAAGGTCTAAGGACCGAAAAACGTCGGATGTGTGCATGAAATGCAATAAACACAATTGCAGCGAACACATAGAAAAAAATTGTGATTATTGTTAGGAGTTTTAAGTATATTTTTGGAATACTTTTTTTTGTTTCAGAAAAGCTATTTAGCAAAGTTTAATTATCCTGATCTCATTAATATTGTTCCTAACTAAAGTTTAATAAAAGTAGATTTTCATAAAATATTTTTTTTCTTGAATTTTCTGCCCATTTGTGTTTGGGGTCACTGTGACCCCATGCGAGTATCAATGCAAGTTTTTTAGCGCGAGTGATTAAGGGTTAAAATCTTAAACGAAGCTGTTTCTACATCACACATTATTTTAAAAAAATAAGTGACATGCATTATTTGTATGCTACTGAAGCCAAAACAATAGTTTAAAAAAAAATATCTGTCTGTCAGATAATACTTAGATAAATAATTGTAAAATATCATGGAGAAGTGTTTATTGTTAAACTATTAAAATCCTATCCTAATTTTCATGGGTAAGCAAGGGTAGAGGTAAGTTGGTGAAGGTGATTATTTTCCAAAAAAATATTGTTAAAGTGGTATTTTTTATTAATTTAAGCGCATTGTGTAACAAATATTCTTACGTTACTGATAACAGATTATATTTGGTCACGCAAGTTTATGGTTTAGAACCACGCAATTTTACTTTCCACAACTTACAGTACTGGCCTCCAGTAGTGAGCACCTTAAGTTGGTCTTAAAGTCATATTTTTTAAGTTCTAAGCAAATAATTATAAAGCTAAAGAGTTTTTTTGTTTGATCGCGCTTATATTAACAACTGACCCGATTTGAAAATCTTCATTTTTAATTAATTATAATTGTTGTTCTTAGTGCAATAAGTACCTATTTTCTCAACGAATTAATAAATGTAGGGCTAAGTAAGTTCTTCTAAATTATATTCAGATTTTAATTTGAACATTTTTATCCAATCTGAGAATCATCCTATCCTCAAGACACTCATCAGATAACTTATTGTACACACATCAAAAGTGTCTAGGGATCAACATATATTTTTGCAATAACTTTTCTCCTGATTGATATTAATTAAAATTTTCTTTAAGGATTCATCAAATAAAGTGTTTTCGTTTGTCACAGTAACGATAAACCAAGTCACCTTTGCATTAATAAAGAAATTTGCCATTTTCCTAATAAAGGGATTTTTGACATTTGAACCACTAACACAAAAGTTTGAAAAAAAGACTGAAATAACAGTTTTCTTTAAAATTTTATTGGGTAACTTAAACAATTAATAATCCGTGTTTCTACCGCGAACACTAACAACACAAGAACATCGGTTTGGCATACTCAAAATGAGTTCATCCAAATCACGCTGTGGAATGGCCGCCCATGTTCGTTGCAACAACAAAAAAAG
>NWSH02000537.1:1662547-1679169 GCA_002382865.2 Heliothis virescens
AAAAAAAGACTTATTAATAAGTATCAATAATTATTAAAAAAATTATGTTGTAGTGATTAACGATGTTTTCTCTTATTTAAAGCAATATTAATTAAGTAATTCGTATTCTTCAACATGTGAACTGAAACGTTTAGCCGCCATAAAAATCTGCATGACACGAGTCGACTGTCAATCTGTCAGACTCTTTTAAACTCCGTCCGTTTCTCTCGTGGTTGCTGTTCCTGTGCTCCGTTTGTGATTTGATGAATTTTACGATAACTTTGCCTTTTCTCGAGTTGGGTCGAAATCTTTGTGGGTTTTAGGAAGTTTCACAAAAAGTAGTCTGTCTGTCAGCACGTAAATGAGGTCCTGCGCCTGATCTCTCCGGTTGAGTCGGATTGCCGTCCCATCGCGATCGGGCTATGAAAGTGAAGGAATAAGAAGTGCCTCTGTTTCTACGCAATATCCCAACGTTTGTTTCACGTTTGTACCAGGTTGGACTTGGACGAAGACGATATGATGAAGATGTTAGCATACAATTATTATAATAAAAGAAAGCATAATAAAAAATCAGCCAACCGCTAAATTGTTGTTTTATTTACAAGAATTCCACTTTTTTCTCCGAAGCAGATTCCAAAAGTGGAAATAATGGAAATTCCTATGGAAAATTAAAACTTAAAAAAAAACTTGAACTGCCCGCTCAGCTGTCGCCGTAGGGCGTAGTAACGTCGCATACCGTTAGAGGCGCTGGCATCGCGATTTTCGGACTGTAGTCTCTATACCAGTATATATAATGTACTCTGTGACGGAAATCTTTAGTAAAAGGCGAAAGATTTATGCGTTTTGAAGGGAAACCAGAGTTAGCAATGTATGGGTCGGCGGAGCTTATAGCTATCGCGCGGTAACGAAACCATAGCGCGATTCAGAAACGCGCTCCGATTGCACAGCGCCATCTATCGGCCATGTGGAGAACTAAAATACCTACTTTTTAATAGGTATTAGTAACATTTTTATACTAATAATTTATGTAAATAATAAGCATTGAAACATAAAGGTAAACTTTGTGGTGTTATTTATTTTTAAATTCCAACTACGCTGAAATTCTACTGAAATTCGTTCAAGCACAAGTAGCAGCAAAGTAAGGCTAGGCGTATGCTGGGACGCAGGCGACGCAGATCCACGCAGCGCAGGGCAGAGAGGATTTTGTAATACATGAAAGTACCGAGTGCTCATGTCTACCCTGCTCTGCGCCTCGTTGTAGTGCCGGCACAGATTCCTGCGCGACGCGTGCGAGTCGCGACGTGTTTTTTACGTTAAAATACATGATTTTGTTGCAATGACAGAACATTTAATAGAATTAGTTCGTTGTGAACCTTGTTTGTATGATACTAATCATTCAGACTATTCGAAAAAGACTGTAAAGCAGCAACAACTCATTAATTTCGAAACAAACTGTAAAGTAGCAACAACTCATTAATTTCATAATCGGAATCTGACTCTGAACTCATTCTCAACTCGAACACGTCTATTCTTTGTACTAGCTAGAACGCGAATGCGTGCGTATGTTACTGCGTCACAGGATACGCTCATGGACCATGTCTGTCTCGCCTGCCCTACGCTGCTAAATCTGACCTGTGCTGCGCTGCGTCACCTACATCTCAGCATACGCCTACCCTAATTCTCTGTCAATGCTGAATCAGCTTACAGAATGTTGTGGTAAATGGCTGTGAAGGTTACCAATTGCATCTTTTTTATACTTTCGAAATGTTTGATAAAATGTAACAATTAATTATACGCGAATCCATCGATCCACCTCCACCCAGTTTAGTTGATTAGGTGGTAAAAATAAACTAAATAAATTAAGTATTAGTTAATTAATTTTTACAATAATTTATCACTGTTGCTAAAATTCGACGTGCATCATAATTCCGAACTTATGTAGGTAATTAGAACATCTGATAATCAACAATCAAGTAAATACCATTAGGGGATATGTCGACGGGTCCCTCAATAGGTGGCGCTGTGTATGCTTCTAATTCCTGTTCCGTTTTACTTTCTCTGTCCAGTTTATCTTGTTTGCGCTGGCGACGCCATGCTTTTTGGAGGTTGAAACGTTCAGGACTGAAATCAAAAGCGGTAGTTGCAATACTGAAAACATTTAAAAAAGCGAACCAAATAAATTAGTTAAGTAGGAACATTACTCTAACTCATATATTATGAACAGATTACATCAGATTATATCTTGGCTATAGACGTGGTGGCCAGAGTAAAGCACCAACCTCTCAAGTATGAGTGTGCAATACAATTTTCGTATGCTTTTTTGTATGTGCTTTCTAAGTATGTTTTAGACACTAATGACTAATTAAAGGTGAAGGAAAACATCTCGAAGAACCTGGACGGCGACTACGCGGCTTTGTGACTTCAGACTTTATAAGTCTGAAGTCGCGTAGTGCAAATGTGGTGATTAACGCTTAATCGATCGAATAACGATGAAAAGGCTGATGATGTTGATGATACATCTTGCAAATATTTACGAGGGCAGATTTAAGAGGCACGTAAATTAAGGTAAAAATACTCGAAGGTAACCCAAAAGTTCATTAATCTCAGCCGGAATAACCAAACAAACAGTGATATCACCATATCTTATCTTTGTTGACATAAACACAGTATCTATTGCCCATCAGCTAGACTAGTGAACTTTGTAACGAGATCGAATGAAATTGAAAGGTAGGTCGATACATGTGGGGGTGGGACATACAATATATCATTAGTATTTTCCAAATAAAATATTTAGGCTTGTACAGACGAAAAATTTTTGCGATAGATTTTCAACCTTATCGTAATATTGGAAGGTTAACGTTTGGTTGGTAATTTTTTACAGATTCGTACAGCTGTCGTCTGTACCTTACCTACACAGGATTTTGGATGTTATTATTAGGACAGACTAATAATCAAAGAGAATGTACATCATTAAACAATTAGAAGAGAATTTTAAAGCCAATAAATAGGAAATAAATATAGAAGACCAAATAAATATGAGCTTAGCGTGTGACTGAAAAATTGTGGTAGAACTTTTATGGACATGCTGCTCTAAGATTACTTACCGATCCTCATTATCTTTATACACGCGTGCTTCTAAGTTCTGGATGTCATGTCTCAAGTCTGCTATCATCAGCAGCATGAGATCTAAGGAGCCTTTCGGTCCTCGTGGTCCGCGGGGTCCTCTGGGCCCGGTATCGCCTTTCGGTCCTTCCATACCTGCTGGGCCAGCAGGACCCTGGAATATGGAATTTTGACATTTTGGTGCCTAGTTGGTGAGATTTTTCTTAAGTGATTTGGATAAAAGATAAAGTTAATATCACTTACCCTTGGACCTCTTTCACAACGACAATAACCTCCTTCTAATGGTGCTGTTGAGTCAAGCACTCTGAAGGCATATGTACCTTCTGCGAATCTGTCTCCACCTTAAAAAAAATATCATTAGCATTTTATTTCATTAGCTCGATATTACCAAGGACACAGAAACAGAACAAATAGAAGCCTGAGTTTATCTGGATAAGTCTTACAGCCTAATTTAAAAAATTGTAGCTATACCTTGTCTTGACTCACCATCCCTCAACATCGGACTGTCCATCAACTTCTTCAGCGCAGTCTGTGTGCTGTGGAGCTGATCGTTCAGCTGCTTGACCTTCCTAGACAACCAGGTGACCGTG
Organism: Heliothis virescens; assembly: GCA_002382865.2. NCBI lineage: Eukaryota > Metazoa > Arthropoda > Insecta > Lepidoptera > Noctuidae > Heliothis > Heliothis virescens. The sequence goes on from NWSH02000537.1 coordinate 1,666,240, forward strand.
TCACAAGGAGCGTAGCAACGCGAGGAGGCTCGTACCAGGGGCAGCGGCTCCTGCAGGTAAGCGGTAACCTGCGCTGATTTATGTGACTTCTTTCGATTATGGTGGCAGCGGTGGTACCATCTTTTATCGGGTAGGCAAGCAGTATGTAGATATATATTTAAGGCACAGTTGAGCTGTCGTTAACTCAGGAAAAACTTTTTTGCATCTTGGAATATTTGCCAAACATATCTATCATGAAATGTTTTTTGTATAATATGGACTATAAACAAATTCAATAAAGGCTTTGTACAAGATGCTTTGTCTAACAATATTGTCTAATTGCAAGTAATAATGCAACGTACTGGGACAGAAACTCTCCGCTCGCACTTCTTGCCATCGCTGGCGAGTACCAGGGGTGGAGAACACTCGCAGTGGAATCCTCCAGGATCGTTGATACACCGCTGCTCACAGCCGCCATTATTGGTAGAGCACTCGTCTACATCTGATTACCAGAAACAGGTATCAATATGGGTGTTGGACCGTACAATTTAACCATAACTGGGTTTTTTCAGTAGCATGGAACTTTCAACAATGTCATTTTACTCATACATGGGCAGTTAAGTTAGCGCACTACGTTAATTTCTTTAAAGTTGTGTTATGATGATAAACTGCCAGGAAAGAGGACTATGGACAAATGAGGTGCTTCTACACCTCAATTGATATATTTCAGACAAGACACAAAAAGCATTGAGACTGCATGAAAAGAACGAAAAGCATCCTTATATTTTTGAATGTGCAAGTTCACTTATTATTTAAACGTCAGTCGTGTTTACCAACGCAGTAGGGCTGCGTCTTCCTCTGGTAGCTGTCAGCGTTGAACTGGAAGCCGCTGTGGCAGGTGCACCACACCCGGTCACCGCGCACCTCGCACGCCTGTTCGCATAGCTGCAGGCTACACGGGTCCACCGACTTCGGTATACATCTGACAAACAGTATAATGTGGATTACGACTTAGAAGCTTGCAGGGTGGATGAAAATGACCTTTACTTATTTATGGCAGCAAGGTACGGTCAGCGTTAAAAGTAGCTGAGCAAATCAACCTTTTTAAAAGTGCCTAACAATGTCTAGGATCATAATTTGTTATCAACACAAATTATCAAATCAAAAAAAAATTAAAAAAAAATAGATGAGTAATCCGCTAAGTTATTGACGACACGGTGTTTTGCAGTTTTGAAAATTTAGATAGTTCAACTATTTTTGAAGCTGGCTGCACTTCAGTTACACTGTATTTAAATACTCAATTAGTGAGTTCTGAGTCGTGAGAGAAGTCGGTCAAATTAACCTAGGAAACTGTATAGTTCTTCAAGATACAAAAACAGACCCGTTACTGTGTAATTCTCATAATTGGTAAGAACCTTCTGGAAATCCGTCCGTCTTTTGGGTGAAGGTTCCTGGCACAATAGGTTCGCTCGTAAAACATTGTAACAGAACATTCCTGCAGTCCGTTAGTAACGCATGTCGCATAGCACAACTTATTCTTTGGCATGAACTTCTAATGTAGCGGCATTTGCAATCCTGAGCTTGATGCCAAAGTAGGTATTTCAAAAGCATTACAATTGCTTGGACAGAAGGACCACCTATTGACGACCGCTTACGTACCTATGCATTCCTGGTCCTTTTAGTATGGTAAAAATGGTAAAATTAGCGTCTAGTCACAGTAGCTACTTAGTAAGTTAAGTCAATCAATTAACATTGCAAATACTTGGTAACTTATGCAGGCTAGTCAGTTCCTCATTCCTATGCTCCGCATGACAACTAAGCACGTCGCCCTTCGTACATACGCGGCGTGAATATAAAACTAATCTCGTCAGGCCCAGAGTTAGACGAAGACGGATAAGGTCACAGCTTTCTTTGTTGCGAAATCTCTTGGTCCTATGACCGGACTCGAACATCACTCAAATGTCTAATTGGATTCGAAGGTGTTGGTGACTTTAGATGATGTTTAAAGTCAATGATTTTACGTATTGTTTAGGAAATAGTGTGAAGGAAGTAGGCGTATTTTAAGGAATCAAGACTATTGTGGTTACTGAAGCTTCTTTGAAGACGGTTTTAACTAAAGCATTATGGCTAAAAGACACGTATTTTCTTAGTGTTGAATGAAGTAGACGTAACAAGAATAGTGGGCTTTTATTTCTCTCTTTGTACTGTTGAAAACGTGTCTCGGAGTCTAAGCACCAGTTACACAGGTTCTTGATAAAGTTCTAGGTAGCTATCTGACAGATTCCGCCATGTCAATATTTTCAATTTTGACTACTTTTCTATGGCAGTATTTGGCAGATACTAGCTATCTAGAACATTCTCTGGAACCTGTGTTACTGGCCATGAAGATCCAGAAAATCTGTGAGAAAGAAGTTTGCAGTATCATTTGACTCTATCAGGAGAAACCCTACCTCCCGGCTATGAAGACATGTGTGTCACAGCATCTCATCTTGATGCACTGTATGTCCACTCCATCCACTTGGCACATATCCCGAGTCCGTAACAGGCTGTCGGTGGGGCATGGTGAACTGCCGTCTAATCTGAAATTAAAATTAAAACAATACTATTGACAACAAAAATATTGTTTACTAGCTTCTGCCAGCGGCTTCGCCCGCGTAAAACTTAAAATCCCGTTTTTCTCGTTCCCGTGAGAATTTCGGGAAATCGTCTCATATCTCGCGTGAGTCTTAAGATGAACCTCTGTGCAAAATTTCAGCTTTATAGGTTCAAGGGATTGGGCCCTCAGTCAATACTTTGATTTTTATATGTATAGAAGAAGAAAGATTAACTTTTATCACGTATCTCCACGATTCTTTTGGTGAATGATGTATTAGTTAATTTCTGATATCTTTATGTTTTGGTTTGCTTGCGCGATAAGTGTGATGCGTTTTCCTACTGAAATGTGGGATTTACGTTTGATTGAATTTGGGAGTTAAATAATTATTATCGCTTTTTGGGGTTATGACTTAAATATAAATAAGTAATGCAATGACGACTTTGGCGTATCTTGATGGTTAAGGTTCATATTTATTTATTCCTATACATCGTTAATTCAGAAAAAAAAACAGTCGTGCTTTTTAATATCGCTAAACCTACTTATCATCAGACTACTCATTATCTCCGTTAGCTGTCTACAAGTAAGCCATCATGTTACATGGCCTGATGACATCATAGAATTACTTATAAAAAAATGGCAAGGAATATTCACGGAAATACTTCTGTTGATAAGACCATGTCTCGAAATAAGTAAATAAATCATCTATGTTTGAGGCATTAAAGTTAGGAGGAGCAACAGAGAAACTTTATCTTATCGTGCTATGTTGTACAAAGTCGTTTGAGATGATTACCTCATTGATACTATAATGACCTAATTATTGTAAACTAGCTTCTGCCAGCGACTTCGTTCGCGGAACATGTCGCTTATGCCAGCGACAACGGGTTGCCATAATCAAAGATCTGAAACGTCTGATGTCAAATTCTAATAGCTCGGGGAAATAAAAGGATGCGCGAGATGATTCGAGACTATTCGAGACGTTTCAGATCTTTATTTTTTGTAAGTCAACTCGAACTTGGCCAGTTTTGTGATTAGGGATGACTGAGAGTGTTAGATATAAATGTAAAAGTAGGCTTTATTTTTTTGGAAATACATTTCATGCAGAATTGACCTCTCTACAGATTTATTATAAGTATAGATATAGATAATGCTTATTTAGCTGGCAACTCTTTCTTACTAGGAAATATGTTGATCGAAAGATATGTTGCATTGCAGCATCATAAAAGTCATTTTGAAGCGCAAACTTAGGAAAACAGGACCAAGCACTAAAATCCATAAACCTATTTCTCTCAAATACGGACTTTTCTTTTACCATGATGATGATGATATTCTTGCGATTTTACCAACAGCAGTTAAAGAGATTGACATTAGCAGACAACAAAGCCTGTCTAACTAACTAAAAGCTTTGTGTAATTCTGTGTAGTAGGACAAAGAGTGATATAAACAATAATATTTTTAGAGCTTTATAATGCTTTGCGGTTTCATTATGTCTCAATGTCAAACAAATGATTGGGTACTCCTAACCTAAATGAACACTGTAGGTATATAATTTAGATGTCATTGTTAAAACTCTTGACATATTGATCTCGATTAAGGCTATGCAAATTGGTCATGGTCACCGATTATTTTTGGTGATAATATGTCGTATGGTATGTTTCTTCTTTTGGTCATTTTAATTGGCAGAAGTTATGTACATTCTATTAAGATAAAGAATAAATAGGGACTATCCTATGGGTGTGTGATAGGATGCTACCAACCGTGAATATCGCGCGTGATACCCTAGGTTGGATTCGGGGGGTTGTATTTTTTAGTATATTCACAAATATTTCGTGAACTTAGGGATGGATCAAAATAATACCAGAATACTACATATTTTGGTTTACTTTTGGGAAAAAAGTTGCACTTTGTTTATAATGTTAATTAAGTACTGAATTTTTTTTTGTTGATTCATACGGCAATAAGTTTTTTTATTTAACTACGAGCATATAGCTTTAACTACATATTCAGCAACCAGCACTGACTAGTAAGTACATTGATTACCTAGATTAATCTGAGCTACTAGTTTAGAATATGACCTTAATTATAGCGGAGATGTGTAACTAGGCTAGCATAACATCGTAAACTTATAGTAATTTACATGTATGTATTGCATATTGTCTGTCACGCTTTCACGATAAAACGGCCGAACCAATAATGTGAAAATGTCGATGAGAATGGAGATAAATTGAAACTTAAGAAAATAAGCTTATCTTTTTTACTGAGTACATCTTATTTACTAGATAACGAATAATACTGTGCTATCAATATCCTTCCTAAGAAGCTGAGATAAGTTTCATCGTGTTCACATTACCATAAGTAATCTTTCTCCCCTAAGATTTCCGAGAACAGTTCAATGGGTTCTTACAGTGCACTATTTATACCACTTGCAATAACGTGGTGTAATACTTCATATGTTATGATGGTGCAACGTACTTCGTACAGATGCAGTCGTTGAACCCCGCACTTTGATTTTTAAATGGGTCTTCCAACTGATTCATAAATTAATTGAACTAAATAAAGGAAGTTCTGTGGGCTGTGATGTCACTATAACTTTGTCTGTTCATTGAGAAATGTTGTAAACTGAAAGTTCAATATTATCTTTAGCGTAAACCTGGATTTTTTCTCTCGCAGCCAGGTAATATAATTACGAACTCGCGCCACTGATCCCTAATTAATTTATTCCTTGTTTCATTACAAAGTTTCTAAATTAACTTTCTGTCGAAATATGATACAGGGCTGAATTAATATCATCATCTGCAGAAATAACATTATTCGGAGCAACCATTTTACGAGCATCGCTTCCGCCAACGACGATACGTATGACAGAAATAATTAAAATTAAAAAATCACTGAAGATCACTAGAGATGAACAGCTTCACAAAATTACTAGCAGCACATAAATCACTCACACGTCTAACACATCGTCTTGATATGCATCCTCTACTTGGTATCCTCTATCGTCCTGATAGCAGAGTACCAGGGAGGCAGGCCAGAGCAGAAGTAATGCGGCACAGGCCGCGGGTGCGAGCGGCGCGCGCATCGCGACTGCGGGTGCGCGCGCGCGGATATGCGTTTGAGCAGCGATAGCCAAAGTTGTAGTTGTATGTGTGTTCCCGTTCACAACTTCCTATAAGTTGGGATATCACACAATAATAATGATATAACTTTCCTCATTGAGTGTTACGAAGTTATTGCAGAGCAATAATATTGTAAACGTATATTATCCTTGTTTTTTGTTGTCTGCGCACAACAAATAAATGTGGTGATATACGAGTATTTCAAGAATCTTGAAACTTAAAGACTGAATCATTTTAAATTGGTCACAACCCGCCAACAAGCTTTGGAACAGCGAATAGAAAACAGAAGACAAAGATGTGTTTAACGAAGAGTAAGAAATAGTTTATTTCGAATGAAAATTGAGGATGAAAAAAATATGAATCATACTAAAAATAGTTCCGAAGTAATAACATTTTCGTGACATAAAGTTCAAACAATACAGTTAAAGAGAATAGTATTTTTAAAATAACAGTTCTAGACTCGTCCAGTCTCTTGAGACTTATTTTTGTAAGTGAATAGACTGAAGTTGTTTATTTTACTCTGAAATCTACTTATTCAAATACAGCGAAAAAAAGAAATTGTTTGACTGTTGTTATTTTATTTTTCAACATTTTGTATTATTTTTTTGTCAGAATTTGTTTTGTATAAGCAAATTAAGTTGGATTTCTGATTGAAATAATTTGACGTTTTTGTGACGTCAAAAACAAAAAAATACTGTTAAGATTTCGAAAGCAAATAAAAATAATGTTATTTTCTCTTCGATCATGAAGGACAATACTTGCTTGACTACAAAACTGGCGATTGGTGACTATCAAAAAAAGTTTGAAGGCGTCGTCGTAGCCGAAAAAAGGCCACAGTTGGACAAAGGCATCCAAGCTGTGTGCATTTGCCCATACATGCTTACCGCGTTGAGCTTGCGTGTTGGTGAGTTTGTCAAAGTTCATATCCACAAATATGGGTTTTCTGTGCTACTCTAATTTTTTTCTAATTAATAGAGCTAAATAAAAAGTTTGAGCATCATCGTACCAGTAGTTAGTAATAGTCCCGAAATAACTTCCAGTGCGTGTAGGGTAGACATAATACGGATAGAAGACGTAACTACGAGTATTTTAGCCGACTCGGACAGTTCCGTGAGTTATAACTAGTGTGGCCATCATAATGGAAATTATACATATTGATACCAATTTGGACCACTATTTATTGACTTTTTAATGTCCCTTACGTTAAGCTCAAATATTTTATACTAAAACATATCAAATGTTCAATAAAAGCATATTCAATAGAATTAAGAATATCTAAACTGAATTTTCAGGTTTGAATTTTCAGCATTTCGAGTATATTTTTGTAAATGAAATCTAAAATAAAATAAAAATACAATTCCTATTGTAAGAACTTTTTATGGTCACACGAATATATCTGTAGGTAAGTGTTTGTTTACGGTAGCCTGCGCTGGCGCCGACTTACGCTTCATGGCCACGAACCATCGATCTACTGACACACTGCCGATTGTGCAATAAACACATAACCCCGTATTTATAATATCCTGGTACTAAATCTGGAATCCGTTTGATATTTCAGTCTTAATTTGCTTTGATTGACAGGCATATAAATTTTGATTTATTAACCCAAAGAGATCCAGGGTAAACAAATGTATTTATTTTATACCGACGGTTTCTGCCCGAAGTCATATTATTTTCGTCGAATAGTGTTAAATATATCAATGCTGTATGCATCATGATGCTTTAGTTTAGTAACTTAGTAAGTTATTTTTTACTAAATTCCCTTTTGTCCTTAACGAGTCCTTCTAATTTGTAAGATCAAGGTTAGAAGAATCAAGTCAGTGAAATGAATAATCAAGTAATGACGTCATAATTTAAACTCTTGCGTGGGGCAAATGTTCTCACCCTAGCCAGATTAATGACTAGGAATTAGTGTTTTATGATCTATCCTCGTCATGAAACTGCTCATTTGCAAATGTCGTTATAACTCCATAATCGATGTGTTGGTTGGTTATTGTCCTCGGGATATATCTATTTTTGTCTAATTTTAAATTGAAAGAGGTCCATTCCATAATTTAATTAAGAAGGTTACAAAATAAATATTTCGAAAGTTCTTTGAAAACTCGTTTATGAAAACTAAGTGCATTCAAAATTGAGAAATGTACAGCACATCAAGTAACCACAATCTGTCTAATATCTGCAATAGATTTTCAACCTTATCACAATTAGTGGTAGGTTAATGTTTGATTGGTAAAATTTGACAGATTCGGGTACCTTGACGTCTGTACCTATCTGAAAGTATTCTACATAGTTCAAAAATTCTGAATAATTATATTTTTTCTTAATTTTCCCACATTTTAATTCACAAAATATCGCTGTCGTTTTCCGATACGAAGCTCATGACTGTTTTTCAGCTTTTCTCTTGAGCTAACGAAACTTTTACGTTAGCTTTTAATTTACAATTTTCAATGGCGTTCACTCACTGCTGGCTGCTACTGCCTCTTTATTATTCAAACATATAACATTTAACTTATTTTATACTCACATATATGTTGGGTTTTCAATAAATAAGTACTTAATAAAAATATGTCCTCGTTTTACGATTTTCATTTAATTTTGTTACTCCTTACACTTTATTGTAGTGAAGAAAATATTGTTGAACAAACAAAAAGAAAAGCAGAATGTTGTTTGTCATCGCAATTAATTGGCGTGAAGGGTTTCCTTTTCCTAAGAGATAGTTTTCTTTAAGCCATTATTATTGTTTATATTTGTTTCATACATTGTAAAACTGAATTAGGATATTAAAATACGCTCATAAATGGTACTATAATAACGTTTGATGTTTGCGATACTCTAACTTATTTAAATAAATAACTGAGTCGAATATATAGATAGTTCAAATATAACAAATTCACAATACCAGTTATCTTCACTGTGTGTTCACTGAAATGTATACCCGACTGTTATACAGTTTGATAGCGAGAACAATATTTATTTATGCAGTTTTAATTTTCGATTTTAGAAATATTTGTCGTTAATGTTTATCAGTTTGATATGTTTAAGAAAGGTTAAATAATAAATAGAAATATGTCTTCAACTAAAGTATCGTAATCAATTTTATCTTCAGTTGCCCATATTTTTTCATTGCTATTTTATTTTTTATCCGCTTAATCTGTATGATGTAAATTAATATTTCAATACAAGAAGGATCGACGACGCTACGTCATCTAGCTACAACAGTCGAGTATACCTCCGCCCGCTTGGGAAAAATCACACTTTTCCCTCTCTTGTTGTCTGCCGGCCGTTAGTGTTTGTTTGGACACCGACCTCGCTTCAACTCCCCATCAATACAAATAAATACCATAAATACACCATAACAACGGTTAAATGACGCTCTTTACACTTCTAATTGCTAGTTTGTTTACCTCGGTTTTGTCATGGTACAGTAATGAACCCAGCTTTTGGGTACCAGGGCAGTATGGGTACCAAGGAGTGCATAACGGGATGGAACACGCGAAGGACTTTGTGAACGAGTGGACAGTGGAAGTGGAAGGTGGTGAAGAGGTAGCCCAGTTGGTTGCTCTGGAACTTGGCTACCTTTACGAAGGGAAGGTAAGTTTATGTTGCCTTGGTGTTTTTAGAGAGAAACCTTCGTGATTTACTTAAAATACAAATACACCTTCAATAATAAAACTGTACATAACTTAATAGTAGCACTCATGTTTCAAGTTTTCAGAATTTATTATTATTGACCTTTCCCAAAGGCTTCACTTAACATTTTTGAATAATTAATTACCCACAAAGAGTAGGTACATACACCATGGTAATCGAGAACTCCCATTGCTTCATCATTCTATTAGGTTTTAAAATAAACTGATCATTTTGTTAAGTGGTTAGAGTACCATTAAGACATTCCCATAGACTGAAATGCCCTAATAAATCCATTATCAGGTAGGTGTAGTAGCAGTAGACTGTCTCAAACCACTTTAATTCGTCATTATTTATAATATCAGCTAACTAGACATATATTTTTCAAAGACAACCCTTTATTTTACTTAATAAATACGTAAAATTAAATATACTACAATCGGTATAAAATTAATTCACTTCAAACTAATTTTAATATACTCTACATTAATTTAATACAATAATAACTTCAATTCGTTTAAACACATTTTCCAAGAATGAATGCGTAGGCTGATATTTTCCTCAAAATTTTTCTTTGCTTTATAAACGCTCAATTATACTAAATTTAAATGTACAGACGACAGCAGGTCAACGTATACGAATCTGTAATTTTTTACCAATCAAACATTAACCTACCGCCATTGCGATAAGGTCGAAAATCTATTGCAGAAATTTGACAGATTGAGGTAACTTGATGTGCTGTCGTCTGTACATACCTACTGAAATAACTATTAAAAATAATACATATTTGTTTCATTCCAACGAGTCCTTACTTAGTTACTTAAATATAATTATATACATAGAAACATAGAAGAATATAAATTACTCCTAATGGATTTTTTATGGTGTAATCAACCCAGCAGGATATCATTATGTACCTTATTAAAATTATAGGTAGGTATTATGACCTTTACATAATGCCGTCTTAAGGCCTGTACAATTCGAGGCTGATGTAACTCCAGGGCTGCGGGATAATCCGAAAGAGTTTATCCCAGCCCAAAGGGCTCTTAAAGTAATATGGTCGGTTTTAGTCAGTAAGGGTCTGACAGTCCCACACGCTGCATTCACAGCGGGAGTTAGAGAGAGAGTAGAAATGTTATATAAGTAGGTAAAACGCAGTATTTCAGGTTTTTCGTATACATATTGCCGTGAAGAATATATTCTGATTTTGTTCAATATTCTCGAAGGAGGTTCGTAGCAGGGTTGCTGGGGCACGTGGTAACGAACTTGTGCTACTTCTTCACCCAAGAAATTACATAGAATGTGGCCAGTTATGGCCGGTTTTGGTGTGCTAAAACTTAACTAAGTACCTGAAAATGTCTGTACGTACAAAATCAAGTGTAGTATCTAGATTATTTCGAATCCTTTCCAGTATTATCATTTCAACGCAAAACATTTCCTATGTCCTGCCTACGTAATTGAATTCTGAAATAAGCCCAGTTCGAAGCCTGGTTGTTAATTTTTAATTAAAGAGCTTTTGTATTTCTGATTTTGTGTTTAACCAAAAAGGGTTACGTGGCGCAATTCCATCTAACAGGTTTATTTACTTGAAATATAATTAAAATGGAATTATTTTTTATGCTGAAATTGTTTTGTTTTGGCAACGAGGAATGATATTTTTTAGGGTTCCGTACCCAAAGGGTAAAACGGGACCCTATTACTAAGATTTCGTTGTCTGTCTGTCTGTCTCCACGCTGTATCTCACTAACCGTGACAGCTAGAAAGCTGAAATTTTCACAAATGATGTATTTCTGTTGCCGCTATAACAACAAATACTAAAAAAGAAAAATAATAAGGGGGATGGGGTACGGAACCCTACGGAACGCGAGTCCAACTCGCGCTTGGCCGGTTTTTCATTTACCCGACTGCCAAGAAGGGATATTTTTTAAATAGTACTTGAGGAATGGGTGGCTAAAGTTTAAATTTTCTTCAATAGAGATGGATACAACCAGGATACAGACAACAGCACATCAAGTTACCACAATCTGTCAAATTTCTGCAATAGATTTTCAACCTTATCGCAATGGGGGTAGGTTAATGTTTGATTGGTAAAATTTGACAGATTAGTATACGTTGACCTGCTGTCGTCTGTACATTATTCGTAATATATAACTAACAAAACTTCAGTATCGGAATGCAAAATCTAAGTTCTTTCTTCGTTTCTTATCTATCTTTCATTATGTTCTTTTATCTATCTTTATGTAAATGATGAGACGATCATATTTAATGTTTGCCTCATACTTTGACTGAGTATCTGTCTTGTGGACGCGTAATTAACAGAGACATTGCATAGAGCTCTCACATACAAGCTAAAGTCCAAAAGCCATAAAGTTCAGAAAAATGTTTCATTCAATATCTCTCACTCAGTATTTCACTTCCAAAAATCCATAATAATAAAGTCCGTAGTGTATAAGTGCTTGAGATATCGTTGAAATCAAAGCTATGACGCCGTTTGTATCTCAAGTGGCACTCGTCGATATCAACACCAGTATATTGCATAGATTACACTCCATATATCATGACGTCATTGACGTTAATTAATCAGCTTTACTAGGGTTGCATAAAAATGTAGGAGTTCACTTGAGTTAAAAGGACTTTTGGGCTTATGAGGCCACATAAAGTTCTAGAAAGCTATTTCAGAGATAATGAATGCCATAGAAATGCTTCTTTTTTTACATCTACAACTTTATCTGGAACCTGTGAAACTGTAAAATATTTTATTAATTTGTTAGTTTGTTACAATCCACAGAATAATGTGTTCGGTTGCAGATAAATTTCTTACAATGTTTTAGCAAAATCAACTCTCAATATGTTCTTAATCCTTGACAAAGGACCAATAGCCAATAGTTTGAGCATGCCATAATAACTTACGACATAAACCAAGTCTCTAAAGTCGCATACAAACAAAACATATTCCTTGACCTTGTCTCATAATACTCGTTAAAGTCTGAAACTATTCGGGAGCCAGCCACTCTGACAACGAGGGATTCCCTGGAGAACTGTCAACTCCTGACAGTTTTGAGATTGCTCTACAATGTTATTAGGGGATCAGACGAATGCTGGAGATGCGTGTCAGGAGTCAGGGTTATTCTATGTAGACAGTTGTTATCGATAGCTGAAAAAATATTGTTTGATTGAAAGAACTTATTTGGACAGGTAACAAAAATTATTACAATGCTTATTTTTGATCGAGGAAGGAGGGCTACTTTTTATCCGGTTGCGCGGAGTAGTTCCCACTACTGGCCGAAGCTGGCAATTGAAGACCTACTCGTATAAAGACTACATGTACTTAATAAAAAATGTCACAAAAAAGTTTGTTCCTCTTTCACAAAACACTAGGTTATCATGTACCTATCGGAATAACATAGTCTATCTATACCTACTAATATTATAAAGAGGAAAACTTTGTTTGTTTGTTTGTTTGTTTGATTGTAATGAATAGGCTCAAAAACTACTGGACCGATTTTAAAAATTCTTTCACCATTCGAAAGCTACATTATCCACGAGTGACATAGGCTATATTTTATCCGGGTACGGGCAGTAATTCCCACGGGATGCGAGTGAAACCGCGGGAAA
>NWSH02000537.1:1687379-1702526 GCA_002382865.2 Heliothis virescens
CAATTTAAAATACTTATAGCAAATAAATAACACAAAGTAATGTAACTGCTTGCCATCCAATTCATATTGCATAGTATTATTCATATTTTATGGACATAAATGTCATGTCCGTGTTAAAAGAAAAACCGAATATATACTTTACATAAATACTTTTTTATACTACACTTTAGACGAGATAATTCTTATTTCAAAATAAATATATAATATTGTATGGTACTTATGCAGAATAATAAAAAAAAACAAGAAACGACGTATTTTATACAATTGAGATGAATGGCGTCCGTGTGTGTTATGATATGGAAGAGGTTATTGAACTGTACGTAAAGTTGAACGACACAATTCGGTTTTGTAAAAACTGCGTAAACTCGACAACGGAACAACTCACGACGTTATGATACCCTGATACCTTACACATTTTGTTACGTTTTAAGTAAAAATGAATATTCTTTATTATCTGTGGAGAAGTGAAAGTTTTTATAACACTTGGACGTATACTACACGCGATCATGAAAAAGTGTGAATGAGCTAGAATTATTTCTGAAAACGAAGTGAATTGTTTAATTCTTGGAATACGTGTACTAAAGTGTAATACAAAATAGCTGTTTTAATAAAGAGGATATTTAAATAATAAAATATTTTATTGTAATATTTATGTAATTTTATTTTGCATTCCAAATAACCCAGCAGATAGCTTTTTCACGTATAGGTATAATATGTGGGAAGTATAGATGTAACAAATAATTATCTTTTTCGTATATTCTTCAGCTCACAGACGTAACATACTGTAAAAATATATTTCAGGTGTGTGTTTACGCTGAAACACGCTCACCGCAACAAAAGTATGACGAAAGAAGTAACCTTGGCGCGATACAACGTAATATTTTGTTAGGAATTACACATAAGGTACCTGTGTCGAATATGGCCAGCCGAAAAATATGGCCACATCCTATTATTACAAATACGAAACATAGCTAGAATCTGATCATTGGGCGCCATGTTTGTGGCCAAGGTAGTGTTTGAATGGCGCACCCGCCGCGCACCCCACGCTCTCGCTACTTGCTCAACGGGCATTAGAGTGGAAAGGTGCATCGCTGCTCTAAATAATCCCAAGTAAGTTTTTTGCTATATTTCCTTAGTTTTTCGATTTTGTGCATATCTATTCACTAGTATTTACGTTTCCAGGTGGTACAGTTATCGTATTTCGATATTTTCTTTGTAATTTAGAAAAGTATCGATGTGTTTTTGGTCAGAGTTAACTTAACAATAGTTAAGTATAAAAAACCTATGACTGAAAATATGGCCAGCAATTGGCCATATTGCATGTATGATTTTTTTCATTCTTAGTAACATTTTCTTTTTTAGATATGCCGCGATACATATGTAAAGCTATTAGGAGTAATTGGTTAGAAGATGACATGAAACGAGAAAATCCCAAGACGGGCGCTAAGACGTTATTTTATTAGAGAAAAAGACTATGAAGTCTTCTTTAGGCAGAAAGCCACTTTTGAACCAAGCACAAGAACAAGATTTTAACCTTTTATGCTATGTGGGATATCCCGCTAGTCAGTAACTGATATTAGAATAAGTTGAGATATTAAATGCATCTCTGGCTGAGCCAATACATCTAGCACATAATTTAAATATTGTAGTTTTTCGCCAGATTGAACTTAGAACATTTATATTTTAGTTAATAACAGTAAAAACAATATAATTATCAGTGATGAATATTTGTGCCTATAAGATTTTCGATATTATTAATCATAAGATAATACATATCTGGACTGATTTAATAAAATTATTAAGAAATGTACAAATTATTTTATTTTATTTCATAACAAAATTATCCATACCGTAAATATGGCCACACCATGGGCATATTTACATACAGGGTCGGAAATATGGCCAATTTACCACTTTTAAAAAAAATGTGTATTATATTGAAATGCTCAATAATTTTGCTTTCTTTTTCTATTTTACGAAAGCTAAATAGATGAGGTTTTCAGGAAAATGTGCAAAGTCAGGCCTTTGTTTTAGAAACTATAAAAAAAATTGCACTAAACCTTAAGGTGGCCATATTCGACACGGGTACCTTAATTAATGTGTTTTTAAGTTTCGTTTTTTGTAATAGTTCATGAAGTATTTATTCATAGAGACCTATCAGAATATAATACTGTGATAATACCTACACACCACCATACTTATTCGCGAGCTTAAAGTTACTCTTGCTCTTCGCGTCACAATTCTCCGAGGCGCACCCTTCTCGAAACCAGACCTACCCCAACACGAACACCCTTACACGCATAACGTGCATATGTGCGTCAAATCTCTTTGTCGATCCTGGTCTCCTAGTACACATGTGACTCCAGAAACTCACATGACTCCACGAAAGACACGTGCTACACACGTGTGACGTTTCCATACAACCCTCCCATGTGTATGAATGTATTTATGTTTGTTTGTGTGATATAGACGCAAGCAATTAGAGATGTATGTGAACGTAGATATTCTATGCATGTGGTATGTTATGCTGTGTGCGAGATTGTTCATAATATGGATGTCTGTATGTTGTAAACGTTGGTCTCAGTGATGAACAAGAAATCTTAAAAATTTAATTCATCAGAAATTAAATGAATTTTTTATATTCTTTTTAACTTTAAAATGGGACTAAAAATAATATTTTAAATTCGTATATCGTTGCCACACAAGTGAGAAATGATTTTTTTTTTACAATCGAATTCACACACATGTTGCGGCTGTGCGCTATCATATCGCTAAACATCGCGTTATCACGAACACGCGTAGGCGGGGCGTATACACGCTCGTTGATAAGCCACATGTGTGTGGAAATGCGTTATCACCTTGCATTTATGGTGCCCTAGTACATACGTGTGTTTGAGGCATCACATGACGGCATCCATTTTCATGTGACATGTTGTCACACCGATGACATTGTCACGCACACTCGTTTTGTTGTTGCTTCAATGACGGTTGATATTGGCTCTGATAAACATTAGTGTGGTGGTTATGGACAAACTACTTATGTTTAATTTGTATTTATAATATTGTATAGTATCCGTTTTGAAAAAGAGATATAAATAAATACACTTCGTATAATATCAGTAGGGTAAGCAATAGATCGTAGAGGGATGCAATACTTAGCGCCAGCTTCAGAGGTTGGAGATAAAGTTCCAGACATCTACGTATAGGCACAGTTTAAATATAGAACAGTTGGGAAGCTACCTACTAACGTTTGTAACAGTCACACTCACGCACGCACGCGCATTGACAAGCATTTATGTACCTTTACCAGTGCTGTCAGTAGGCATGGGTCGTACTTGCAAAATCGTGTACCAGGGCTTCAAAGTACGTCTACTTTAAAAAACCAGGGCCTAAAACCAGGGCTGGGGATACTTTCAAGTACCTATTTTCTATATGGATAGGAATTGGTCCCTAACTTTATACAAATAAGGAGCACAATCGCATTTTCAAATAAATACCTACTTACCGACGATCGAACTTCCTACATGCCTCCCAATCTCATGGTATAAAAATACTTGCCTAGGAAATTGAAACGCGATTCCCTAGAAATAAAGAGCACAATCACCTGTACAAATAAATACTTGTTGGAAGAAAAATACTTGCATAGAAAATTGGCACGTCAATCCCTATAAATAAGGGGCACGATTGCCTGTACAAATAAATACTTATAGACGATTAAAGTTTCTAGTACGTACTAAGTATTCCAAGAGCCCTGTTGGAAGATAAAATACTTGCATAGGAAATTGAACTATGAGTTTTAAATATAAGGAGCACAATCGCGTTTACTAATTATAAATACTTCCGTTCGTCTTGAACCATTACGAAACGAAATTGTTCCGTAGCTACTTACAAATAAGGTGTATGATCGGATTTCCGAAAACTAACTACACAATACTCGGGTCCGACAAGCGTCGAGCCCCGATAGAGCGAGTTTGAGTTATCTGTGGTTTGCGTAGCCGTATAAAATACTTTGAAGTCTTGCAAGTATTTCGGGTTAGGACCTGGTGTACGCACTTGGAAGCAAATACCTGGTGTAAAAACCTGGTCGCGTAAATACGTACCTTCCCTAGCTGTCAGTACTAAATGTTGCGG
Source organism: Heliothis virescens (assembly GCA_002382865.2). NCBI lineage: Eukaryota > Metazoa > Arthropoda > Insecta > Lepidoptera > Noctuidae > Heliothis > Heliothis virescens. The sequence continues at coordinate 1,691,511 of NWSH02000537.1, forward strand.
TGCTGTCGCGTCTATGCGCGTGCGTGTGTGAGTGTGACGTTACGAACGTTAGTAGGTAGCTCTTAGAGGTAGCTTCACAACTGTTCTATATTTAAACTGTGGTATAGGTGATGACAGATAATGCCATAGAAAATTAGTGCAAATGACATACATTTGGGGGCACGGCAGTGCCCCCGCCAAGTCGAGCGCAAAGCAAACACTGCCGTACCATCCTTTACTGGAACCATTTCGACGCATTTTCAGGCCTCTGTTTGAGAACCTCTGGATAATACCAGAACGCCGAAATTTTCATCATCCAGAAAGCTATAATCACATACGTAAAACCCAGAATTTCAAGTCTGTAGGTCATTTAATTTAGAAGTTAAGCGAAAGCAAAGTTTCGTATTTTCGACACTCACTCACTCATGATCATCAAAATAGAACTAGTACTTCCAATAAAGTCAGAGAGCTGAAATTTGGAACAGAGTTAGGATTTAATGACCACATATAAGGAAAACTATAAAAACTAGGATAATCGAAGATCTGGAGTACCTGGTGACCCTGATTAGAAAACACAAAAGCCCAACCAAACTATTAGAGGAATCAACATAACGCCTTAGGTAGATATCAATAAGCTCACGTTTCTACAAAAAGAAGTGAAATCCCACCAAAAACATTCTGTAAAAAACTAGCCAATTCTCGCTGAAGCTGCTTTTTTATCTCTAAAAAGTAATGAAATCTAGACAAAGTCGTGCTGAGCCTAAGGATTCTTACGGCGATTTCTTTACTATTATAGTTAATGCTATATGACTGGCCGTTGACTTGTACTCACTAACGTATAAAGAATGATCAACGGCCAGTCATATAGCATTAACTAAAATGTAAAATGTCATAACATTGAGACCCAATTACAACTCCAATACGATTGAAGCGTTATTGGTTATTCTGCAAATTGAATAAAAATCGTACTCGTAATGTACTGTCAGATGACAGATGACATTGCAGATGACAGACCAATGGCATGTCATTGGAAAACGATTGGTCTTTTAATAGTAACAGAATAACCGATAAGGCTAAAACTGCTATCGCCATATAATTTTCATTAAATTTTCATAAGAGTGACACACAGTTGTAGTTAAGGAATCACCCCCCAGTTTCCAGCCAATCAAGATAGGTATCTGTCCTTCTACCAAGAAACACAGATGGCTCATCCATTATCTATGAGAGGGTTAATAATAGAATAGAGCCCTCCCAAGAGGGTTGAAACCGCCCAACTGGTTTTTAAATCCGTGCTAGGGCGCCGCCTACATCCCATTGTTTCAGACGTCAAATACTAGGAACAGAGGAGTACAGAGGAGTTATTCAGAGCTCATTATGACGGAGGGGTGTGAAGATTTGTGGAGGGTGGAAACACTGTTCCGTGTACGTAACACTTGTTGCATTTAGTTCAAGCGAACGGTTGTAAACACAGAAGTTTAATATTGTAAATAAACACAGTAGTCTAGGAAACCACCTGTTGACTTATTTCACTCTTATTTTGATTTAGTCTGTAAATTAGCATTTTCCTTACATTCCTGTGTTCAGAGGAAATTTCACAAATTATGCCCTGGTGGAACTTTCGTATTCTCCAGAGTTCTGTTTAAATCTGTAATTCACAACTAAAAAAAAAAGTTATATTCAATACGTATTGAATTCATCTATTACTTTGCTTTTTCAGTTTCAGGGTCTACTTTCCGTACCCGAATATAATATTTTCAAAATTTCCGAATCGAATTTTTGAAATCACTGCAGTAGTTATTCAGTAAATCATTCATAATAAACAAACAATCATAGGTACACTTATGTGCTAATCAGTCAGAGTTCTACTGCGCTTGTAATTAATTGTATTTTTGTTTTAAAGCGCTTTTATGCGACAGACGCATTACTTACGTAGTATCCTTACGTAATCTGTGGTATTACAGTCATTGATCTTTCAGCAAAAATTAATCCATATTGACATCCGAAACCACTCCTGCAGGTATCAAAGAGTTTCCAGTACCTATCACTTTTGGTTGTTGCATGTGCATGTGCATACGCAAAATATGATTTCACACATAAAACACCCCTCCATAAAAAAGCTATAATATAATTTTATCAGTGGTGAAAACCATGGTTATACAATAAACCAGTAAACTATTTCACAGTATACGAATAATGTTTCCTGCTCGTAGTCAATACATATCTACATAATGTCTGTCTTCCTCCAACCAATGTGCGCGTGCCCCACATATTTTCAAGTGACATCATGACGTCACCACAAACAGATTGACATTGAATTGAACATGGCATGGCATTGGGACACCACAACTATTTCGTAATCCCTTATATTCCCTGAGCGCCTAGTAGCTGTGAACTCGGCTTACACGTGGCTGTTTCTTTGCTATTCATACAAATAATAGGTGCTAGGTGCTTGCATACTAGTCTACGCGTGTGGTTTTCCTTATTTTGAATATAATTATCTTGTTTTTCTGCTTATTTACTGGTACCACCTACTACGCCTACGGCCAACGGTTCTACGATTCCCTATTTTGTACTCTACAAATAAGTCAACTTATCAAGGATTTTTAACTTAATTTTTTATCTAAAAGTTTGCTTATTTGCTTGGCGGTTCTTATCTCGTGTCCATTGACCGTCCTACTTTTTTTTAGGTAAAATGTCTTGATTAGCTCACTATCACTTCACGACAGTAATCTTTGTTAATACGCGTATTAATATTCTCCAATATCTTCAATCTCGTAAAGTCAACTAGTTCGGGGAGGAATGCGCTTATCCTAAAATTTTCAGTTCTAATACAATTCACAAATAAGTAAAACAAAAGTTAGGGTGACCATCATTTCTAGTAAATATCTATGATTTTAATCCAATTTCATTGTTTCATAAGGTGAACGGATTCCCAGACACGTACACGTTTTTGAAGTATGAACATGGGAAACAACGACGCACCCCAAGTCGCCACACGTCGACACTCATCAAGGACAGGAGGGTGAGTTGAATGACATCTCCAGCTAAGAATGTGCGCCTGGTAACTTTGAACTCTGTTTACACGTGGCTGTTTCAGATGGCCGCTATATTTAAACGTAGCATAGTTAGTTAAGTGGTACAAGGTTTTTTGAGTGCAACTTGGTCCAATGTAAGGCAATTGTTACACAAGAGATTGCTAAATGAAAAGCAAATTTTATACTTAGACTACTGATATTCAGCTGCCAGGTTAGACTGGAAGCTGACACCAGCTTTGGGAAGAGGCTAGGCAGATGATGAGTAGACAGACTCCAGAGTTATAGATACAGAAAGTGAGAGCAGATTATTAGAATATTTGACATTCTACATCTAGTACACACCTAGTTTCATCACCAATCGGTAATACTTCTCTACATATACTCATCGATCTTCACCCATTTTGGGTAACGCATTTTTACCACTAAGTAAGGATAAGGAGGAGGAATAATCTTTCTGAACCAATAAAATGTAAGTATAACACTCTGTAATGACGTCCGTTTCAATGTTCCACCAGGTAAGATGGGCAGAGCAACTTTTCTCAAAATCGCGGGTGAAGCGATACCCAATGAAGGATTCTGATCAGCCATTGCAAAGAGTCAAGAGGGTCGAACTAAATGATACATACAACAATGTGAATGTCCATCGTATCAAGGAACCTTGGTTTAATGACGAGCTATGGAGTCAAGAGTGGTATTTGGTAAGCTTAATAACTTGTAGAAACCTGTGTGATGTTCCTAACCTTCCCCAAGCAGAATTCAAGCAAGCCTCTGCACATACGAAAATTTTTGCATTTGAAATAAATTATAATGTGAATGTTACACATTGACAGCGTTAAAAAATAACAAAAGCATTTTTTCAGCAAGACACGCGCACATTGCACAATTTACCCCGCCTGGACCTGAACGTGTTACCCGTTTACAAAATGGGATACAATGGCAGCGGTGTGCGAGTTTCTGTCCTCGATGACGGCATCGAACATAACCACACAGATTTGCGGGCCAACTACGTGAGTGTTATGCTTACTTGGTATAAGTGAGCAAGATGTTTGAAATTTTCTGTACTAAAGCACAGAACACATAGCTGTTGAGTTCCCTGAATAACAGATGGCAGCACTGCAGCATTCGTTTATTCCGCAATTTCTTTTCTTTATAGATAGATACGTTTTTTTGTTTCTTTTTACGTAGTAAAATGTCCGGGGGACATTCTCGCGCATTCGATCCAACATTTTTTGAAAGGATAACCGCTTCAATCGTTACTTCTTGTTTTGAGTCGTCATCTCGACTAGACTGTGCAACGAAATCTAGGCTAGGTTGTGCTTTTTTGGTCTAGGAATATGTTTAATGTCTTTGGCCTAGGATGTAGGAAATCTATCAAAAGATGTGTCTTTTTGTATCAAACGTCTTCTTAGAGAAGAACTTGAATAAGGGGCTGTAAAAAAACATTGTGATGATATTCATGTGATAAAGGAATAAACGAGAGGAAAGTTGCAGCGAAAAAAGTAACAAATAAGAACAACAATTAAACATTACTGATATTTCGTCGTGATTTTACCCCTAAATAATAAAATAGCAAGCAGTAGTTATGGCGGAGTAACAACTCGTTATATCTCTAGTAATATACCTATTGCTCTTTTCATTACTGATGCCTTGGTAGGTAGTAAAAGGCAAGTTTAAATTTTCCGTGGTAAAGAGACGCAACTGCGCTGCCGTACGCGTAGCAAGTTGCTTGCCTACAGAATATACCCATCAAAGGTTAATGTGCACGTGCTCTTTAAAACTTCTGTAGTCCTAGTAATATTGAAGTTTACTTTGAAATTTTCGTGCTAAAGTGACACAACTCAAAATCCAGATCGGACGTCACGGTCTGTTATCTTGTCTGTCTTGCTGGGTGGTGGGTGGTCATTTTGTGCCACAAATCAAACCGCCCTTTCAGTATTGTATCTTTCACGTCGCTGTGTTTTAGGCCAGGCCACAGAAATGATTACCCATTGCGTAATATGTATTGTAATATGTCGGTTTTAATTTCAAACTACTAATATAAACAAACTACAGTATAGAAAAATAACAAACGCCCCGGTTTTTGAGCACATTTATCTTAATTTAACATTTATCAATTTCAATATAAATAGATAAACCGCTACACAAAACCATGTATTAATAATTAAATAAATACTGACTCAAATCAGATACAGCTTGATTAATTATAACAACTGTACACACACACAGCAAACATTTTGTTGGCATTGCATTGTTAGCGTAGCGAATATGACTTCTTATTCCTCCTATAGTCCTGGTATATTCGCGGCCGATATGACGCGCCGATCCGTAATAGTTGCTCTCGGAAAGTGTCGGAAACCCGCTTTGGATTTATTAAGGAGGCGCGCGCCTCTTTCGTGAACTCGTACAATTATTATTATCGAAACAAATGTAATGTTAGGTATATGATACTTTTGGGGATTATATTTAAACCTTTTAAATCCATCCAAAACTCTTTATTTCAAACAGCGAGATCAAAATCAGATTGGTAGTTTTTACGAGACAAAAAAAATATTTTAACGCTCTAAAAGCACGTAATAATGGCTCAGAAACAACTACTACTCACTGTTCGTAGCTTACATAATCTCCGAGTGACATTACATATTTCTTGTAACAAACAAGTACATCATTGTTTATTCCCAGGATCCAGAAATCAGTTGGGATAGCAATGATGGCGATCCCGATCCTTCACCGAGATATGAAGATATCAAGTTGAATTCTCACGGCACTCGGTGTGCAGGAGAAGTAAGTTCTAAATAAATTACTATTTACATTATTAGTATTTAATTTATTGATAGGAATAAATAGTGTATTGTGCGTTGACTTTTATCATTTTATCAATTTCTAGATCGCCATGACTGCAAACAATTTGAAATGTGGTGTGGGCGTGGCATGGGGGGCTAAAGTAGGCGGAGTCAGAATGCTCGATGGACGAATAACAGATAGGATTGAGGGAGAAGCAATAGGTACGTTAACTGCTACATTTTATAAGCGCCTGGTACATTCGGTCGCCATGTTGAGGTAAAACGTTGTCTGTCGTAAGCTTTTTTTTTGTTGGTAAATAAAGGATGCGAGACGGTCAGTATAAAAACGCCATTCATTTTTAGCGTGAGTATTCTGAGTAACCAACCAATCAGTTAAATTCAAAGAAAATATTGTATAATACAAGCTTTGGAAATTCATAGGGTTTTCCTATCACAAAAAAGGAGAATTTTCTCAAAAATATTGTTATATAGATTTAGTTTTATGATTTTTTGTTTGCTTATTTGTGACGTGCAGGAACAGCGCCATCTGTTGAGCTTTTTGTTATTTGACATCTACAACTTTATGCATCTCTTTGGCCGTTATGATATCTTAGTAATATGGGTGAAATGTGACGTAACAGTGAACCCTTTCGGATGTCATTTTTTTTATAGATCGTCCGTACTGTGCTGTCAACGAGTTATCTGACTGACGTTATAATAATAATAAATCAACGCAGCTTGCAATTGCAATGCAGCTCATTACGATTCCCGCAATTACTGTCTAACTGGACTTTTTTGAAAAAAAGAACGATACAGAGACACAATGATGTCTCCGAATTGTGTATGAAATTGTGAAAGTAAAAAAAAAAATAGTTGTATTAAATAATGGAACGTGGTGATCTTTTTCTTGTCACATTTACTTTAAAAACAAATAAACTGAAACGTTTGTTTCACTTGTTGATTGTTGTTCACTTGTTGTACGCTAGACGGCCACATGTTGGCGGTGAGCACGATTACCAGGGCAATAGGAATTTAAAGAGATTGTGACCTGAATAAAATTCACTGAGTGACAGATGTAAGATGGCAGCAACGTCAAGGTGTAACAACGCTATCCGCCACCAGAGGTCCTTGTCTGACAAAACCAGACAAAACACAAGTTATTCGAAAATAATCGAAGTAAAAAAACATTTCCAGGTTTCATTGTTGGTTTTTCAATCACAATTACCATTTAGGAACTTGGTATAATGTTACAGTTGCTTGGTTTCTCACCCCAAGCTTTTAGGGCCGCCGTACACGGACTGCTCGAGCAGTTAGCGGCTGAGTGAAATACACGGACCGCTCGAGCGGTCGGCGTCGACTGCTTGAACTGTCGGTCGTTGACTGCTCGAGCTACGACCCAACTGCTCGAGCAGTTGATCTTCTAAACAGACGCCGCGAGGCCGCAAAGGGCGGGGGGGAGAGGGAAGTCGGAGAGCTGTCGACTGCTCTAGCGCAGTCAACGGCTCGAGCAGTCGGTGTATGCCTCGCAACCGCTCGCGAGCGGTCGACGGCACGATGGAATTTCATCATGCAGTTGACGGCTTGAGCGGTCGCGACTGCTCGAGCAGTCGTGTGTACGGCAGCGAATGAATGACTATAGTTCACTGCGCGGTCGCGGCTTTAAGCAGTCGGTCTCAACTGCTTGAAGCAGTCCGTGTACGGCGGCTCTTAGACAGTAGACAGACGTGCTAATATAATTTTGTGTATTTTACTTCTAAAAATACGTAAATGATTTGAATCAAAAATCCCCCTTTTTTTCAGTTTTTGAGGTTTTAGTTTGTAGATAAAAATATGCATGAATGTGGTTTTTTTCAGCATTTGCGTTAGACAAAGTGGATATCTATAGTGCTTCATGGGGCCCTAATGATGATGGACGGACCGTTGAAGGACCGGGGCGCCTCGCTTCCGAAGCATTCAAACGTGGCGTAACTGAGGTAAAAATTAAACTCAATTTAATAAACTATTAATTAATTAATAATTTGTATTGGATAAATTGGCAAATAATGCATCTTCAATCTTTCATTATTAAAGTTCAGTCTTGATTAGATATTATATTTTTTCAAGGGCCGTGGTGGGAAAGGAGCTATTTATGTATGGGCCAATGGTAACGGCGGTGGTCATAGTGACAACTGTAACTGCGATGGGTATACCTATTTTTTTTCTTTATTATTTTAGGTACTATTTAATGCGATTTCAAAAAGTAAACGACTAAAGTTAAAAACTTGTCTACAGATATTCGTCTAGCATTTATACGATATCAATCGGAAGCGCTTCCCAACATGGTCTGTTTCCTTGGTACGGAGAGATTTGTTCATCTACGCTGGCTGCAGCATACTCCTCTGGTGCTTACAAAGATCAGAAAATCGTAAGCTAACTCAATACTTCACAGACTGCATTATTTTACTTGACGTAGTAATTTCATTCATAAAAGTGTTGTTAATTCAACGTTAGAGGGTGATACAAATATATTTGCTTCTCTTTCAGGCTACTACAGACACGGGCGATTCATGTACTCTCGGGCATACTGGCACGTCAGCCGCAGCCCCATTGGCTGCCGGTATCATCGCTCTCGCTTTACATGCCAAGTTAGTTGACCCCACTGATACATGTGTACAATAGCTTATATTTCATGCAGCTCTAGTAGTAGTGTTAGTAAGGTCTGTTATGCCCCGGTTCCTATAAACAAGAACGATCCGTTCTGATTACAGACGATAGTTTATTGCATTAATTTATGCTTTTGTTTGAAAGTAGAGGTTAGAGTTATAATCTATGGGACCTAGCTTTCTATGCAGAGAATAAACAATTCACATAAATTATTTTTTAGTCCAAATCTAACATGGCGCGATGTACAGCATTTAATAGTTTGGACTTCAGAATACGCTCCACTCTCAGCTAATCCTGGATGGCAAATAAATGGGTAAATATTTCAATAACTTTGTCAATTAAATGAATTTTAGGTTGCCTTAGTAGGTACTAATTAAATGTTTAAATGTCCTTTACAGAGCAGGGCTTTATTTTGATGTGCGGTTTGGTTTTGGGCTTTTGAACGCAGAAGCACTCGTTACGACAGCACTAAATTGGACCACTGTACCCAGAGAATATGTTTGCCACGTGAGTGCTGCACCGTAAGTATGGGAAATATTATGTAAAATGAAAAACGTACTAAATAATGTGGTTAAAATTTGTCAAATCCTTTGCATTTCTTTTTATTACCCAAACACGTGACAAGTCAATCACAATAACAATTTTCTGGTGTGCTGCGGAGGGATGTCAATTTGTTTGACGAAGATGACGCAGATGTCGTCATCGCTCGGCGTGACGAATCTTTATCATAATGTATTCTTTGAACTTATAGATCCCTAGTAATGTACGTTAAAGTTTCGTCATACAACAGCTGATATTTTTTATGCCAACATTGCTTAATTAATTAACCTTTTTAGGTAGGCAATAATTTGTATTGTAACATTACAGGTCTCGAGAAGAGGAAGCTCAATTGTTTTCGAGACAAAAAGTGGATACCTTTTTAACAGTAGAAGACGATTGTGTGGTTAATTACATTGAACACATAGAAGTAATAATGAACTTACGCTACAGCCGTCGGGGGGCGCTAGAAATCTATGTAGTGTCACCGCAAGGTAATGGAATTGATGTTTATGATTTCCTAGTACTTCAGTTGGCATTATACAGTTAAAAACGATTGTGATTCTCTTTTGTCGACATTTCAATAGTCAAACCATAATAACATTATCGTTAGTTAACTAGCAGACAAGGGAATGAATTAATTTTAATATGTTTTTTTATACAGGAACAGCAGTTCAATTACTTAGTGCCCGTCCGAAAGATACATCAACAAATGGTTTTGTGAATTGGCCACTAATGTCTGTAGCAACATGGGGTGAAAATCCTAAAGGGATTTGGAAAGTCGTGGTCACTGACAAGGTGAGTTTATAATGTTATCATATCACAGAAGTTATGACACAATATTTTTCAATATGGCTACCTTATCTACCGACGCACGCGGCGACGTAGTACCCAGACCTACGATTTTTAATTCGCTTTGATTTTTTTGCAGACGTATGAGAAAAACATGGGCGATATTGGACCAGTAAGTTTAGTCATACACGGTACAAAAACAATGCCCTCACACATGAAAAATGGTCCGAGAATTTACAATAGCAATTACAACTACCAAGAGGCGTTCGAATATTTCGATAATGTAGACAATAATAGTGTTGACGTCGCGGCGAATACCGTTACACAAGACGAAGCTGTAGCCGCAGTACCAGGGGAACATAAAGATGAAGCGGTTGACGATATTCATAACATAGATTCCACAGTATTAGCTGAGGTTGAAAAGGAATTGCAAAGAATTCATCATAGAAAAGTATTTAGGGGTGTAGCGTTATAAACAACAAACACAGGGGTTTTCGCCATTTTTTTCTCAACCTTCATCAAATGCTTTGTTATGAAATTCAAGCCGTAGTTATTTACATTTTAACTGTGTTGATAAAACTTTTTTTAAGTACAATAAAATTGATCGATCTCATACAGAGTTAAACTCGAAGTATTGAAATAGATTTAGTTCAAAGAAAGTGCATTAAACTTCTTCAAATATGTATTATGTACTTAATATGTATTTGATTTGACATAATATATTTAAGTTATAACAAATCTTTGTTACATATCCAATGAGAGGCAGCACTTTAAAAGTGCGTAACTATTTACTTACATGTCTTACGTGTATACTAATCACTGTAATCAATTTATCATTACAATATACACATGTAAAACGGTATTTAAACATTATAAAAATAGCAACAAATATTTAGTTACAAATAAACTACCAGTAATAACTGAATAGAAGAGTGTTTTTTTAATACATAACAGTTTTTTTTGAGAAATCGATTAAAAAAAAAGTCACCCTGTCTATAATAGCCTTGAATAAAAAGGGATGTTTTTATTTAAATTTCAGCGGCTTGTGAAACCTTGCAATTTACTAGTCGCTGCTTCTGCCGCCTTAGTAGTTGGCACGGGGAGGTCTAAAAGTTCGCGGAATGAAGGGGTTTCCAGATTAAATAAATATATTATGATTTATCTATAGAAGAGCGACATTTTTGAATTAATTAAGGGTATTATATGACGGAACGAGGGTCGGCATTTCCATAAGTTTATATAGTAAACGA
>NWSH02000537.1:1716551-1728117 GCA_002382865.2 Heliothis virescens
ACAGACAGACATGACGAATCTATAAGGGTTCCGTTTTTTGCCATTCGGCTACGGAACCCTAAAAAGTAACGTCACAATTTATGTGCAAAAGTGACACAACTCCGAATCCAAGCAGTTGAAGCAGTATCGCGGACCGATATTGGTTTGTTTGGTTTACGCGCGAGGTTTGTTTTGTTGAGTCTTCTTAATTCCTCTTACCCTAGTATAAGTGAATTGAATGTTTCGATTTTGGTGCTAAAGAGACACATCCTCGAATCGAGGGATCATAACGCCGCAGCCGCCGATTTTGTTTACGCGCGCAGTTTAACTTTTGCACTCTTTTAGTTGCTTTTGCCCTAGTAGCATGGAAGTTATTGTTTCAATTTTGCTGCTAAAGTGACACAACTCAAAATCCATCCGCAGAATCTTTCTTTTCTTACCTTGTGAAAAATAATAACATCTATTTCTTTAACATCTTATCTTTTATATTAATTTCGGATCTACTAATTTTACAAGAGTGATTGATTGCTGGATTGTGGGCATAAAATATAGCTTATCAATTTTTGTGTTTGAATGCTTACCAATTTGTGTGCTAGCGCAGGAATGAATCGCCGACATCTTAGAAACCGTAGTAAATAGGCGTCATCTATACGCCGCGGATTGCATTCTCCTCGCTCTGAAACAAACCATATATACTTAAGTTGTTGCGGATTTTTTACGGATAAAAAATAGAGTATCACTTTTGACTGTTTTCATTAATCAATGAGAAATTGAAGACATTTTTTTGCTAGCATATAAGCATATACGGGTACATAAGATTTTAGTTTTCAAATCATGTCGTTATGGATAATGTGCATTATTTTATTATGCAATAGTTGACTACAACCACTCATCATAATATTGAGCAATATGGGTACTTAGTTAAAATTGCTATTGTTAAATGGTGTTGTAAGACGAGTGCGTGGCTATGCGTTAATCTGTAAGCTCAGCAGGCTCAGCAACGTTTATTTTTTTTTTTGCTGCTCTGAACTTCTTCCTAAAATACCTTCTTCGCATACAAAATATATCAGTAATTAAATTATGTAAAGAAAATTCATTTTTAGGCTGCCTTAAAAACTCAGCTGTTTAAAATGTTACGAGTATCAGTCTTGGATGACCTGTAAGGAGGTGTGAATCTTACCCCGGATAAGTCTACGTAACTCTTCAATTGCTTTACCCCTGGTGTCCGGATCTTCGTTACAGTGCCGTTTTGCATATTCGGCAAACTCCGGATCTTCGTATCTACTTATTTCTGCTTGAAATGCAATCTCGATAAACGGCATACTTACTAAAATTGTACTGGAACAAAGGAAATTAGGAAGAATTAGGTTAATTGTTGATTATCATGTTGATTTAATTACGATTTTCTGAGCGATTTTTTTTACTATGAATTAGTTACGTTACTACTAAATGGAAGATTTTAAATTGCCTAACGAAACCCATTAACCGGTTTCTAAGTGTGAAGAAAACATTAAACTTGAACTTTAAAAGAAGAAGTAACTTAGAAATCTGCCTAGCTTTACCCTAATATTACCTAATAGCATCGTATTCCAGTATTTCTTTAATACTTATGTAGATAATAATACAATAGAAAAACACAAAATCTGCGGTTTGGCGACAAACGTAAATGTACGCAAGACTTGATTTACGTGTCAAGAGAAACTATACTATTATGTGGATAAGTAGCTGTAGAAAAAAAGGAAAACACAACAAAGAACCATACCATGAAGCCATGCAATTACAGAACAATAACCTTTTAAAGTAAGTACATTTTTACGCCATCGAGTGTACATACGGACGACCCAGGTCAACCAACTCAAATCTGTCTAATTTTACTAATCCAACATTAACTTTCCACTATTGTGATAAGGTTGAAATTCTATTGAAGACATTTGACAGATTTTTGTAGGTTGAGGTGCTGGCGTCTGTACCTACAAGTAACCACTCGTAAAAATGCCGCTACCGTTGACTATAATTTCAATGAAATTGACACAAGTTGACTGACTAGCCTCATGCTAGCCTCCGTGACAGCGTGCGGCTAATTACTTTGGTGTTATGAAATCCTGGTAGCATTTTAGGGGGACATTGTTGAATCGAGGAACTTAAAAAAAGAAAATAGAAATCTTTTCAAAATTATGAAAGAGTATGTCACGTTATATCCGGTACATGCGTGGTCCGATGAAATCTTGTCAGATTTTTTTATTATGGCCGTGCAATTTATTTAACAAGATAACGTCAAGCTAACTGCTAACGTTGGGCTAACTTTCTAGGTCGCTGTCTAGTAACTCTCACTGTTGGTTAATGATGATGGTATTGCAAGTACCTTGTTAAATAAAATCTCAAAATCAGGTACTCTTTCTCATTCAGCATCTTTCTGCTGTGTAAGTTTGAGTTCAGGCTTGTGTGCACAAGTACAAACTTAATTCCTGAAGGTCCTGCAATCGCCTAACCATCTACACTAATCTATAATATTAAAAAGCTAAAGAGTTTGTTTGTTTGGTTGAACGCGCTAATCTCTGGAACTACTGGATCGATTTGAAAAAATCTTTCAGTGTCAGATAGCCCATCTTTTAATCCGCGTGCGCGGAGTAGTTCCCACGGGATTCGGGTGAAACCGCTCGCGGAAGCTAGTTTTTAAGTATACTCAAAACATAATTATGTTCAATTTAAGCGTTACCAAATTAATCAAACACTCAATCAGAAAGCTTTATAAGTTCAACACAACTTTTTATATTTACTTTTACTTTCAATAAATAAGTAACATTGCGATGGAACTGCCGGTAATCACTAGTATCAAATGTGATATGAGTCTACAGCCTCTCACTTTAATGGAAAAATACTCACAACATAGTTATGAAACTTAAATTAACCAGTCAACTAATTACCTGAGTGCATTCTGCATAAAATATTGGCTGACTTACAAGTATTGATGATTAGTTAATGCATTAAAACACTTTATTAGGAAAGCGATTCCTAAAACATTATAATTATATGTATGTGATAGTGATAACTTGTATCACATAGTAAGTAAAACGGTTATACAATTGCCTAATGGTGGGAATGATCATAAATCATATTAAAGTTGTGGAAATATTTTTTTTTCTTGGTTTGCAAAAGTGGGAATCGTATCCCTCAATGCATTCGCCAAATGTGCAAACAAGCTGAGGTAAAATTAATGGTTAATTAAACCACCTGTTTCTCAAGTACGAGTGTGCAATTTCGATTTCAAGTAAGGCAAGTGTTCTTCCTAAATATTTTGGACATCAATGACTGCATAAAGGTAAAAGAAAGCAACGCTTTGAGCAAGCGTGGTGCTGAAAGCTCATTTCTTCTCAGCATGAGAACAGGAAGAAGAACATTATAAAACACTACGGAATACCATTTAAAACTATTTACTTACTTTGTAAAATCTTTCTAATGTTTTAGTTTGGTTTGCTTACTTTGTAGATATTGCGTGAATTACGTACCTATATTATGGTGGTAATAACATGAAGTTTGTTGCCCCATAATTAGATGAAGTAAGTTGAAAGCACATACGATTAACTTTTTAAAATAATTACTAATTAATATCATTTTTCTAGATTTATATCAATGAACAATATTTGCTGCTATGCATTTATTACACAGGAGCAGCGATTTTGTAATTTCTGATCTTCAAACATCATCATCATCAGCCTTTTTATCGTCCCACTCACTGCTGGGTACAGGCTTCCTCTCATACAGAGAAGTATTGATCATTAATCATCACGCTTGGTCAATGCAGGTTGGTGATTTTAGACTTTATCGTCCAGGTTTCCTCGAGATATTTTTCTTCACATTTAATGAGCCATAGGTCTAAGATAAACTTAGAAAGTACATACAAACTTTGAAAAGTTGCTTTGGTACTTGTCTGACCTGGAATCGAACCCACACACTCATAATAGAGAGGTTGGTGCTCTACCCACTAGGCCACCATGACTTTTTTAAATAAATCTTAAAAGAATTGAATTTAATCATTTACTTATTTTTAAATGCGTAGCAATCTTGCGTAGGCGCACATTCATGTGTTACTTTATAAGCAGCACTGATACAGCATATTTATCCACGTTACCTATTTTTCGTCTCTCTCGTACATCATCATCATTTTGTTTAAGCTAGAAGATAATAACACTTTTATGTCTCGCTGTAGTTACATTGCAATTTATCGAATTATTTCGTCGCCTTGGTCCATACTTTGCGCAAGTTGACCAATAAAGCTATTTTGTCGAAGGCTACACGCAGAAACAATCATTTAGTTTTAATGACGATTATCAAATCCCGCTTAGATTGCAAGCGACGAAAAACAATACAAAAGAACGGATTTAATGGAAGATCTTGTCAGATGTGAGGAAACTTGGTTGGAAGTAAGATAGTCATCGTAATTAGTGAGTCTGAACTCAATGTGGCCATAAAAATTGGTCTGGGTTCTGTATGTTGCAAGATGAAGTAAATTGAGTTCCGATAAGTTGCAATGTTGCAATCCCTACTTAGTAGCAAGTACCTACACTTGCTATACAATTTGTTTGCTAACTGTTTTAGTGAGAATGTAACAGACTGATGAGAACATATTAGGATTAATTCAATGATCTTATTGTAAGTACAACTAATTGTTACTAATTTTAACCTTCATTAATTAAGCACATTATTCTGAATTAAATTATTACGAAAACAAAGCAATTTTGTATTTTATTAAGGTTATAAAGATACTTGGTTTAATACAATTAAGTACGATTGTTGTTACACTTGCATGAAAGTTCAAAGCCCTGTCTCGGGCCAAGGTTGGCTAGTTTGTTGCCATTCTCAATTGCACTGAATATTGTTATCGTTATAGTATCATTATTGGTATATTTTATAACTTAAATTTTGATAAAATTCGAGAAAAAAGAAAATTCATGTAAGGATAATAAAAGATATATCAGGTTCAGGTTAATTTTCATCAATTAAAAATTACCAGGGAACCAGATTCAAGTAGAAGATGTCGCTCAAAGATGTTATCAATAGATAGATCAATGGTGAAGCTATACAACTTAATTTTAAAGACTAACTATTTCAAAATGGGCTTTATTAAATACTTTTCAGGCAGCGCCGCTCGGTAAAGGCATTGTATCGAAAAGCTTTGTGTAGCGCGAAAACAATCTTGATAATTTGATTATAGTTCCAGCCTACTTTCCAGAAATCCTTGAAATATACTTTTTGAAATCCATTCAAAAGGTTACAAAAATGGGGACAAAGCTCCCTGTATTAAATTCACGACCCATATAATTTTCAATTGTGAATGAAGTTTAATTCACAATTTACCAAAGATGAGTAAATAGTTACTAGCCATACTTTCTGGACGCGACTTAGGAGCTCAAGAAAGTTTTACAATTATATTTGTATCACATTTCTAATAATCTCGTATGTGAAAGTCTATACGTGTATTTGAGTGCTACTATGAGGAGGTTTTTAAACCTGACGACTTACTTTTACCTTCTATTTTTTGTGAGATAAGTAGGTACTGTATTTACGTACGTCACTAAGTTGATGTATAGCATTTAGCCTTCTCAAATTGAATTCTTAAATACTTTCTTCTCACAGCTAAGTCCTAGGCATTAAATTATAGACGTTGATAGATAAGCTTAGAACTTTTTGTTATTCACAGTTTTTCGCACGTAATTCGAATATAAGTTTCAATGCCTCAATAAGTGACTTGCCAATATATATATTTAATTAAAGTATCGGTAATATAACTTGTTCATAATAGACAAAAACCACGGTGACTGATGAGGAATTCTTAAACAAAAAATTAGGTACTCACCAAGAGATTAAAAGTCAATCCCAAACTATGATCTCAATAAAAACCACTTCACAATGATTTGATAATTATCTAAATCACAAAATTCAATAGGAATAATTGTTTTAAAAGTTAAACTTTTTATAGGAACTCGTATTTATTATTGTTATACCACATTTAACACGTCCGCTGTATACCGCGGTACCTCGTGTTATGACACCCACTGATCTCATAGATAATTCTTTGGTGCGCCCGCGACGCGTGCTCGCTGGAGAATACAATCAGAGTTATAGTAATCGTGATTGCCGGAACATGGTCTCGATGCAGTGTACTGACCTTTTATATAACTTGGAATGTCTGGGTGCTGGTAAAATATGGTTTTGTTTGTATTAAAAGCTTGATTAGTAGCTTTGGTTAATCAGTAAAATTGGCCACTTCTTTTGGATTGGCATTTAGAAGCTTTTGTGGGCTGAATGCTTCTCAAAATCCATTCAGCAACTCATAATGCTTGAAGTTATCTCTAGACTCTATATTAGAATAAAATATATTACCCTCCTTGTCTTATAAAGTTGCTATATCGGGGTGCTCACTGCTCTGCTAGCTGGCCAACCATTTTCTTAATATTTTAGGCCCTTTAAGCCCGCTATTCTGATATATACCTAAGATTTATAACAGATGCATGTATACTACTTAGCTATTACATTTTGACGGGAAACTGATATGTGGACATTTGTTGGGAAAAAACCAGCATCCGCCGAGGATGAAGCGAATTAAAAAACGCATTTAAGTGTGCTACACAGTGTATGATAGATACAAGTGTATGACAGAACTTGAGCTTACAATATAGTTGAGAAGTTAGCTCTAGCAAATGAACAAGATTTGCCTAGTGATTCATGATCTAAGTAAACTTATCCTGCGTTTCTGTATGTTACAATATAAACAGACGACGGGAGTTTGAATATAAAATGTAGGTAATTTGTTTAAAACATCGGTTTTCTTGCTATTTAACATGTTAAAGTGCTAAAAACGATTACGACGGGCAAAAGTATTCCACCGAATTGTAATGTAGGTTCACATGCAAATGCTTACATAATTTTTATGCAAACGGTTTGTTTTTATTTCGTAAATAATTGAGACGAAGTGTAAAAAAATCTTGGTCAGTTGCAACGCGTCTGAGAGCCAATAGTCGGTATTGAGAAACGATTTATAAAAAGTGAAAGTATCTAAACTAGTCGTCTGCGCTATAAATAGATGGTAAACTAGTTCCGTTTCCCTTTTACCTTGATCTTGGGGGAAATTGTGTTTCTGGGTTGCTAATGTTTTGGGCATGTATGTACCACTATAATGTTACGGTAGGCACGTAAGACTAATCTTTATTTTAATGTCTATTATTATATCTTGGGCGATTGATTGTCAGGTGCCTAGTACTTAATAAGGGTAGGACAAAAACAAATACGATCCGAAATTTGTAAAAAAGTTTAATAAACATTATAACAAAGGTATGTATTATGTATACGCCAAGTAGTAATGGTATTAGGAATTTAAATATATGTACCTACTAAGAGAAAGATCACAATATTTTGAGCAATTACTGTACACGTACTGTTAAAATCCATAATTCACGATAACATAAAGAACAATACTCCCGTTCACACTTTCAATCATTCGTACAAACGCCTGCTCATTATGATTTCCTAGTAAGCTCACGGACGGTACAACTCAAGTTACATATTTTAGTAGGCGCTTGAGATCTAGATAAAGTTCCAGATAACTATCTGACAGATTCTACCATATAAATATTGATTACTTTCTATTGCAGTATCTGCCAGATAGCTCCTTACAACTTTATCTGGAAACTGTGGAACTGGCCACATGTCTTTCTTCCAACTTCACATCGCTTTTAGCTTAACTAAGTTGCACTTAATCTACAGCATATCCTAATGTTCTCATATCATTATCGAAGTCTTTGTTCTTGTACTGCTTGATCTTCGTCAGCCATTTCTCCAACGACACCTCCTGGCGATGGCCTCCGTACCTTTTTGGCAGACATTCTGGGTCAATGCACCTGAAATATTTATATTGAAAGTTTTCAATACAAACAAAAGTGCAAGGTAAAAAGTGTTATTATGGAAAAAATAACCCCTTCGCAGTTAACTTGTTGAACTCACAGCAATTTAATTAAAGTCATGTATCCTAACTAGGTAATTACCCTATTTTGGTCAAGGTTCAAATTTTCAGCGCAAACAAACATCTCACCTTCACAAAAGGAACCATGCAATCACAAAGTTAATATTATGAACAATTTTTGCATCATACAATGCAAAAGGTGACTACACGCTAACGTTTGTCTATTCGTGCTATGCTAAGTCCACATGTAGTTTACCTATATGCTATTCAAAGCCTAAGTTGTTGAGCTTAGTCTAACTTGCTGAGTGTCACATAACAAGGCAGAGGCCAATCTGCTATGAAGTACATATTCCGTTAAGCATGCCTTTGGGACTTGATGCGGCAGACATAGGTACACTTAAACTGAGGTAATGCAGGTATACTTACACCTAGCTAAGTATGTTTGGACTATGTTTGTACTTGAACATGATTTTGAGGGGTATTGTTCTGGTTTGCATGAGGTTGAACTTCGAACATTGTGTGTTGTTGGAGTCAAATTAACAGATACTTGAATGTTATTAATGCTAATTAATAATACACGAGTGCGCAGTCACAGATGTATTCCTTATGCCCATCACTGTTACAGGTAGTCCGATAAGACTGCGATTTCAGATTGATCCAGGGATCAAACTCGAGACCTCATACACAGGAGTTGTTCTTTGTACACCACTAAACTAGATAATTTTTAAGATAAAGTTTACTGTCTATAACCGTTTTTCCAAAAGTTTTGAATACTCACTTATGTAATGAACTGAGATCATATCCGTGAAAGCGCACTCGTTTCCACAGGTCGTCCACGGGCGCCAGACGTTTGAAGAAGTGGAACAGCGTTTCGAACACCCGGGAGCAGTTGATCACGTGCACTCCTCGCTGATGCAGGGGGAACGCGAACTGAAATGTCACAAGGGTAGACAATTTGTGAACTATTTCTTGAAGGCAACTTAATTATTCTTAAACGTAGATTAGGATGTAGTCAATCTGTAAATCCAGGCATAGTCTCTATGTAGTCCAAATGAGACTACATTGGCTGATTTATCTAAGGAAAGCTGCTGATTAGTATACAAATATAAATCCGATGAACACGTTGCTTGAACACGCTGATTTCTGAATCTTTCAGTAAGTTCTAGATAGGCCATTTATCCAGCACAATAGACTACTTTTTATCCAGGTGCTCGGAATGGTTCTCACGGGATGCAGTTGACCCGGTCAGGTTCATTTTGTTACATAATTTCTTCATTTTGACTCCCATTCTGGTATGTAGTAAAAAAGCTTAAAATAATCTTACCCCCATAACATTCATGGCTTGTATGGCTATTGCTGGTGAGAAATGTCTCATGTGCCTCATGGTGAGACCTTCGCAGTCCAGTAGAGCAGTTCCACCCAACACCTGGAGTTTTGGCTGCATGATGCCGATCTCCAGAAGTAGAAGACAACCGCGGATAAGGTCTTCTACTGGGTAGTCATCTGGGTCCCATTGACCTGGAATTATATATTACACATTGTCGGTGCGTTTAGATCAAACAAATAGAATCTAGAGCTAAACCTAGAACTCGAGCACTTGTTCAAAAATGATTCGGTAGCGCGCTTAAACCGAAACAGGAATGCTCATTCTGTGCGAATGAGCATTCCTGGTTCGGTTTAAGCGCACCACAAACATGGACAACAACTGAACAAGTAATAACAGTTTTAATGAATTTAATGATTATTTAAGTAATTGTTAAGTACTTACATACGAGATGCTGGCACAAAACTATAATTAAGATTGTAATCGTATCTTTTATGGGATCATTAATTTAATGTTACAACCCGTGGCTACAATTTAACTATGAAGAGCGAAGAGGTTACAAGTTGTCAAAAGCAATTAATTACTTATGATTTGTATGTTTTTTTTTTGTAAAATATAGATTGATGGAACTATTGATCCATATTTCTTACTCAAAGTTAGGGAGGTGGGAAATAATAATATTTGATGAGGCATGCTGAAATGTTGTATATTAAAACCATTTCAGACATAACAAACAGCTTTACAATACATATTAGTATCAATAATATAGGTACCATTCACGCTACATAAGGTATGTATTTGATAAACAGTGTATTTAATATTAAAGTCCGGTTTCAGAGGTTCCAAATAACTTTCTGGCAAATAGTGCCATAGAAAAGTACCTAATCAAAATTTCAAAACCTTTTCATGACATTATTTATCAGAAATGTATCTATAACTTTATCAGGAACCTCAGAAACTAGCTTTAAATCTAATAAATAATGGATAACTTACCAAGCCTACAAATAATAAGTCTACCAACATCAGGTCTGTCGAAGAGAACTCCTTCAAAGACATGTCCTAGCTTAGTGAGGCCGAACCAGTCGACATCGCGCCATAGGTGCGGGTTCTGATCCCTGAAGTTGCTGTAGCGGACTAGCTGGAAATAACAATATGTGGTATTTTAAGGAGACATTAACGTAATTGTTGGCTATGGAAAAATAATTTGTGAGTGTAAAAAACCGAATAGATATTGGATAATTATTTAAGTACCGTAGGTACTAGATATTAGATAGTTTTTTACACTTAGGGCCAGTTTCACAGGTTCCGGATAAAGCTCTTGATAGACAGATCAGACAGATACCTAATGCCATAGAAAAGTAGTCAAAATTAAAAACATTTCTGTGGCATTATCTGTCAGATAGTTGTCTAGAACTTTATCTGTAACCTGTAAAACTGGCCGTTAGGATTTTCTTTGGGTAGAATGACCTGTACTTTTACCACAGACCACTTTACATAGGTTTCTATTAATGATCAAATAAATTCACAAATACTTTAAGTACAGCATTTTTTCTTTTATACATAAATATATCAACATACAAGTCGATGCGCCCGCGCAGGCACTGACCGGCGCGCTCTCAGAAACTTCAGTAGAAACGCGTCGTCCATGCGATGTGGGTGACACTCGCCTCGCTCTGGAATTACAATACAATAAGCGATGACTTATTTAAATGTACATAATTTAATAATTATTTAGCTCGATAGGCGCGTGGAACCGCGGGGAACAGCTAGTACGATAATCGTATTGATCATATATTGATTAGGAGTCTTATATAAAATGTAAGGACGTGAAAAATTGCTACAAAGATTTGGCTAGGAGTTATCCAGCATTCACTGAAAATAGTTTCCATTTCAAGCACCGGAAGAAATTAAAAAATATTTTTACTACACAATATAAATATTTATTAACAATTATTTCAATTATGGTCTAATTTAATTAATACCTATCACTGAAGTAGGTATTTTAGTACCTCACGACCCCGCTAGATGGCGCTGTGCAATCGGAGCGCGTTTCTGAATCGCGCTATGGTTTCGTTACCGCGCGTTAGCTATAAGCTCTGCCGACTCGTACATTGCTAACTCTGGTTTCCCTTCAAAACGCATAAATCTTTCGCCTTTTACTAAAGATTTCCGTGGAGGGGAACACTCAAATGAGTCTATAATATTTTTTGAATACTTCGCTTCGGCGGAGTAATAATTCCACGAAAATAAATATCCTTTGTTAATGATGTAGAACCTATACCTATGTACACAACAAACCATACTAA
>NWSH02000537.1:1728437-1748243 GCA_002382865.2 Heliothis virescens
GAAATAATAATATTTGATGAGGCATGCTGAAATGTTGTATATTAAAACCATTTCAGACATAACAAACAGCTTTACAATACATATTAGTATCAATAATATAGGTACCGTTCACGCTACATAAGGTATGTATTTGATAAACAGTGTATTTAATATTAAAGTCCGGTTTCAGAGGTTCCAAATAACTTTCTGGCAAATAGTGCCATAGAAAAGTACCTAATCAAAATTTCAAAACCTTTTCATGACATTATTTATCAGAAATGTATCTATAACTTTATCAGGAACCTCAGAAACTAGCTTTAAATCTAATAAATAATGGATAACTTACCAAGCCTACAAATAATAAGTCTACCAACATCAGGTCTGTCGAAGAGAACTCCTTCAAAGACATGTCCTAGCTTAGTGAGGCCGAACCAGTCGACATCGCGCCATAGGTGCGGGTTCTGATCCCTGAAGTTGCTGTAGCGGACTAGCTGGAAATAACAATATGTGGTATTTTAAGGAGACATTAACGTAATTGTTGGCTATGGAAAAATAATTTGTGAGTGTAAAAAACCGAATAGATATTGGATAATTATTTAAGTACCGTAGGTACTAGATATTAGATAGTTTTTTACACTTAGGGCCAGTTTCACAGGTTCCGGATAAAGCTCTTGATAGACAGATCAGACAGATACCTAATGCCATAGAAAAGTAGTCAAAATTAAAAACATTTCTGTGGCATTATCTGTCAGATAGTTGTCTAGAACTTTATCTGTAACCTGTAAAACTGGCCGTTAGGATTTTCTTTGGGTAGAATGACCTGTACTTTTACCACAGACCACTTTACATAGGTTTCTATTAATGATCAAATAAATTCACAAATACTTTAAGTACAGCATTTTTTCTTTTATACATAAATATATCAACATACAAGTCGATGCGCCCGCGCAGGCACTGACCGGCGCGCTCTCAGAAACTTCAGTAGAAACGCGTCGTCCATGCGATGTGGGTGACACTCGCCTCGCTCTGGAATTACAATACAATAAGCGATGACTTATTTAAATGTACATAATTTAATAATTATTTAGCTCGATAGGCGCGTGGAACCGCGGGGAACAGCTAGTACGATAATCGTATTGATCATATATTGATTAGGAGTCTTATATAAAATGTAAGGACGTGAAAAATTGCTACAAAGATTTGGCTAGGAGTTATCCAGCATTCACTGAAAATAGTTTCCATTTCAAGCACCGGAAGAAATTAAAAAATATTTTTACTACACAATATAAATATTTATTAACAATTATTTCAATTATGGTCTAATTTAATTAATACCTATCACTGAAGTAGGTATTTTAGTACCTCACGACGCCGATAGATGGCGCTGTGCAATCGGAGCGCGTTTCTGAATCGCGCTATGGTTTCGTTACCGCGCGTTAGCTATAAGCTCTGCCGACTCGTACATTGCTAACTCTGGTTTCCCTTCAAAACGCATAAATCTTTCGCCTTTTACTAAAGATTTCCGTGGAGGGGAACACTCAAATGAGTCTATAATATTTTTTGAATACTTCGCTTCGGCGGAGTAATAATTCCACGAAAATAAATATCCTTTGTTAATGATGTAGAACCTATACCTATGTACACAACAAACCATACTAAAGTATTTCTTTGTTGGTTAATTTTAAAGTAGTTGCACAAATAACTACTAATACCCATATCTAAATTAAAATCAAGTACTAAGTAATCAATATTTTACGGAGCATGTCAAATTGGAGCTAATTAAACATTGGGTTAAAATAACATAACAACCGGAGTCGTTAATATTACAAAGGAAAAACTCACGTCTATCATAGTAGGAGCTGATAAAGTTTATAATTTCTCAGTTAATGTTTGAGAGCCCTTCTACTTGTAATAATGTAAATTATAATTAACGAGTGTTAATTTATACTATCTCTAACATTATCTGACTTTTTTAACATTTGTATGACAAATTACTACGTTTTTGTTAAATAATTATATTTATTTGGATTTTTTAATGGATAATTGGTACCATAAAGTATTTTGTTATTAAATTACTTACTGTAAATGAGGTTTTAAGATTTATGGTTTTATTTACCTTATATACTTTGTGTGTTAGTTTTAAGTAATTATTTTCCATTTCAAAAAAATAATGGGGTTTGATTTATCTACAGTCTCTCAAGTATACGTGAAAAATCACACTTTCGAAGGTTTTCGTAGGATGAAATGTCACGTTTATTGTTCTAGCAATTTCGTAGTTAAGCGCTGTTATTCCCCGGTAAAACTTATCTATGCAATTCTTGCCTTACGGTAAAATTCTGAAGTTTAAAATGTTTAAGCACCTCTTCGCCAGATTTGTCGCCCTAGTACTTGTCGACTTTTACTAGCATGGTTTCCGTAAACACCGTGTTTAATAGTATCGCTTACATAAATATTACGTGAACTAGGAAATGTGAAAAACTTATTACGTTACGAGAAAGATAATCATAGTCATTAATAATATACTATCTGAAGTATAGTTAGACATGCTCAACTGCCGGTAATCTTTAAAAGTTGTTGCACAAAGCTAAATAAATGTAGGCCATTGCTAACTACCGATGCAAAAGCAAGATTCATATTTTTTTTTGTTCAACCATGATAAATCTTACCGTATATCATATTCCTAAGTTCAACAATATTCCTCATTCTCGTAGCAGGGTCTTCTCCGCATAGGATCCACGCCTCTTTTTCTGACTCCGGGTCGTCATGCCGATCCATCTCCGCTCTAAACGCTATCTCCTGAAATGTCCATGTGTCTATGTCGCCCTGGTAACAAAAAAACAATTGTATGTGTTACTTAGATTCTGATAGATATTAAAAGTAATAAATAAAATATATTTTGTTCAGTTAATTAATTAGCTAACAATACCAATTAATTTGAATTTCATTTATAATTCTATCCCCCGTGTTCAATTTAATAGAAAGCCACTTGTCTATTCCCGGAGGCAAATTCTAACAATAAATATTTAATCTATTTATAACCATTTGGTATTTGAACTGCGGAGTGGAACTTATTGTATGATACAATTGCTATTAACTTCATAAATCATGTGCCTAGCCTTTTCACAACTATGTTGGGGTCGACCTTCAGTCTAATTGGAGGCAGCTGAGAAGCAGTGTTTCACATGGAGCGACTACCTATCTGACCTCCACATCCTCGTTACCCGGACAATCCGATAAGACTACCCCTTGGTAAAACTGGTTGTCAGAATAGTTGGCGTCGTACTACTCACCCGTAACTGTCAAATATGTTCAAATGCCAGCCGGGACTCAACAATTTGTCATGTCTTCAGAAATACGCAGAATGTCGTCATGATAAGATTTACCCATTTATGGAACAACCATTGACTATCCTTATTATCGCTTTAATTAGCCTCGAATCCTACTAACTTTATAAATGCGAAAGTTTGTTCGTTTGTTTGTGACTCCTTCATGCAAAAACTGCTGGACTTATTTTCATGAAATTTGGCAATAATATAGCTTATAGATTAGAACAACATATAGGCTACTTTTTATCCGGCTACGGGAAATAGTTTCATCGGAAAGCGGGTGAAACCGCTGGTGGAAGCTAGTTGAGAATAAATATTGCCGGTGAGCAAGTAGATCATTATTAGCTCGAGCTGGATACACGGAGAAACTCGTCTAAATGCGCGACTACTTTGTAGCTAGGTACTTAGAAAACAATAGAAAGACACTTATGTCGTAAAGTTGTGGAGAAATTTCACTCTCATTTGCTTAGCTTGGTGCATACTGCATGCGTCTAGATACCAGAAGATAGAAGGAAAAGTTTACGAAAAGGCTGTTTACCTTTACGATCGATTATTCAAAATAGTACCTATGTGTTACAGATTTACACGTTCACAAAACCTATTGGCCAGCCTAGCCTATAGGCCAGCTATTTTTGGAAGTTAATTAAATTATCTCACAATTAGTAGGTATGTCTCTGGAAAAAATATGTTCGGATTAATGTTCATTAGCATATTTGAAGAAAAATCACTTATTTTAACATTTGTGTGAATCAACAGAATTTATTGCGGGTTTCTTTAACTGAACTATCCGTTGTTTTGGCTAAAGAGAGTGTGTCATAATTTATAAGAAGTTAATTTCAAAATCACGTTCAATTTCAATTTCTTATCGCCAATATCACTAGACAACCATTAAAAAACTTCACACTTGAGTTCCCACCATGACAGTTATGAACATTTTTTGACTAAAACACACCATTTGATGCAATTAACATGGTAATAAAAGATTGTTTGTGTGTTTAACGGTGAATTATTCTAATAATAAATAACATTAACATTAATTACTTGAGCGTGGGCTTCTGTTTGTTAAGTATATTTTAAACATGCAAACTAATATATAAACAGAGTTCAAAATAACGTGGTAGGTATTTTCTTACTTTGGATCATCATTTAGATACTTAATTGTGATGTTACGGTCACTGTGATTCCACTTCCTCATCACGACATCTTTCAATGACAATGATTGACTCTGGGCAAAAAAATATTCCGATTAGGGAAACCTAACATTAATGGGATTGGTCTTCACATAATTATACAGAGCAAATATAATTATAAAGATTCATATCATATAATTATTTTTTCAGAACATTTTTCTATGAATGTTCTCGGTAACACTGTTTGACTAATTTTGATAAAATTGCTAACATAAGGTTGAGATAACAGTCACAATGATGATATTCCGCTTAGATTTAGGATAGATGAAAATCTACAAAAAATATAGGAGTGACTAATATTATCAAAAAGCGAACATACGATGCCAACATAGGCAAATGCATCGAATGCAAGATACTGCAACGGACAAGAGCGTTCGTGCCGACTGCCAAGCGATGCGCGAAATCACAGCAGCACGGATACTTAATTATAGAGATTTTATGTTAATACTATGTGTTCGTTTAATGTGATAATTTAGCTTTTAATTTTGTGATCTTAACATTTGAAATAACCGTCTTAAGTCGTGTTGGTTTAATCACAAGCTAGATGAGGTTAAGTTCAAGTTTAAAGTAATTACATAGGATTAATGTTTATCATTTTTACGTGGAATTACATTTAAAGACCTTGGAATTTGGATGGTTGGAGGACAGAAAGAATATCTAGGTACTGACTTGAAAGTATGTCAACTGAGTTTTGTTAGTTTTGCAAATACATAACTCATTATTTTTTCGAATTCATAAATGATAGAAGTTCTGCTAAATACAAGGTGAATCATCGTTTAAATTCTCTTACTTAATTGATTATTATTTTAAGCTACACACTCATTTGGCACAGGCTACACAGCGATGTTAATTCACGAACAGCCTTGTAAAGGGACTCGGCAAGCGGAGCAGCGTGTCAAGGCAATCTGTTCGGATTTGGCAGGGTTAGGCCGAACTAGGCTCCAATTACTTACGACTTGTAATACTAGAATGTTCAAGTTATGTTAGATAGACTAAAACTTAGCAAAAGGCCTGACATCATCCGAAAAGGCTAAAATTTTATTGTAAATGGAACCACAAACTGCGGAAACTTTTCGGCTTAACAAAATTCCGTATAAGTACCGACGACAGCAGTTACCACAATCTGTCAAATTTCTGCAATAGATTTTCAACCTTATCACAATAGAGGTAGGTTAATGCTTGACTGGTAAAATTTTACAGATTCGGGTACCGTGACCTGCTGTTGTCTGTACATAATTATTTTGAGGGAATTTTATAATGTCATGCCTTTATACACGCATTTTAAGACAGTACTTAGAAAGTAATTTTGCAATTTAACATGTAAATACATAATTAAGCTCACGAAATTGTTGTTAACGACTCCTGAATAATGAGATAGCAGTTTTCGAGGTACTAATCAAAAAATCCAAGAAATACAGTATTTACTGTTTCTGAAGAAAGTCATAAGTCATATTCTTACCTAATGGACTACTGTACAGGTCATTTGGACAAGTGATTATGCAACTCTCAAAAAAATATCTTTTCTAGATTTTTTCTTTGTTAAAATTTTTGTTTGCAAACTTAACTAACTTAACTAACTTGTCCACAATATCAATCCTTCTTAATAACAATAGAGGCTAATTATTGATCACAGTCTGATAACAATAAAATTTTCAACAAATTAATTGGTCTTATTATCAGCAATATTCTACACTTCGTAACTTTGCGATCAGCAGAAAAAAACGTCCAATCTAAAAATAAAATACTGAGATAGATAGTTAAGTAATTCGCCGCAATATATTATGTAGGCCAGTCATTGCGGAAAGCCGAATTCAAACCAATATCTAAGTAGTGCGATTAGGTAAGGATTTAAGATTTTGTTATTACATGTGTAATTGGTGCTAGTTCTATAGACGATTTACGCCCAAGTTAAGACTACATGTACATCAGTTTTCTTAAAACAACTGTTTACTCTCAATTTTCATGTTCAATTTTGAAATCTATAGTAATATTATAAAGCTGAAAAGTTTGTTTGTTTGAACGCGCTAATCTCAGGAACTACTGGTCCGATTTGGTAAATTCTTTCAGTGTTAGATATCCAATTTATCGAGGAAGGCTATAGGCTACTTTTCTTCTTTTTATCGGGGTGCGCCGAGTAGTTCCCATGGGACGCGGATGGAACCGCTGGCAGAAGCTAGTTTAATATAAAATTTTAAAAAATAAACAGGTGTTGAGTAAAATATAGAGAGTTATGTGTAGTGAGTTATGTACTACTGAGCCAAGAGATATTAAACAAAAAGCTATTCGCAAAAGTCTTTCTGTTATTTAAACGTTTTTCATATGGCCATTAAAAGGTGGTTTGTTGTCTTTCTAAATTAATTTGGAATAATAAGCGCCACGCTACACAATTTTGTTTCGTAAAAAATATATTAAGATTCCATATTTTCCTTCCTTTTGTTGGAATACCTTTACTTATTTTTGGAATCCTTTGTGTTTCTGCTCTAAAAGATTTGTACCTATAATCAACAGATTGTTAAAGTTATTTTCGTACCATAAAAGTTGTTTGTCATGATAGCTTTAATTTTAGCCCTAAGCCAACCTAGTATTAATTTTTAGCTGAATCATAGTGAAATTGCACACATCTTATGTTTTTAAGAATTGTAATACCCTAATGGAAACAAAATTTGATGAATTGAGAACCTCCTCCTTTTTTGAAATCGTTTAATGTAATAAAAACGTTATTATAAAGTGGCCGTCTTTTTCAGACATATAATGGAAGCTACTCAAAGACAGTTAAACGAGTATGTATTAAGATAGTAGTATCTCATAATATCATGTAAATAATTTAAACACGTATGTAGTTTCAGCGCTTGATTAATTTGGTTCACTCAATTATATGTTTAGCGAAATTATAATTTAATTATCCTTTAATAAGTACGTTGTCTTAATATTTGTTTTTATGCGTCGAAATATGACTAATTAATGCTGTATCCACGGTACAATAATAAGAAGAAGTAGGTACTAGGCAAACATAACATCGGCAGATATGCACGAGCAGGCTGCTAAACATCACGTTACATGCATGATTCATTGCAGTTCAAGAGTTGCTACTGCGGGGATACCAGGCTATGCATCAGGCATGCCATAATTAATTCTTGACCGCGAGTATGCCTGTTACAACTGGATACTGAACTACTCTTGGGAATTATGATATTCTAGTACTTAGACGGTTTTTCTGTAAGATTATCATCGGAAGTCTGAATGAACTTGAAAGGCTATGAAGAGATTTTTTATTGGCAATCATGAGCGGAATTTAAAAAAAAATCAAACTGCATTTCAAAACTTTAATCTGCAATTTATATAAGGAGGATAATGAAGAGATGTGAAAGTGAAAACATTTTGGAAATCTAACTTAAATTATACACTTTCTTGGCATCACTTTATCTATACAAATATTGTTAAAAAAGAGTTAGTTTGTTTGTTTGGAAGCTCTAGGCATCAGGACTACAATCCGATTTGAAAAGTTCTTTGGAACGCCGTAGGGTAGATTTCTTACTTTTAATCTGGGTACGCGAAATTGTTCCAACGGGACTCGGATAAAATGTAAACATGTTCTAGCCTCTATATTACCACTAGAAACAATAAACTAAGTATAACAGGCCAGTGAGAAGTTGTAAAAGCTTTCTATAGCTGTCCAGACAAAGCAAGAAAGGTGCGAAAGACTACATAGATGTCAATAAGTTTTTATTACTACTTGATGTTAAATTAACTGGACTTTTCACACTCTTAATGATTTATAGCCATCCATTAGCCATGTCAATATTAAAACCACCTACTGTCTCTGGAGCCCTAATCACTGGTAGCTTGGACCTTGCTTCCGATACAAGTGGTCACATATTTTAAATGTTATGCAAAAAATATATAGAAAGGTATTCTAGTAAATAAATAAATGAATAATAAACCACCGTCAGATTAATGGCTAATTTCACAGGTTCCAAATAGAGTTCTAGATAGCTATCTGACGGATCATGCCATAAAAATAGAAAGGTTTTTAATTTTGTTTACTTTTCTATGACATGGTCTGTCAAATAGCTATTTGGAACCTGTGAAACTGCCCGTTAATGTTTTAAGATAGTATTTTCTTTTAAAATAATTTTATCGGAAATGTTTTTTCCTTAAAATTAAGAAGGTATCTACTCAATATTTTTTATTAACTTGAGTTAACTTACGTATAGTGTATACCTATGAAAGCCAGTCTGATTTCACACACCACTATGTGGTAATAATTGCAATAACATTCCGGGAACTAGCTAATTTACGATAGACGTAATAATCTTATTTATGTCTTATCAAATAATTCGTTGGATGTATAGACAGGTATGTTGAGTACAGCTTAATATTGCGGAACCTATAACTTAACTAGGTCTAAGTAAGGGCTAGTCTACCTAAATCGTGCCAAGTATAACGTAAGAAGAAATATATTATTGAAATATTAATTCTGTTTTGTAATTAATGCTTATTATAATTTTACTAATAATATTGAATTATCAACTTTATTGCCTTTTATGTACCTATAATGTTTTTTTTATGTTCAGGAAAATTTTGTTCCACACTAGGAATTTCTCGTGTGCGACGGTGCGTCCGCAAACATTCATCTACATGAAAGCTTGTTACTGATGATAATATTATTATACTTTAATACTGTATTTCAGCCAGAATTATTTTTTCATAGTTTTCGTCTATTTAGAACTTGTGAGTTGTGACTTAAAGAATTGAGCCTCTAAAATATACTCTCCGCATCGATGTGCAATTTGACCCAAAACTTATCATTTTTTGGGTCAAAATATATTCTTATTTACATGAATAGAATGAAAAGCTTGGCTAACGAAAATTACCAAAAACTGTGTTTAGAATGTGCTTACGACTATATGTACAAAAACCTTTTGTCATTAGTTCAGGACAAGCCATTAGAAAACAAAACGAGCCAGTCAGACAATAGAATTCGTAGTTTCCTCACATTTTACAAAACGCCTGAGTTTTTCAAAAGTGCATGTGAATTTAAATTTCAACAACACCGGTTTTCTTTGCTTTAGAAATAAATACTTACATTAGATAGAGTACATTGCAACTGGAAATGTCTTTGAAAAGCTAGGCTGTTTAGAAAACAATATGGCTTAAGAAGAAAGTTAGCGCGTATGGGACTTAGTTTCTATTTTACTTTGTTCTAGCAAAAGTAGGTCTAGATAAGTTCTTGCCTCTAGCCCTTTCGTTCAGGTACTATATACTTTATGGTGCAGGTACTAGTTATCTCCTTTCAAATCTATTGTCCTGGTAATACCATTACGTATAAATGGATTTTGAATTCGAAACTAAATAATTTATTTAAGAAAAAATAAAAACTTTTATAAAATCAATTTACTAATCTAATTAAATATTCGTAATAAGTAAATCATATACATATAACCTTTAGACTAATTTAGACAATGTATTGTGAATTTTATTCCCTTCAATATTGAATGTTGAAAATATTTACCACGATTAGGTTTGAATTAATAACTGATGGGTTGTTTTGTTTGTATGTACACATTGGTTGTATATGTAAGACCAAATATAATATGACCTAAGTATGTTCAACTTTAACCTCGTTCTTTGGTTAACTAATAAACAAAATGTGATTGTCCTTTTGGGTATAAATAAATAACAAATAATATAATAATATTGACCCTGGTCATGGGCCAGAGCTTTTTAAGTTACACAATTAAAGAACCCTTTACTAAGCCTTCAAAAAGTAAATGAATTTTAATTCAATCTACCAGTGTGATGAACAATAGAATTATCAAAATAATTAGCAGAACTCATTAAACTGCCATTACCACAAAATATCTTTTTAATGAATTCGTTACAAACAATATTGTTAAAATTATTTAAATGCATACCATTTTGCCATCCAAATAATATTCACTTCACAATTAAATCCACATTATTTCACAGCACTACACGAAATTTAATTTTAAATCAATGATTTACTCGATCGATTAATTGGGTTTTAGGTTGATGTGTGCGTACGCGCCGGCTATTGGTACAAAATGTTGTGCAGCCAGCGGATAACTAACAGTAAGGTTACTCGCACCGCTCGATATAAACTTAAGTCTTTTCTAATAGAAAACAATAAATTATTGTCTGTAATATATCGGATGTATCCCGCGATTTTTATATATCGTGAAAAAAACGTTAATTCTGCTGTATTGCATCCTATACTATGATTTATCATCGCGCCAGTAAAGATGATCTATAGAAATATGACCAGCGTTCGGCATCTATTTCTTTACTTTTCTCATTTCAGCATTTCAGTGTCCCAGGTACTACAAGCGAAAATTTTTGCTTATTAAATCATTATGAGCGAAAATAACTGCGATTACTGACCACAAAATAGAACCNCTATAACTTAACTAGGTCTAAGTAAGGGCTAGTCTACCTAAATCGTGCCAAGTATAACGTAAGAAGAAATATATTATTGAAATATTAATTCTGTTTTGTAATTAATGCTTATTATAATTTTACTAATAATATTGAATTATCAACTTTATTGCCTTTTATGTACCTATAATGTTTTTTTTATGTTCAGGAAAATTTTGTTCCACACTAGGAATTTCTCGTGTGCGACGGTGCGTCCGCAAACATTCATCTACATGAAAGCTTGTTACTGATGATAATATTATTATACTTTAATACTGTATTTCAGCCAGAATTATTTTTTCATAGTTTTCGTCTATTTAGAACTTGTGAGTTGTGACTTAAAGAATTGAGCCTCTAAAATATACTCTCCGCATCGATGTGCAATTTGACCCAAAACTTATCATTTTTTGGGTCAAAATATATTCTTATTTACAT
This sequence comes from Heliothis virescens, assembly GCA_002382865.2. Lineage (NCBI taxonomy): Eukaryota > Metazoa > Arthropoda > Insecta > Lepidoptera > Noctuidae > Heliothis > Heliothis virescens. Next base: position 1,739,803 of record NWSH02000537.1, read on the forward strand.
GAATAGAATGAAAAGCTTGGCTAACGAAAATTACCAAAAACTGTGTTTAGAATGTGCTTACGACTATATGTACAAAAACCTTTTGTCATTAGTTCAGGACAAGCCATTAGAAAACAAAACGAGCCAGTCAGACAATAGAATTCGTAGTTTCCTCACATTTTACAAAACGCCTGAGTTTTTCAAAAGTGCATGTGAATTTAAATTTCAACAACACCGGTTTTCTTTGCTTTAGAAATAAATACTTACATTAGATAGAGTACATTGCAACTGGAAATGTCTTTGAAAAGCTAGGCTGTTTAGAAAACAATATGGCTTAAGAAGAAAGTTAGCGCGTATGGGACTTAGTTTCTATTTTACTTTGTTCTAGCAAAAGTAGGTCTAGATAAGTTCTTGCCTCTAGCCCTTTCGTTCAGGTACTATATACTTTATGGTGCAGGTACTAGTTATCTCCTTTCAAATCTATTGTCCTGGTAATACCATTACGTATAAATGGATTTTGAATTCGAAACTAAATAATTTATTTAAGAAAAAATAAAAACTTTTATAAAATCAATTTACTAATCTAATTAAATATTCGTAATAAGTAAATCATATACATATAACCTTTAGACTAATTTAGACAATGTATTGTGAATTTTATTCCCTTCAATATTGAATGTTGAAAATATTTACCACGATTAGGTTTGAATTAATAACTGATGGGTTGTTTTGTTTGTATGTACACATTGGTTGTATATGTAAGACCAAATATAATATGACCTAAGTATGTTCAACTTTAACCTCGTTCTTTGGTTAACTAATAAACAAAATGTGATTGTCCTTTTGGGTATAAATAAATAACAAATAATATAATAATATTGACCCTGGTCATGGGCCAGAGCTTTTTAAGTTACACAATTAAAGAACCCTTTACTAAGCCTTCAAAAAGTAAATGAATTTTAATTCAATCTACCAGTGTGATGAACAATAGAATTATCAAAATAATTAGCAGAACTCATTAAACTGCCATTACCACAAAATATCTTTTTAATGAATTCGTTACAAACAATATTGTTAAAATTATTTAAATGCATACCATTTTGCCATCCAAATAATATTCACTTCACAATTAAATCCACATTATTTCACAGCACTACACGAAATTTAATTTTAAATCAATGATTTACTCGATCGATTAATTGGGTTTTAGGTTGATGTGTGCGTACGCGCCGGCTATTGGTACAAAATGTTGTGCAGCCAGCGGATAACTAACAGTAAGGTTACTCGCACCGCTCGATATAAACTTAAGTCTTTTCTAATAGAAAACAATAAATTATTGTCTGTAATATATCGGATGTATCCCGCGATTTTTATATATCGTGAAAAAAACGTTAATTCTGCTGTATTGCATCCTATACTATGATTTATCATCGCGCCAGTAAAGATGATCTATAGAAATATGACCAGCGTTCGGCATCTATTTCTTTACTTTTCTCATTTCAGCATTTCAGTGTCCCAGGTACTACAAGCGAAAATTTTTGCTTATTAAATCATTATGAGCGAAAATAACTGCGATTACTGACCACAAAATAGAACCAATAGTACAGACAACAGCACATCAAGTTACCACAATCTGTCAAATTTCTGCAATAGATTTTCAACCTTATCACAATGGAGGTAGGTTGATGTTCGATTGATAAAATTTGACAGATTGGTATACGTTGACCTGCTGTCGTCTGTACTTAATTCTTTATTTTTGAACATAGTGCAATGTTGCCCAGCTTTGGAAAATCACGTGGTACGTATATCAGTACCTAAGTTATGTGAAATATCAATTAAGTATGTTATTGTAATATGAAACATGTAGGCAGGTTGATTAATAAATTAATTGGAAAACGGTGTTCACTCGTGTGAACTGTAGCGTATAATTTTTTGATAATTAATATTTCGTTATAATTAAAATGGATATTTTGTAGATTAGTAATAAGTTTTGATTATTACCGAAGTCCTAAAAAAGAACCCTAGAAAATTTCGCCTTTAATTTCGCAATTATCTGGGCTACTTTTTTAATTCCTTATTAATATTTTAAGGGGATGTAATAGTGCAAATAAAATCGTATACCTACAAGTAATTGCTAAATAATTAAAATTATAGCTTGCTAGAGTGGCCACCAAAAGCCAGTAAGAACTTTTTCTAAAAAGGCAAGTACCTTCAGACGCCAGCATATCTGCCTCAATCTGTCAAAATTCTTCAATAGATTTTCAACCTTATCACAATATTAAAAGGTTAATATTCGAATGCTAATTTTTTACAGATTTAGGTAGGTTGACCTGATGTCGTCTGTACTTGTATACAAGTATAGACTTGAATCTTGCATCAGTTTGTGCGTACAAGCAATCGAGAGTCGGGAACTGATGATTTTTTGTATCAGAGCCGTGATCTTAATGATGTTTGTCATCAACGGCGCAAAGTGTTCGTGTATTTAGCGAAATTATTGTGTTTTATAGGAATACAATCTATTCTGAATACCTACAGGTTATCATTATTATAATTTGACTTGATTTTTCATCATAGAAATGAAATGACACCCTTAGGTGGAAATGGTAAATTTTCGTGCAAATTGACAATTTGACAGTGAGATGGAATCCAAGGATAATTTGTTGGAAATCGTATAACCTACATAGGGGCCGCACTATGGAATTTTGGTACAGAAATTCTGTAACGTTTTACTTAGATCTTAGTAACACCTCTCACTTTACAATGATCGCAATTGCGTGAGTACTTTTATCTTTTTTTTAGATTACGCGATCGAAATAGTCGCGATGTCATTGAACCATAAATAGCACGAATATTGCACAACGCCTTCTTAATTATGTCATCTTAAAATGCACAAAAAACTCCGCATTGAAATCTAAATTTATAGAGGTAACATATTTTTGTTTTTTGTATGTTTATTTTAGGTATCCCATCGGCTTTGAAACTACAGAACCGATTTGAAAATTTATTTCACCGTTGGAAGGGTACCCTATCCCAGAATAACATAGTCTACATTTTGTGTGGGTACGAAAAGTTTTTCCCTGGACGCAGGCGAAACCGTGGGAAACAGCAAGTCGTTGGATATAGTTGTAAAAGGTTTAGCCCAAGCACGATGCTCGGTCACCCGTGCAGTTACAAAACGCAACGATTCGTCGGTTTCCTATTGTAATTGCAGTTACGTCGTAAATGGCAATGCACTGCTAGGTTTAGATACCAGGATCGCAGAAGTGAATGGTAGAGAATAGAATAGACAATATGAATAATGTTAACAAGGTCGGGTCCACTGCATACTTATAATGATGAATGATGATTCATTGTAATCTGAAAGCTTGATCTAAATGCTTGAGTTTTATTTTTGTGTATAGGTACTTACTAGCCCTTTCCCGATACTTTAGTGTCGGCCCTGAAGTAAAACTACTGAAGGAAATAAAAATTCTGACAATCTATATCCTTGTTTGATATATCGCACCAAGTTTTGTCTAACTTTCGCATTAGATTAGAACTTTTAATTCAGGTGCTGTACTAATTTGCTAATGCAGTCTCAATCGATTTTTTCGACTTCCCGAATGTTTAATTCATGGCGGTTACTAGGAGAGCAGAAACATTTATTGCTCAATTCCTTACTGCGGACAATAAGGTGAGAGCAAATCCAATCTAGTAATAGACGGTAGTAGTTACTGCGTTACTACTGTCGTTAACTGCATAACGGGTTACAGAAAGAGTAAGTTACGGGTAATAAAACTGATAGCACCCTAACATTGTAACCTGCACAAGCAAAAGCCTTTCCATTATATTGCTTCTAGTGAGAAAAAAAAATATGACCACTTTATTACGTAGCGTAGTTAGGAGAAGGCATTTTTTTCGTTGTAAAAAAAGAGTAAACAGGCGTTTCCAATTTATCAAGAAAAGCAACTTACACAAAAAGTATTCGTGTAGGGTTTGCAATACCTATAAATTAAGCAGACTATAATGTTTGCTATACCTATAAGTTAAGCAGAGTATAATATTTGCTATACCTATAAATTAAGAAATGGCAATTACTCACCTATATCACCGGTACAAGGCCTTACATAGTGTTGTTATTGGTTCTTTTCTTTTATCGAGTAAGCTGCAGGTTTAATCACTTAACAAGCCCTAGTGTCGGAGTTATTGGTTATAACCACGGAAGAGAAAGAACAAGTGGAAGGTTGAGGTTACAACTCACTACTGGCCTTGCCCGACCTGAAATAAAAAAATACATGGTTTCAGTCTAAGGTATGGTGCTTGCAACGTAAATCGGTAGGATGACCTTCTTCAGTTTTTAGTTTAAGCTGCACAATATTGTCAACAAATCCGACTTTTAAATGATTTCATTGTCAGGGTGCGTCCTGCGTGGGTGAATCAAAGCGAATGCGATGCGAAGAGATCCAAATCGAATTCAAATACATACGTTGAGTCCACATAGGCCATTAACAAACCATAAGTAAATGCTACTTGACACACCATACTCTATGTTTGTTTAACGCTTTCCAGAAGCTTCTATGGCTTTCACAAGTCAAGAGTAAGTAAGGAGGTAGGTACCTATGTCTGATGCATGACCCTGACCGTGGTTATTTAACTTCATCGTTTGACGGCCGGTTTCATACAAGAGATTTAACTTTTACGTCCTTTTTTGCATTTCGCTTATAAATCTAACATTTCTTATTGTATATATATTTTAACCGAATGCATCTAGCAGAGATAGTTTTTTTTAAGTGTACAACCTAACACATTCAATTAATAGGTCAAACTTTCCGGATTATTGGCAGTCTATCCTACACACGCAACTTTATGCTCAATGAAGCGCTTACATTAATAAAAGAAGTAAAAAACTCTTTTAACACCACAGAGATCAAGGGGGTTAAGTATATATAGAAAAAGACGGGTTAAACCGAGAGTTAAACTTGTGTGCAAGCCGGGTGCCTGCAATGAAAATCTTAGCGAAGACTTTTTATGTTACTTTGAAAATAATTAATCCTTTAGGCGCATAAAAATGAATGATTAACAGATTATTTAATACAGAAATATAATACTCGTATACAAAAACCTTGTCTAATTGGATCACGCAGATCTAAATTACCTCAGATTCGTGTTTCTATCGACGGGTTTCAATACCTTAATTTTCTGTTATTTTGCGCTAATAGATCGAATGTTGATATAATTTTTTACGGCACAAAATGGGCACAAACGTCGTAATTCAATCTTTGATTTGAGATTATAGATTGAACAACCAATTGTTCAGTTACCTATTTGAATGATTTAGTAGCTTATTATATATTAATAATAATAATAGGTAGGTACACGACAAACAGGTTACTAACTAATCAACATAACGATGCTAATTGTATAAAGCACTTAGCTAATGGAATATCCATAATCATCTTGGTTGTTACCAATTTAATAACTAAAATCTTGTTACAATCAAAGTTCATTTCAACATTATTATGCAAAACAGAATAGTAGGCGACTTAACGTCAGTTATAATAATAATAACATTAAAAGGGGAATCTTGTTTCAATTTTACTTCGTAGAACTAATTAAAATATAATTTTCGAGCCTACAGGAGTAGCAATATTAATGAAAATAAATTAAATAATTTCATATTTTATGTTGCATGACACCAGCATATCGAATATCAACCTACCACAATCTGTCAAATTTCTTCAATAGAATTTCATTTTCACTAATAGTGGAAGGTTAATGTTCGATTGGTAAAATTTTACAGATTTAGGTAGGTTGATCTGTTGGCGTCTGTACTAAATCTTTGTGCGCTGAGAGCAGAGCTACATTGGCAAAAAAACAAGTAGTATCTATGATATTTATGAGTACCTGGTTAAAATTATTAAAATCACACTTATGGATCTATTCCATCATCAATCACGGATATAGTGGCGTCCTAGCCGATTGCCGGCTACGGCGGCTAATCTCATATAAGGAGACAAGCTGCGCAGGACATATTATAGTGCAAAAGCATTTGCGCTGACACAGGTGCACTCCCTATTCCCTCATTCTGATAGCCGGAGAGAGATCAGGCACAGGACCGACATTAACGTGCCCTCCGATGTACGGGTGTATCAATCAGCAACTTCCAACTCCGGGCTGCTTTGTGAAAGTTTCTAAAACCCACAAAGCGATTTCGGCCCGACCCGGGAATCGAACCCGAGATCTCGTGCTCAGCAGTCGGCTATGCGACGATGAGGCAGTAAGTAACGAGCAATCACGGATAATATTTCGGTGATTATATTATTTTTGTACGTTTAGTACAGACGACAGCACATCAAGTTACCACAATTTGTCAAATTTCTGCATTTTCAAGCTTATCACAATGGAGGTAGGATAACGTTTGATTGGCAAAATTTGACAGATTCGTATAGGTTGACCTGCTGTTGTCTGTACCTACTACTACTACTAACTATGCGTATTCACGTAGTTGAAGAATTGAAAGTTTTTCTTATTTGTAACCGCCTAATCAAATACTGATAGCAACATGTACCCTTTATACGTTTATAATATATTGCAAAGACTTTTCCAGTAGGTAAAAGTTATTCATACTTCGCCGTACTTGTTTTGATACAAAGTTTCATAAAGTACACACATCAAAAGTGTCTAGGGATCAACATATATTTTTGCAATAACTTTTCTCCTGATTGATATTAATTAAAATTTTCTTTAAGGATTCATCAAATAAAGTGTTTTCGTTTGTCACAGTAACGATAAACCAAGTCACCTTTGCATTAATAAAGGGACGATTGTATCAGACGTCATCGTCCCTCTACAAGTCAAATCGGTCCCTTATTTCAGTTAATGCATGATAATGCACGACCGCACACCGCAAGAGTTGTAAGACAGACTCTCGCCGCAGCTAACATCAATGTCTTGCCCTGGCCTGCTCAGTCGCAGACTATGAACCCGATGTGAGCATGCATGGGATATGCTACAGAGAAGAGCTCTGCCGAATATGGAGGGTATCCAGTCGCAAATACACCTTTTTTTGTTCTTGCAACGAACATGGGCGGCATTCCAAGGTGATTTGGATGAACTCATTTGAGCATGCAACCGATGTTCTTGTGTTGTTAGTGTTCGCGGTAGAAACACGGATTATTAATTGTTTAATGTTACCAATAAATTTTAAAGAAAACTGTTATTTCAGTCTTTTTTTCAAACTTTGTGTGTAGTGGTTCAAATGTCAAAAATCCCTTTATTAGGAAAATGGCAAATTTCTTTATTAATTTTTTTTTTTTTTTTTATTTAAACTTTATTATCAGGCACCATGGCCCATAGATAAATACCTTAAACTAACATATATATGTAATATACAAAATCTTGTTAGTAAATAAAACTTAAAATTATGTTAGTATCACTTCCTATGCATTACGTCATTGTGCGCTCGAGTGCATCTTGTCCGCGGAAGCGACGGAAACCACGTCCTGTGGCCAGAAGTTCTCGTTCAACACGAGGTGCAAGGAAACATGTGGGCACTCGCACCACGAACGCCTTGAAGTTGGCGTTATGGCGCGACTCCAGCAGCTGCACTCTCGGGGCGTACTTCAACTTTGACGCACGTACTCCACAATGTCTCCGCCTTAGTGGTGTAGTGTAGGCGGGAGATGTACACCGGGGTGTTCGGCTTAGCAGCAGGATTTTGGTGTTCGGCTCCGCTGGACCCGTGCCGCAGCGGTTCTTGTTTGTTCGTTGACGGCGCTTCTTCCTTTGCACCGTCACGAACCATCATCATCAGCGAATCGGTTCCTTAACGGGCGCGGGCTTCTTTGCAGGCACCAACGTGCTAACCGGCGACGCTGGGCTAATCTCGACGAACACCTTGGTGTTTCGTCGAGGCTGCAGAATCAAGCAGCTGGTCGAGCGGTCGAGCGCGGTGCGGGAGGGCCCCACAGGGACGGGAGCGGGGCAGCGGGGCGCACGAGGGGCTGCGCGAGCATTCGCGGTGACGCGGGACGGCGACAAAAACTGCTGCAGCGAAACTTGCACCCGATACATCGAGGCACGCCTCCGCGCCGCATGTTTACGTTGATGCACCCGCCGGTGACCCAGTTACGTTGCCGATTTACGCAACTCGTTGACTTCGCTGCGCAAGTCGGTGACAGTAATTTGGATGCATCTAACTTCCGCTGCACATCCGCAAGACTGGCCTTCAGAAAGACGATGTCCTTCAACAGGCTTGTGACGTCGACGTGGTCGAAGGTGACGGGCGGGAGCTTGTTGAGATCCTTCGCCACAAACGTGGGCACGTCGTCCGGATCGGTCTCCTTTAGTAGCGTGATGATGTCCTGTATGTCTTCTTTGTCCCGTCACGCCGGCGGGACACCATCTGGTCGCTCTTGTTGAGCACCCGGTACAGTAGCAGCTTGGAGCAGCGACGTCATCCTCGCTGAAGTTCGTTGCGCAGA
>NWSH02000537.1:1766675-1795687 GCA_002382865.2 Heliothis virescens
CCGCCTCGCCCCTCCGCGCCTACGCGATTTTGAATTACACTCTAGGGGTAGGGCAGACAAGACTACGTGGAGTCGGATTTACAGCGATTCGTTTTTGCCATTAAAGCCTAGTTTATGACAAACTTTTTATTACAGAAAGCCTTCTTTTTATACATTTCCTAATACGATATAGGAATTATATACAATTCCTAGGAAATGTATACATCTCCCAGGATATGTATCTATTAAATAATTTTTAAAACAATATTTTATACATTTCCTAAATAGCTTCGGAATTGTATACATTTCCTAGGAGTTGTATGCAATTCCTAGATTTTATACATTTCCGTTAACATATGTACTACTAACACTAGTAATAAGTTTATTAATATTGTTTACTAACACAATGGATCACTGTTATCTGAAAATAAAGATTTAATAATAATAATAATTCCTATCTCTAGTAAGCTAATCTAGAGATAAATAGAATATTGGGAACGACCCCGTAAATCGGTAGACATAGTGACAGTTTTACAGGTTCTAGGTAACTAGAACGTAAAGTTCTAGTATCTAGCTATCTGGCAGACATTATCGTAGAAAAGTAGTCGAAATTAAATCTATGGCACCATCTCTCTGATATGAGATGAGTTTCATAGGTTCCAGATAAAGTTCTAGATAACTAGAACTTTATTTGGTTCCAGATAAAGTTCTAGATAACTAGAACTTTATCTGGAACCTATGAAACTTGCTCTTAGAATATTAACGTTTTAGCATAAAATTACTGTTTCAGGCGACTATCTGAAATTATTCAACGATCGTGATGCGAAAGATGGACACAACAAAGATTAACAAAAAACTCGCTCATTCAAGATAAACACATTTAATAACGTTAATGAGTCATAAATGAACAGAACAATAGATATTGCATACAAGAATAGATCAACATAAAGCCCTTTGAGTGCAGGTGTGACGTCATAATCACAACACATTAACATGGCGTCAATTTAACAACAAAACCTGCGAGTCGTACTCGCGCACTAAAGGTTCCGTACAAAAATCACGTTTTGTTGTATTAGGTATCGGGTTGCCAGAGTAGCTGGATTATCGAGGTCAGATATTTAACCGCTACATGTAAAACACTGGTTCTCAGCTGCATCCAGTTAGACTGGAAGCTGACCCAACATAGTTGAGTCTAGGCGAATGATGATATATAGGATGCCCAAAAAATCTTATTTATTATTTGTTGTTGCCGCTTTAACAACAACATTATCTGTGAGAATTTCAACTGTCTAGCTATCATATCGGGTTCTTGAAATACAGACTGGTGACAGACGGGTGGAAAGACGGACAGACAACTCATAGTAACAGAGTTAACTGGCTAAGAAACCTGAATGTCGACTTATAAATTTAAAGTACTCGCCTATGTGTACAAACGCCATACGATTAAATAAATAGTAATAGAGTTCCGTTTTACCCTTTTGGTAAAGAACCGTGATAGTAATATAAAGGTCCCGTTTTACCCTCTAGGTACGGAACCCTAAAAAACGAGTTTAATATCAGCGCTCGCGCAGTTACGTCGCGATCCTTGAGCGAGTATCAAGACCAAGCGAATTAGTGGTCGTTCCGAAGCGCGCTGTGATAACACGTTATTTGTGCAGCTCGTACGAGAGGAAACGTGCCGTATGTGATAAACGATAAATATATGATGATACTGTGATGTGCATTTGTGTGAACTGTGATACATTTGTTTTGGATAATTAATTAATTAATAGGTATGTATAAATCTATATGACGGTATAAGTATATTTATACTAAAATTATTTTTATGTGTCATGGTTTAGAAGATAATCTGTTTACGTATATTTTTTTTGTTTTGATCTAATTTCATTCAGTAAATCTAATAGTGTTAGTTACTGGTTAGTCCTTGATTTTCAAAGTACCTATTGTTTTAATTTTCTAAATAATATTTTGTTCAGATAACTAACGAACACAAAACAAAATATGGCTATTTGGTGCAGTGGCTTCAAAATGCGCCCACCTACATACCTAGATTTTGGAGATTCATCTTTCTAATCGTTTAGTTTAGAATATGCGAAGGCAAGTCGGCACGTTTTCAGGGTTAAGCCAATTTCAGTGAGTTTTTGTGTGTGCAATAATGCGAATAAAAGTGCAGGAAAAAATGCTTTGTTTTTTGATATTAGAGATCCTTATTCCTTTGTCTATGACGTGATCGGTACCAGGATTCCAGAATATGTTAGGATATGCACGGAACAATTAAGCACATACACGGAACATACCTACAACGTATTTCATGCATCGCATGCTGAAAGTTCTCAGAAGCGAAATTCAATTGTTTTGTAAAATCATTCAATACCAAGAATACACGCATTTGAAACGAATAACTTCAAATGTTTTGTTTGTTGATTAGTCTCAGTTACTTAAGATAACACACTTGTGGGTATTTGAACCCGCAGTTCATTAACTGTGGAACTCAATATTCTGCCTATCTCCGGATTTGCTAATGTCATTTTTTTTCTCCAGTAAGCAAATCCAGAGATAGATAGGTTATTGGGAACGGCCGTAAAAGATACACGGCTAGTTTCATAGGTTCCAGATAAGGTTCTAGATAGCTATCTGACAGATAAGGGCTATAGAAATATTTTTAATTTTGACTGCTTTTTATGGCCTTATCTGTCAGACTAGACTAGACCTAGAACTTTATTTGTAACCTATTAAGCCGGTCGACAGACAAGTAAATGGCTTCTTTGCGAGTGAAACTATGAAAAATTCCTACATTTATGCCTTGTTATGATTTTGGAGACACTTTATCTCCTCAGTACCCGGGGCGATGTACTAGATATTGTCAATTAAAAGACGATTTACATGTACAGACGACAGCACATCGAGTTACCACGATCTGTAAAATTTCTGCAATCGATTTTTAACCTTATCACAATGAACGTAGGTAAATGTTCGATTGGTAAAATTTGTCAGATTCGTATACGTTGACCTGCTGTCGTCTGTACAATCAACGATAAGATATTCTTCCCGACGGCAGATTTTTTGTAAATAAATAAATTGCTTACTTTTGTCAACAAATTAGGTTATTAAGTTGTTAGAAAATGCTTATGAAGATTTTGTGATAAAGTCAATTGAGTAAAACATCAACCAACTAAATCATAAAACGTGGTTTTAAAATGTACCAGATTTAGTACTAGGTTTAAAGCTTCAACTTTGTTCAAGACGAGGGTTTGTACCTAGTACTCAAGTTGGTACTTTCATAGGACCACGTTTCATCTATACTGATATTATAAAACTGAAGAGTTTGTTTGTTTGAACGCGCTAATCTCAGGAACTTCTGGTCTAATTTGAAAAATTCTTGCAGTGTTAGATAGCCCATTTATCGAGGAAGGCTATAGGCTACTTTTTATCCGGGTGTGCATAGTAGTTCCCACGTGAAAGCGGGTGAAACCGCTGGCAGAAGCCAATAATAGATAAGGTGGCAATAGTTTGACTTCAAGTCCTTGTCAGTGTTTTTGATAAACCTTGGATGGAGTAATATGATTCTTAGGTACGTCGATAAAAAATCTATAGGTAAAGGTCAGTTCAAACAATGCGTGACAAGATTGAACATATCGAAATAATTAAATATGTATGTAATGGAATTGTGTGCGTAGGATGCTGATAAATGAATGACTCAGTGTTTCCTACACAAAACCTTTGTATGTTAAGTACCTACTATGAATTGCCATTGAAAAAGGTTCGTAACTTAATGCAGAATAAACAAAAATATCTCGCCATATATTTGACTAGCTTCCGCTAGTGGTTTCACCCGCGTCCCGTGGGTACTACTCCACGCACTCGAAAGTAACCTGTAACCTTCCTCGTTAAATAGACAGTCGAACACTGAAATCATTTTTCAAATCGGACCAGTAGTTCCTGAGATTAGCGCGTTCAGGCAAACGGACTCTTTGGCTTTATATTATTAGAATATATTTAATTAACTTAAACTGACATAAAATAATTATAATATTGATGCTATAATCACACGCATTATCACAATATCTTAGTTAATCCTTGTAGCTCGATAAACCAAGATACAACACTAACGGCCGTTTCCAATAACATATCTATCTCTGGATTTACTTACTAGAGATAGAATTTTGACATTAGCCACATACAAGTAATGTCAAATTCCTATCTCTAGTAAGCAAATCCAGAGATAGACAGAATATTGAATTCCACAGTTAGCGTAACAAAAACACACGTGCACACGTGGCTCCTACGCATAATTTATGCCAAATATCTAATAAGTTTTAAGACAACCTTGAATATGAAATCTTAATTAATAACAATAATTATGCCTAGCAATAAAAACTTATGTATTTCTTTCAAAATAGTTTTTTATCCTCTGTTATTTACCAAATTTATTTAAAGTTGAAATGATTTACGGATTGTACGTCAATGGTGTTAGTTGAAAATATAATTTAGCAATCAACTTTAATCACTATACCATAATTATGTAAATAGTTAGGTATTTTAAAACAACGTATTTTCAAACAGTTTTTTTTCTAACTTCCAATTTTTTATAAAATTCTAGAAAAGTCGTATATAACAATTTTTATTAAATAGTTATTATGCCCATGTCAATTCAACTACCGGATTTATATATTTTTTAAGCATTTTCTACCTGCATAATTATAATACCTAGGAGAAGTAATTCCTAATGTACAGACGACAGCAGGTCAACGTATACGAATCTGTCAAATTTTACGAATCGAATAGTAACCTTCCACTATTGTGATAAAGTTGAAAATCTATCGCAGAAATTTGACAGATTGTGGTAATTTGATGTGCTGTTGTCTGGATCTCACCTTTATTATTTAAACTTGGAGTATTTTGTGGTGCATTTGAAAATCTAGGAGGTAATTTATCATCAGCTAAGTGATAAAAAAACCATCCAATCCAAAACCTGCCCTTTACTATAGGATAGGAGATGAAGATTGATGATGAATAAAAGTAACAGTAATAAAGTATTAACTAACTGAGGAATTAAATATTATGTCTATCTCTGGATTTGCTTACTAGAGATAGGAATTTTACATTACTTGTATGGGGCTAATGTCAAAATTCTATCTCAAGTAAGAAAATCCAGAGATAGATAGGTTATTGGGTTTGGCCGTTAGTAAGTACATGCGTATTACACAACATTGCAAGGATAATGCGATTCATTTATGCAGAACCTCCTGCGCGCATGTCTGTGCATGCCTTAACTGTTGACACACTTGTTGCAAAGCAAACGTACTGCCGATAGAATTATCTAGCATTTTGTTACTATCTGTAAACTTTGGCCCTCAGTAATTAATGATGATAACAATATAAATGGGACTGTGAGATAATTTCTGTTATATTGTGTTAAGATATCGAATGTTGGAATTAATTCAACGAATAAACATACTCCTATCGATGATGCTCCTCCAGTAATTGGTATATCTGTTGTCCAAGCTTGGTCTATAATCAGAAGGTCATTTTGGTCACCTTATAATATATCCTCCTATGGAATCTACATTTACATCGATATGTGCTGCTGTCTTCTACATTCCTAGTACTTACTATCCCTGAAATGTAACTTGAGAAAATGTCATGCAACTGCAAAATCTACGTCCCCAACTTTGGTTGTTTTTTCAGGCATGGCAATCAATTCTGTTTACCTTCTACCGACTCCTAAAAGTAGGTATAGTAAAGAGTTTACGATTTCCTCGGGTACCTAGAGAAGTAGTTGCATCAGAACGCGAGTAAAACCGTGTGAAACAGCTAGCTGTCACTGCATTCATTACAATTCAGGTCATATGATGTAATTGCTTGCATCTATGAAAAGCTAGATTATAAAAAAACCTAGATAGATACCAAAATGAATGATATGAATATACAAGTGGCCATATTAATGCGTTTGTCGTCTAGACGTAGGAGGCAAATTATTTAAATATTATTTAATATACGGCATAAATTCAAGTTTTATATCTAATACAAACGTAGTGTTAAATGTCATTTTTGAATAATTTGCCAAAATAGCTGAAAACTTTTCTGATGGAATATTTAGGTGAAAAGAGTTAATAATAAATTTTCATCAAGTGCTTTTCCTTGAAAATTAAAATACGGATTTAGAATAATAATATGTAGTGAAGATATGCATGCATTTCCAGTGCGTTCATTCAAAGACAACCTGGGATATGAATAATACACAATGAGTTCCAGAAGGAACACGGTGGGTTTTAGTCAGTAAAAGTCTGACACTCCTTTACGCTGTCACCCACAGCGGGAGGCGCAATCTTATGGTTTCCCATCGATAAAAAAAAAGATATGGATAATTGTTTTATCGATATCTCAAGTTATCTTTGATCAACCCTTTGAGATAGTATACCCTTGACATTTATATGTAGAGGCAAGATATGAATGGCGGCTGACCTCTACGAGCGCGTTCAAGAACGAATCGCTTCGGATCAGCAGTTTCTGAGATCAACTCGACCATAATAATATATAGGCGCGAATCTGTTATTACAAATTAATTTTATGTAAATGTGACATTGTAACCTTGCCACAACTCACTTATTATTTTGATTTTTATGTTTCATTGATTATATGGTTCAATGGCGTCGTTTTCGAAAAATTGTATCGACATTCTGATAAGTTATTTTTTAGGTATTAAGAAGAAGTTAGGTTTTAAAAGTATACATCGCAGTCTAACACTATCTGCAAAGGACTATGTAAATAGATATTTTTATTTTATTTTTATTTGAATAGTTATTTCCAAAACGACCTTCTAACTGACTTAACAAAACCAGCAAAATAATTGCAATATTTTGCCCACCAAATTGAATTAATAAAAATTCGCTAGTGATAACGTAATTACCAATTGGACGCGGGCAATCAAATAGTTTACAACAATTTTTCAAGACCTTCTTTATTGACCGCATTGACCATACTTCAATAATAACTGTGGAATTCAGTAACCTATCAGTCGATTCAGTTACAAGAAGATTTCTAGTAGAGATAGATATGAATCACACGCTCAATCTTTATTAGTAAGCAAATCAACAGATATTGGGAATTCGCATATAATAATTTATTTATTAATTTCGCATATAATAATAAGTATTTTATCTTCCATTCTCGGGTCAATGTCCAAGAGGAAATCAGAAATGGAAATATATGGATTTGTTACATACACGTTTAACCATAAACTTCTTTTTTTACCGCCGGATTCTCTGACACTAACTTATAAGGCTCAATAGTCTACTTGATCACCCTAATCTCAGAAGCATCTGGACCGATTTGAAAAATTCCTAATATTAATAAATCAACAAAGGATACGAAAATTTGTACAGACGACAGCAGGTCACGGTACCCGAATCTGTCAAATTTTACCAATGAAACATTAACCTTCCACTATTGTGATAAGGTTAAAAATCTATTGCAGAAATTTGACAGATTGTGGAAACTTGATGTGCTGTCGTCTGTACAACCTATTGTAGTTACATACAGACATTTTAAAAATATCTAGTAATTATATGGATGCTGTAGCTTGCGTTTTGTATCACTGCAACAAGCCTGTGTAAAAGGGGCCTTGTATGTACATATGTGCCTTGTTAATGAAATTGTAGTAGTTCACGAAGTTCCTTTTGAATAACATTGCGCCTATTATGTACGAGTACGAGGAGCTCAAAAAAAAGTATATTTTTTCTGAATAAATTAGACGAATCAAAACTGGTTCCTTTCTGTATTTTCCTTTTACAAAAAAAAAAACTGTGTTTTTTACAAATATGTAAAATATAAGGAAGTTCATATTTTATGCTATCTTCCTTATCCGCGTATTATATAATTTTGTGGAATAATATTTATTTAGATAACAAGTTTTATTATTACGTAATATAATGCTCGAAAAATTTGGATTGACCTTAAACCAGTTTTAACACAAAAAAAAACGATACTTATATTTTTTATTTCTAAAGTCGGTATTTTCGAGAATAATGGAAATGATATTTTAATGTCGCCGCAAATTAATTGATGAGCAAGTTATGTTAATGAAGGCCTGACAAAGATGTTCTTACATTCGCGTTTTTTCTTGGATAAAAATATTTTTATTTGGTACGCAGTAAAGTGATTTTAATCTCTTGTTAACATAAAAATTACCATATTTATTTATTAGATTAGATTGTTGTTTTTATGCCTATTTATCATTGTTTTGATTAAATATAACTGCAGACTTATTTATTTATCACTGAGATATACGGTACAGCACCTGTTCCCTATATTAAATTAATTTACGGTTTTGGTATAAATGACCTAAGCTAGTATTTTTTTATAAGGCCGATTTTACAATGCACAATAAAAAAATATAATTTATATACTTCGGATAAACAATGTGTTTGATTTTTTGCATATTGGATGTTTTGCATATTAGTACTTGCAAGATTTAGCAAAAAAATCTTATTCAAGTGGCCAAATATTAGCTTTTTTTCATGCGTCTTTTTTTGTCTCAGGTTACAAGTACCAGGACATCATAATGTTCGAGTGCTTCTTAGAAATCGGCTTCGAGGCCGAGCTCAACACGAAGGAGGACCCGGAGTTAATGGAGATCGCTTACGAACAATGCAAAGAAAATGTAGCTACTAGGGCAACAGCCATTACGGAACTTAGGAAAATGATATTTGGTGAGTAATTAGAGCTCAACTTTAGCTTTATACAATACCTAAATGAGCAACTTATTTAAAAAAAAAAAATTGAAAAGCAAAGAGTATATTTGTATATCTTCTTCTTATATATAAAAATTAATCGCTAAATGTGTTGGTAAGCGCATAACTCAAGAACGGCTGGACCGATCGGGCTTATTTTGGTCTTAAAATGTTTGTACAGATCGAGGGAAGGTTTTAACGATGAGAAAATATATGATTATAAAAAATAATTCAAGAGAAAAGAAGGAAAACATGGAAAATCTTTTTTTCAGATTTATGCAGTCCTGGTACTTTACTCTTTTTGTGCGGCCGCATTTTGTTAATTGGTTTTTGACTAATGCGGCCCTGGTACATGGTGAGCAGAACCATCGAGATTTCGTGATTGGTTTGTACTCAGGAGATTTATGCAGACTTGGTACTTTACTTTTAGGTGCGGTCTCATTTTGTAAATTGGCTATAACTTTGTTCCATCATTTCGAAACAATCACGGGATCTCGACGCAACTGCTCACCAAATAATTACCAGAACATCATAATTTATAACTCAAGAACGGCTGAACCGGTTGAAAATTGGTAGAGAGGTAGCTAAGAACTGGAAGAAGGACATACGACATGTCGATGCAACTGCTCACCGTGCTTCGTAACTTAAACCAAAACGCATATAGGAATTCTTAGCAAAAGTTACAAAAATTAAAGGTCTGGAACGTCTCGAATCGTCTTGCGCATTCTATTGTTTCCCCGTCACCGGGAAAAGTTCCAGATCTTTTTTTTTTTTTTTTTTGCAATTTTTTTTTTTTTTACTAACTAAAATTTAAAATTTATTTACATATATTTACAACATACTTACACTATTACAAAAAAAAAAAAAACTTAAACTAAGAACTAAAAACTAAAAAGCGTCCAGATCTTTGATTTTGACTACACCATTGTCACTTGCATAAGCAACAGGATCCGCGTACGAAGTCGCGGGCAGAAGCTAGTTTCTTATAACTTTTAATTTTGACAAATGACATCAGCTGTCATCCTTGCTAATTACGAGGCAAAATTTAAAGAAATTAATTTTGCAATAGGCGCAAAACCCATTAACATAATGTTTTATAAAAAATAACCTTACAGTCTCTTCCAAAGAAAACGTTCATTGTCTTAACTTATTATTCTTCGTAAATTACTCAGTAATGATAATTTAGTGCGGGGAACATTTTTTGGGACTGAAAAAAATGAAAATGTCGCGTTTCTCAGAAATTCAGGTATATTTTTTCAGGTCATGAATGTATAATTTATTTTTATTACATTTTTGGTTGATTTAAGAGTGAAATAACATTTTGTGGAGCACCTTTTGTTAAGTCAGTATTTCTTAATGGAAATAAGTTTCTGTACACTTGGCTTGCCGGCTACAGTAACTTTAAATTAGATGAAGTAAGAAGTATGTATGAAATTGACGCGCTATATTCGGTTTAAGCTGTGTATATAAGAATAGTTTTAGTATATTATAAACCATTAAATTAAAACTAAAAGAAGTATGTATTACTTACTGTATAAATTTTTTTCTATATATATTCATTTTTCTACATCTATATATCTTTATATTCATATGTGTAGAAAAACAGTTTCAGTAGAAGTAAACTTAATTAATAGTTACAATTACAACATTATTTTTTATACTATGTGTGTGTTAGATTATGTTGAATAATTACCGCAAATAAATAAACCGTTACTTTAGACAGGATCTAATGACCTCAGTTAAATATTAATTACATTAACTTCACATTTTTTCCATGTCTTTGTGGTGTCACATACCGTTTGTACTAAAGTCGAAGTCAAATGTGCTTTTGGGTTCATTGACCTAGCGATGGAAGATCAACTCAAGCGCATTACTCAACAATGTCGGAAATCCCGACATTTGGACATTGTGTTATTATCGTTATGCGGTTTAAAAATATTGTGATTGTAAGGTTTTGGAGTGAAAGGATGCTCTATTACACATACGCTTGATAGTTACATTTTCTATTCCAATTTATTTAACTTCGACTACATTTAAGTAGCGCTAAAATTAGATTCCACCTAACAGGTCACTCCACATAATTTGTTCTAAAGTCCAGAGTCGAGAAACCTACCTTACCATTCTCGATACCTACTTATAATACCTACATATTATAATAATTGATTTTATTATATTTGTTGCAGCTCGCGGCGAGTGTCACCCATTAAGGACGGATGATGAGTATCTGCTGAGATTTCTGCGGGCCAGGGAGTTCATTGTACCAAGAGCACATAAACTGGTAAGGTATACCTATCACATAGCACGGTACTACATTATATACCTTTTGGTAGCGAGTTTATTGAAGGCATATCATATGTTGTCCAGTAAATATATTCAAATAATGATGGCGGGATTTGTAGATAAGAGAAAATTAAAAGCAAAGAAAACAACCAGCTTAATTGATCTATATTTACTAACATATTACCCGACTGCTAAGAAGGGGTATGTTTTCACATGCATCATGTTGTGTTTATATCATACTAGCTTTCCGCCCGCGGCTTCGCCCGCGTGGAATTCGGTTCGACACACAGCGCCATCTACAATCCATCCATCAAGCAAACAATATTTTTGTTTTCCCTCGGGAATATCTATTTTTTCGGGATAAAAAGTACCCTATTATTTAATCCGGACTTCTAACTTTACGTCTGCAAAAATTCAAAGCAATCGGTTCAGTAGTTACGGCGTGAAAGCGGAACAAACAAACAAACAAACTCACTTTCCGATTTATAATATTAGTAAGGATAACCAGACCATGTCAATAATTTTATGAAAATCTCTGTCCCTTTATCCCTATGTACGCTTAAATCTTTAAATAGTGACATATTTCTCATGTCATAGCATTGCACCCGCTCGAAGCCGGGGTGGGTCGGTAGTAAAATTATATATGAAAAACAATAACCATTTGACTGATGAGACATCGTAATAATAAGCCATTTACCTACCTACATGCACACAGCTATGATTAGAGAAGCACTTCACCGCTAAGTGCTACTCAAGTGAACTAAGTTGGTTCAACTAGTTATACGTTAACCTGATCTTAGTAATACAATATGATTAAGTATCTAGGAAGTATAGTTATGTTTCTAAGATGGTGTTTGTTTACTTGGAATCTTGGAAGTTTAACTAAAAATAGGAAGTGATAAATATCTTAGTAAATGCGATAATAAGTTCTATGGATAATTTTGTAAATTGGAAATAGCTGGTTTTTATGAAGGTGAATCTATGTTGAGCAAAAATGGGTGGTTCAGTAGCAACAAAACAATTTTGAAATCTAAGAATTTGGAATCTAACCTATATAAATGTATGTTTCTATTAACGTATTTAATTTTGGCCATTGAAATAAAAACTATTCCTATTAAGGAGGAATTAAATTTACCTGAAATAGGTACTCGTACCTGAGTATAACGTTATAGAAAATACCCACTTGCCTACTTACGATCATGAAAAACTGCAAAATGTTATGTTTACTTCAAAATAGCAAAACAAATCTTAACATTGGTTCCACTCTAATTCATATGATGTCATGTCAAAAATAATCTACTACATTCTATTATGCCAGTATTATATTTTTGAAACCGGCTGGCAATTAATTTATAACCAGGATATAAACAGAAACCTGCTTCAATACTCCGAACATGTTCGGCAGGTTTATTTTTTGTCCAAACAAGGACTTGTTATTTTGTAGGCGTTTTTTATTTATTAAAAATTATTGTTATTGCGTCAATGACAACCTTGTGATCTGACATTTAATTAATATGTTATCGGATTTGCAAAATTATAAAATTAGGTATCTGTGCTTAGTTTTAATATTGGAATTATCTCCTCCTTTTGCGCGTAACGTTAATATTTAGGTACCTACTACATTATCTTTTAAAGGTTAAAGGATTAACCATATCGATATACTTATGATGTTACCTGTATAATAAAAGTTTTTTCCATCGTATGTACATCACACAACCGCAAAAGATCATCAAATCATTATTCATTCCGAAAAATAATCATAGTGGACCTGTTAATGATCTAAAAGTCTTCACTTCCTAAAACTTCAAGTTCAGACTCTGCGCTAATTAAACAGGCAATCAGGACAAGTTCCTAATTATAATAATCATGAACCTAATCTTTTTCCCAAAAATATATGTATTTTCTGTGCATATTTAGGCAAATGAAACAGTACCTATATGTTAATGTACAGACGACATCACATCAAGTTACCAAAATCTGTCAAATTTCTGGAATAGATTTTCAACCTTATCGCAATGACGGTTGGTTTATGTTTGATTGGTATAATTTGACGGATTCGTGTACGTTCACGTGTTGTCGTCTGTATATAAGGTATCAGGTAGTTATTAATATCTACTATGAACTAAAAACTACTATAAACTAAAAACCTACATAACTGCACTCTGGTTAACGAAACCGCTGAGTCATTTAAATGTTTTTTCTACGTAATAATGGTCTAATGTTCAGTAGTTGAACAATCATGTGGATATATTCGTCACGCCCTGGTGGTCCTACCGCCATTATTGTTACCAAACAACAATAAAATGTAATAAATTTAAATAAAAAATCGGCCAAGTGCGATTCGGACTCACACATTTGTTGTAAGTGGAGCTCTTTATCATTCTAATTTTCAGTATTTGTTACTAGCGTAGCGGTAACGATAATATATCATCTGTGAAAATTTTAACTGTCCAGCTATTATTTTTACTCGTTGGGTAGGGAACCCTAAAAATTAAGAAACAGTAACTATAGACAGTATTACTATTTTCAGCCTGTTTATTTCTACAAAACTCTAAATACTGATGAGATAGTGGTGAGGTAGGTAGAACCTACAACAATCTGTCAAATTTCTTCAATAGATTTTCAACCTTATCACAACAGTGGAAGGTTAAGGTTTCATTGGTCTGTACCTAATTGTAATCGACTATTTTTTGTATCGGTCACATGACTCGATTTGAAACAGATATTTTTCCGTCTCAGATGGTTCGATACTGCACATTCAGGGAGCAGAACAAGCAACTGTACGAGGGTGTAGACCTTTGGGGGCTGGTCAAGGTCAAGGACGCGTATGAGGGCACTATGCTGGACAGGCCCGATACTGGGAGACTATCAGTGTTAAGATTCGGTAAGAAATTCATAATTTTATGTGATTACTAGCTTCTGCCAGCGGTTTCGCCCGCTTCCCCAGGGAACTACTTCCCGGGTTAAAAGTAGCCTATATATTATTCTGATATATAAGCTATATTACTGCCAAGTTTCATCAAAATCCGTTAGGCAGTTTTTCGTTAAGAAGTAACAAACATACAAACTTTCGCATTTAAAATATTAGTAGGCTAGTACGGCTCTTTCCGCGGCTCCATCCATGTCCCGAGGTATCTACTTTCCGCACTGGTATAAAAAAACCGGCCAAGTGCGAGTTGGACTCGCGCACGAAGGGTTCCGTTCCATTATCTATGAAAAATAAACGTTCCTATTGCCTACAATTAGTCAAAACACAAACATTTCTCGACAACAAAAAATAACTTTGTTTTTCATACAAATATATGAATAACAAAGTTATAATTTGCGGTTACTGAAAAAGTGCTATATCTCAAAAACCACTGACTGCATCTCGTTCAAACCAATTTTGGTTGATAGTTTTTATTAAGGTCTATAACATATATTTTTTTTAGATTTTTCACTTGGGTGGTTTAGAAATGACAGGGGGGGGACACACATTTTTGCACTTTGAAAGCGTCTAACTTTGAAATGATTGACTTTGAGAAAAAATGGTTTTAGAAACCTCAATCTTATTTTTAAAGACCTATCTATAAACACCCCACAAGTATAGGTTAGACGAAAAGATTTTTTTTTGTTTCAGTTCCATGTATGGGGAGCCCCCTTCTAATATTATTATTTTTTTATTTTTGTATAAAAATCGTAAAGCGGTTAACATGATACATCTACCTACCGAGTTTGAATGGTGTAGTCCTAATAGTTTCGGAATAAACTGGCTGTGACATACGGACTGACAGACAGACATGACGAATCTATAAGGGTCCCGTTTTTGGCCATTCGGCTACGGAACCCTAACTAGTCTAGTCCTTTCTCATGCTCTACAAGTCTATGTAGCTAGACTATGTACCGCATTTGAATCAGTTCAGTACTTTTAACGTGAAAGCGCGACAAACAAAGCTTAGTACAGACAGCATAGCACAATGTGTGTGCTTGCCTACTTGGTCAAATACGTAATATTTAACCACACGTATTTTTTTTTGTACACTACATTCATGTACTGACTAGTTATAGAACTGGTTCTTCAAACCATACAGACAGAATTGTGTTGCTGGGGAGTTTGTTCCACCAATTCTTCTTCCAAGCCAAAACACATAGGAAGTGGTGAAGGGCGGGCGTTTTTGAGGCTGTCTTTTGTATACTTGACCTTCAAAAAGTGCTGATTTTCAGCCTACTTTGAATAAATGCTTTTTGTTTTTTTTTGTTGATTGCACATCAAGTTATATAATTTTTTTTTTTCAGTAGATTCTCAACCTTATTACAATAGCGGAAGGTTAATGTTCGATTGGTAAAATTTGACAGATTCGAGTAGATTGACCTGCTGTCGTCTGTACATCAGGGTTCATCGTTCGGATTTAAAATTGAAAACAACAACAAAGCGATGTGATTTCACGTTTTTAGAGCAGAGCGGGGAGGGAGACTGATAGATATCTTGACGAGTGAATTACTCAGTGTCCCTTTTTATGGTTTTGGGATCAAAATCTAATACAGATTGGAATACTTGTATGTATATTTCAAACATGTCCTTTTTGAATTAAGATATTATCTCAATTTGTTTCGGAATTTCTTATGATAGACTCATTTTGATATATTATTACTAGCTGTTTTCCCGCGATTTCACCCGCATTCCGGGGGAACTACTACCCGTACCCAGACAGAATATGTATTGCCTTTGTTAATAGGGGATAGTCAAGCTACCCAACAGTGAAATAATTTTTCAAATCGGTCCAGTCGTTTCGGAGCCTTTAGGACAAATAAACAAACAAAAGAAATACTTCATTATGTACTGACTACAAGTACCAAATTATATTTTTCTAGGACGTTGGGACCCAAACGAGTTTCCAGTAGAAGACCTGGTGCGCGCAGGGATGGCGATGGCAGAGATAGGCATCCGGCAGCCGAAGCTTCAGATCCTCGCTGGAACTGTCATCGTGGACCTGGAGGGCATCACGTACCGACACGTGGCCACCTTGACGCCTACTGTCGCATACCAAATCGTGTGTTTAATGGGGGTAAGCGTATAACTTCTTTGTGATCTATTAAGTTACACCCGCGATTTTACCCGCGCCCCGATGGTTCAGTAGTTTAAGCGTGAAAGTGTAACAAACATACATATATACCGTTGTACATCTTTACGGTAGTGCTCACATTTTATTCTGCCGCTTTGCTTAAAATCAATTTTACTTACAATTGGTGTGAGCGATAGATACATATGATGTAGTTTTTGATTGATGATATATGTATTCAGAATTCTCAGTCCTCAGTTGGCGCAGCATGTTGTTTTCTTCCATTCTTTCATATCTGAAGTTATCTCACAAGTAACACTCTTTGCAGCCATAATAATATCGTCTTTCACAACATCCATCCATCTTTTCTTTTATCGCCCTCCTATAAGTCCATTTATATAACACATCTGCCTAGCCTTTGCCCAACTATGTTGGGGTCGGCTTCCAATCTAACCGGATGCAGCTGAGAATTAGTGTTTTATATGGACCGNTGTCGCACTTACTGTATTTTTATCTAGTATCTAGCTTTAATATCATCTACTGTGCGGATGAAAAGGACCATCATCTGCCTAGTCTTTTCCCAACTATGTTGGGGTCAGCTTCCAGTCCTTGCATGCAGCTGAGAACCAGTGTTTTACATGGGGCGACTGCCTATCTGACCTACACAACTCAGTTACCCAGGCAACCCGAGGGCAACCCATAACGACTGCCAAAGATGGTCAAATGACTGCCCGAATCCATCAGTTTATCGTGCCTTCCGAAACATGAAAGAACTCGTTATGACAAGATGGTCACCCATCCACGGACCGACCGCGCCAAGCGTTGCTTAACCTTATGACCGATCGATCCGCGCCTATATAACAAGTATACTTATATGTTTTATCCTCAACAATTAATCTGATCTTCCAGGCAGCACTACCAGCTCGCAGTAAAGGCATCCACATCATCAACTACTCCTGGATCCTGAACACCTTCTTCTACCTCTTCAAGAAGTTCATTCCTCAAGAAGCGTGGCAGTACATTCACTTCCATGGCAGCGACCTCAAGTCTCTACACAAGCATTTGGACCCTGAGGTCCTGCCAGAGCGGTATGGAGGCACCTACAGGGGCGTGTCCTCATTTGGCAACTGGTTGAATAAGATAAAGAAGTACAGAGATGAACAGTTTGATAGGGAAATGAAGCAGCTCGGTTATCTTATAAAAGAGTGATTTGTGATATATAAGGTTTATTGTACTTTATGGCTTGTGCCAGTCAATTGAAAGACGTTACAGATTATTTCATGAAAGCGGGTGAGTCATATTCGTGTGTGAAAATGCGCATGCACATCGTCTTTGTATCTGTAAGCTCGGGAGCGCTCAGTAGAGATCAAATCGCCGAGTCATGTGCATATACAGACGATAGCACATCAAGTTACCACAATCTGTCAAATTTCTGTAATACATTTTCAACCTTATCACAATAGTGTATTGTTAATATTCGATTGGTAAAATTTGACAGATTCGTATACGTTAACCTGCTGTCCTCTGTATATTTTCACACAAATATCTTTTACCCGCTTTTGTGAAAGAAAATATGTATACTTACGTAACTATATTTTTTTTATGTCTGACTGATATTAAAATGTTGGTACGTAACTCAATAACAAAATGCTTAATACGTATTGACTAAATAGAACTAAAACATTCCGAGTCAATTGTGTAGTTTCAGAGTTCATAAATATTATCATCGTCATAGAGTAAACAAAAAATATATAGGTGAAAGCCTGGGAAATGCAAGTTTTGCTCAATTTTTATTTATTGCATATCTAGAACACTATCAAGAACCTGTGAAAACGGCTCTTTACGTGTTAAAATGTAGCCATGACAATAAGAAACTAAATAACTAAGACAATAAAAGCCTTATTCTATGTGATAATTGAGCTTTGTAGAAGACATTATGTTTAAGTATAGCAGGATCTCGTTAACGCTAATGGCTGTCTAGTTTCCCGCATCTAGTGACCATTTTCCGATATCGGAACGTGAGATTGTATTGTACAGACGACAGCACATCCACTACCACAATCTGTCAAAGTTCTTCAATAGATTTTGAACCTTATCGCAATACTCGAACGTTGATGTTCGATTGGTAAAATTTTACAGACTCAGGTAGGTTGTCCTGCTGTCGTCTGTACTTTAAACTCCGATAGAATGGCACACGTACTTTATAATACCCCTATTATCTTGAGTGCGGTATCCAATGCACTTCGAATTAATGTTAGCTAAAGAAGTTTTTTAGGTTTTCAGTCACGTGGGATTTTATTTTTAACTAACTTCCGCCAACGGTTTCAGCCGCGTCCTGTAGGAATTACTCCACGCATCCGGATAAAAAGTAGCCCATAGCCTTCTTCAATAAATGGGCTATCTAACACTGAAAGAATTTTTCAAATTGGATCAGTAGTTCCTGAGATTAGCGTATTCAAGCAAATAAACAAACTCTCTAGTTTTATAATATTAGTATGGATATGTTGGTCCTTAATTTGCATTTAAGATTTATTATTGTAAATTATTATAATTTGGAATATTAATATTAGTCATTTTGGTGTCAGAGTACAATTGATATTTTTAGATTATTAGTATTTTATATGGATTTTTTACCTCAAACATAATTTTATTATGTTTGAGCCAGTCAATACCTAGATGTTTAAGAAAGTAAGGCCATTAAAGTAATTTGTATGGCCAAAAGTAAATTAAAAATCATGATATTACAAGTTTAGAAACAAATTGTAGAGCGTCGAACATAATTGTCCACTCGACCCTAATTTTTTTAAGATGCATCTGCTTTCTCTCAGAACAAAAACGTTATAAAAACAGCTAAAATGACTCATCGATTGATAAAAACTGTATTCATGAATTTTCGGTTAGCAAAAAAAAGATGCCGATGAATTGAAAACCCATCAAAGTCAAATGTTTTTATCTCAAATAGGCCTTTGCAGGCTCCTATGAAACGTCACACTAGTTGCACGGTTCCAAAAAGTTGGTCTCATGGAGAAGAGCCGGCAAGAAACTCCATAGACAGATCTTTTTGGGAAGTCGGTTAAAAGTTACGGCGTACACAGAATAATCATTCAACTCATGATGGGAGACAGGGATGGTGTTATACAACCCTTTTAGCTCCAGTTCTGTCTTCCTCTCTTGCATTTTAGGGTTCCGTGCCCAAAGGGTGAAACTTGACATTTCTAAGACTTCGCTGTCCGTCTGTCTGCCCATCTGTCACCGTACTGTATCTCGTGAAACATGATAGCTAGAGGACTGACATTTTCACTGATGAAGTATTTCTGTTGCCGCTTAGCAACAAAACTATAATAAAATAAGAGAGAGCTTCCATGCAACAAATATGACTTTTTGTAGGGAATCATTCATGCGTGAATCCAGCTCGCACTTGGCCAGTTTTTGTCCATATCACGCTAACAATTTGTTTCTAATATATTAATTTATATTTAAGGCACAAACAACAGTGATAATAGGCATGACGACAAGGTAAAAAATAAGCAAATCCATTTAGTCCGTAATTAAGATTATCGCAAAATATTGGACACGTATTTTTTGTTTTTAAAAATCTATCAATAATAACAAAGATAATGAGTATCAAAGTTCAGGAGTAGGGGGTCCTGACGTCACGCCTATGTTAAAATTGTACGTAGGCGTGACGTCACGCGCAATTTCAGCGGTCTATAACTTCGTAATTATTTGTTTAGATGAAAAACGAAAAAATACGTATGCAATATTTTTTTATAATCTAAAAGACGGACTAATTAGATTTTTTTAGTCGTCATGCCTATTGCGAAGGACTTGAAGTTTCACCAGAACTTAATACGACTGAACAAATTGTCTTGATCAATGAAACATGTGCCTTATAGCGTAGCAATAAGGTTGAATTTATGCAAAGTAATAAGCCAAATAGATATAAGTAACATATATTTGTGATACTATTTTTTTTAACTTTTTCTAATTAAAGTTTTGTAATATAACTGGTATTTTGTTTCTTTGACACTGAAATAACCGTACCTTAACAGTTCACCCGAATATTTTTTTGTAGGGTTGATATACTTGCATAGGAAGCAAGTATCATCCGATGATCGTCATAACAGGTGTTTATATTCTTAAAAACCAATAAAACACTACCAAGTTTCATACAACGTAGATAGAAAAGAAGAGGATGCCATATTCCCTTATTTTGGTGGATATAAGATCACCAAATAATCCCAAAATCAATCATATACAAGTATCAGTGAGACTTTAAATGACAAAGCCCACAAAATATTCCTTCTGGATCCCAGAACTATTATAGCTCTCGCACAATCATGCAACCCTGGTAGTCAAACACCTCAGATCACTTTACAGTAGGTACTTGAAATACTCACTACAAAAGCCGCTATTAAATCTGATACACGACACCGCAGACCTTTCGACCCCTTGACCCAAAAACAAGAATTTCGGGAAACCACAAAGGATAAAACAGGACAATGAATATGGCAGGCGCGTGTCTACTAAGCCCTTTCACACAAACATCATCGTGCGTTATTTGAAGATTTACTTAAGCTTTCACGAGATGCTGAAAGACTGCAAATATTTATACAAGTTAATCAGATTCGTTGATTTGACACGGAGCGTGTTCAACCAAATAAGCAAACTCTTCAGCTTTATTATTAGTATAGAAAACTAGGATTTTATATAGTTGCTTGGGTTTTTTTTTATTTTAATCCAGATTCAGCCGTATCTTCTATACATACAAAAATCAAAGTCCTGATTCATTCACTGACTCATCAACGCAGGGCCCAAACCCGTGAACCTATAAAGCTGAAATTTTGCACAGAGGTTCATCCTAAGACGCTCACGCGAGATAAGACAGAATTTCCCGAAATTCCAATGGGAACGGGAAACAACGGCATTTTGAGTTTTACGCGGACGAAGTTGCTGGCAGAAGCTAGTGTTGTAAAGAGATTTAGGCTTGGTATTAGTAATTCCTATATTAACCTGTGTACGCAGCGTCATACCTTACGCGTGTGTAGGTGCACTAAGTCATTTCTTGAAGGTTTTATGTTCACAAATGATGGCCCTCCTGATATTTTAGGGCATCATAAAATGTGTTGCCTTCGTCTCCGAGGTGATAAATGTTAGAGATTGTTACTTACCTGCCATTGTTTCTGTCTGTGATTCATCTGTTATTTCGGAAGTGTTTATAGGAGCCATTAATTTTGGGATTCTGACTGTATGTGTATTTTTTTTTTAATATGAGTAAAGTAATATTCAAAGACGAAATCAATAGATGAAAAAGTATTTTCACCAAGTGCTTAGAAAAATAATAAAATTCCATTTTCAAGTTATCATTCCGTTCCGTTTATTATTTTTATACAGATTTCTACTTACAACTAAAAACTACAACTTTCAATGTAATCTAAAATTATTTTAAAATAAGCTTCTGAAATGCAGTCAAAGCCAACTGGATGCGAGAGATTAATTTCAAAGCATATCTCAAGCTCAAAGCTACTTGATTACTTTTTAATGCAACACATGTGCATTCTACATAAGAGCACTCCTACACTGCAGATTAAACTTTGGGCCGGTAGCTGGCTGGCACTTTATTTTAAAGGAAGTCGCGAATCTTACCAAACTTTAGTCGGTCTGATACCAGACGGATCCCCGATCCCCGATGAAATGTGCGGACTACCATTCGTCTCCATATTAACTAATCAAGCTATAGGCCGTCTAAAAGTTCAGTGTGCAGGGCTCTTGAAGTTATGTCTGTGTCTGTAATGGATGGAAGCTTAAAATCGCATTTATTTCAATTTCATTTATTTTTGAGAGGCAAGTTAAATACTCGTGAAGCAATTGCCTTAGCATTTTTGTTGGGTACTACAGACCATACTACCTAAAGATGAAAAATGTTGTATAGAAATTATTTCTAAAACCAATAACAATTCTCTTTGTGAGACGTACTTGTTTCTTAGTTATAATTCTGATGTCATCGACTCGAATTGCCCTCCTTATCAAACGATGCCAAATGGCGATTATTGGCGATATCCTCTTGAAGTTAGCCCCTAAATACTATATTTTTAAGATGACTTCTGCATAATGCATTAGGTGACATATAAAACTCGCATTCTTTGCACTTGACGACCATGTAGCAGAAAACAAAGTTTCTGGCGTTTGTCCAAGAGTGGGCACTTGATGATAGCAGTTTACCTAACCTGAATTCCTGATTAGTTAGCACTTATGCGAGCCTGGTTTTCGATACCCTTCCTCTCTGCTAGCCTTCTACAAAAAGACAGGGCTTCTTGCATACTAACAATAGTGGAGTATCGATTAATCAATCAATCTACAGAAACAACGTCATGGTTCAATCCTTTTATCGCGCAAGATTTTGTATGTATAGTTGTTTTTTTTCCTGTTTTACGCAAAACTTTTGACTGGATTTATTTAAATAGTCCTTTACCATGTGCGGGAAGGAATTCTCACGGCACGCGGGTGTAACCGTGGAAAATAGCTATATAATATCTAATCATAATTTTGCCGTCACAGCATCTTTCTTATAAGACTTCTTTGTCAACGCAAGACAGGTGTTTCTGCCATATCAATCAACCTTCGTCACATTTCAGCTATCCTGGTACCCGATATACTGCTGGTGATTAATCGATAAAGTTCCATCATTCTGAATTAATGGTAAATGAGACGGGAGGTCGGAGGCTGCATGTGTCTCATAACTCCTGATTTGACGTATGACGTATGAGGATAAAATATTGGGAAACAATAAGGATCAATCAAAAGAAGAAAGACTGCGGCTATTTTTGGTATTAGAAACAGGTGCTTATTTTTAGCTTAATCAATTTTGTAGGTAAGATTTATTGGAATTTTATTTTCCTTCGGCAAAGAAGATATTTTAAGAAATATTTTCGCAGGTGTCAGTTATTCAATTTGCTGTTTTTATCAATCTCTGTACTAAAATAAATGGGACGGTATTTTTTAAGCTTTTATGAATGGAGCTTATAATTTTTCCATAACGAAGAAGAAATGAGAGTAACAAATTAATTATAATATCTTCGCAATATGATACCACAAGATCCGTCCGATGAGAGAACAAACGTCGGTGTCGGTTGTCATGAATACCGATCCTCGAATCTCTGTTTGTCAGAATTTGTGTAAACAAACATATTTGTGTAACCCAGTAATTGGGTCGAGGAGGTCAGAGATTGGGTTCTCAGTAAATTACAGAAACAGTAATCATTTCTGATAAAAATTTAGTATAAAATATCTAACATTCATTGAATTTCATCTTGACGCGGGTCAGCAAATTGAAAATGGAATAAAAAAGTTTGGTCCCAAAAGTTAAGAGGACACTTCGTAAATAATGTATCATGTACCAGGAGACTAGGAGCCATTGGATGTCATGTGATCCCTTTCTTGGGACTACAACTTGTAACTTGTTTACAAGTCGGCCTGAACTTTGCATAATACAGACTAGCCGACTTATTGAATACTTTATTGAATTCTATAGCATTAACTATATTTTGATGTCTATTCAACAAACATTCATAGGGGTAACGTCGTCTCTGTTAAAAATAAATTAATT
This sequence comes from Heliothis virescens, assembly GCA_002382865.2. Lineage (NCBI taxonomy): Eukaryota > Metazoa > Arthropoda > Insecta > Lepidoptera > Noctuidae > Heliothis > Heliothis virescens. The sequence continues at coordinate 1,790,312 of NWSH02000537.1, forward strand.
TACTTCTTTAGTTCCATAAAGTCAAGCGTAATAACACTATACATATAATAATAGGTTTTTATACCTAGCACCTGTTTAGCAAGTCCTTTTCCAAGAATCGATAAATCTGTATTATCTCGGTAACCATTTTAATGTCACAACCTACATGGATGGAATGGATAGAATGTAACTGACTGAAAGACTTGACTCAAAATTAACGAAACGTCTTTTTAAATCGTGCCAAATTACATTCTATGCCGAGTTTCATCTTTTAAATTATTTCAATTATAGCAGTCGTGAAATATTTATCAGTTTTGATGGATGACCGTGAACATTCAACATCAAAGACCTGCCACTTCTGATATTTTCACAATTTCACTTTGAAGCTACGTTTAGTCTTCATAGCTGTACATTTCACGTTTCATATATGTCTGTTGGTATATTAGTAAGTATATCAATCTAAACCGACTTTATTTAAGTTGGTATGGTTACAGAAAACGTGTTTCGGAAGGCACGATAAACNCAAGCTCAAAGCTACTTGATTACTTTTTAATGCAACACATGTGCATTCTACATAAGAGCACTCCTACACTGCAGATTAAACTTTGGGCCGGTAGCTGGCTGGCACTTTATTTTAAAGGAAGTCGCGAATCTTACCAAACTTTAGTCGGTCTGATACCAGACGGATCCCCGATCCCCGATGAAATGTGCGGACTACCATTCGTCTCCATATTAACTAATCAAGCTATAGGCCGTCTAAAAGTTCAGTGTGCAGGGCTCTTGAAGTTATGTCTGTGTCTGTAATGGATGGAAGCTTAAAATCGCATTTATTTCAATTTCATTTATTTTTGAGAGGCAAGTTAAATACTCGTGAAGCAATTGCCTTAGCATTTTTGTTGGGTACTACAGACCATACTACCTAAAGATGAAAAATGTTGTATAGAAATTATTTCTAAAACCAATAACAATTCTCTTTGTGAGACGTACTTGTTTCTTAGTTATAATTCTGATGTCATCGACTCGAATTGCCCTCCTTATCAAACGATGCCAAATGGCGATTATTGGCGATATCCTCTTGAAGTTAGCCCCTAAATACTATATTTTTAAGATGACTTCTGCATAATGCATTAGGTGACATATAAAACTCGCATTCTTTGCACTTGACGACCATGTAGCAGAAAACAAAGTTTCTGGCGTTTGTCCAAGAGTGGGCACTTGATGATAGCAGTTTACCTAACCTGAATTCCTGATTAGTTAGCACTTATGCGAGCCTGGTTTTCGATACCCTTCCTCTCTGCTAGCCTTCTACAAAAAGACAGGGCTTCTTGCATACTAACAATAGTGGAGTATCGATTAATCAATCAATCTACAGAAACAACGTCATGGTTCAATCCTTTTATCGCGCAAGATTTTGTATGTATAGTTGTTTTTTTTCCTGTTTTACGCAAAACTTTTGACTGGATTTATTTAAATAGTCCTTTACCATGTGCGGGAAGGAATTCTCACGGCACGCGGGTGTAACCGTGGAAAATAGCTATATAATATCTAATCATAATTTTGCCGTCACAGCATCTTTCTTATAAGACTTCTTTGTCAACGCAAGACAGGTGTTTCTGCCATATCAATCAACCTTCGTCACATTTCAGCTATCCTGGTACCCGATATACTGCTGGTGATTAATCGATAAAGTTCCATCATTCTGAATTAATGGTAAATGAGACGGGAGGTCGGAGGCTGCATGTGTCTCATAACTCCTGATTTGACGTATGACGTATGAGGATAAAATATTGGGAAACAATAAGGATCAATCAAAAGAAGAAAGACTGCGGCTATTTTTGGTATTAGAAACAGGTGCTTATTTTTAGCTTAATCAATTTTGTAGGTAAGATTTATTGGAATTTTATTTTCCTTCGGCAAAGAAGATATTTTAAGAAATATTTTCGCAGGTGTCAGTTATTCAATTTGCTGTTTTTATCAATCTCTGTACTAAAATAAATGGGACGGTATTTTTTAAGCTTTTATGAATGGAGCTTATAATTTTTCCATAACGAAGAAGAAATGAGAGTAACAAATTAATTATAATATCTTCGCAATATGATACCACAAGATCCGTCCGATGAGAGAACAAACGTCGGTGTCGGTTGTCATGAATACCGATCCTCGAATCTCTGTTTGTCAGAATTTGTGTAAACAAACATATTTGTGTAACCCAGTAATTGGGTCGAGGAGGTCAGAGATTGGGTTCTCAGTAAATTACAGAAACAGTAATCATTTCTGATAAAAATTTAGTATAAAATATCTAACATTCATTGAATTTCATCTTGACGCGGGTCAGCAAATTGAAAATGGAATAAAAAAGTTTGGTCCCAAAAGTTAAGAGGACACTTCGTAAATAATGTATCATGTACCAGGAGACTAGGAGCCATTGGATGTCATGTGATCCCTTTCTTGGGACTACAACTTGTAACTTGTTTACAAGTCGGCCTGAACTTTGCATAATACAGACTAGCCGACTTATTGAATACTTTATTGAATTCTATAGCATTAACTATATTTTGATGTCTATTCAACAAACATTCATAGGGGTAACGTCGTCTCTGTTAAAAATAAATTAATTTACTTCTTTAGTTCCATAAAGTCAAGCGTAATAACACTATACATATAATAATAGGTTTTTATACCTAGCACCTGTTTAGCAAGTCCTTTTCCAAGAATCGATAAATCTGTATTATCTCGGTAACCATTTTAATGTCACAACCTACATGGATGGAATGGATAGAATGTAACTGACTGAAAGACTTGACTCAAAATTAACGAAACGTCTTTTTAAATCGTGCCAAATTACATTCTATGCCGAGTTTCATCTTTTAAATTATTTCAATTATAGCAGTCGTGAAATATTTATCAGTTTTGATGGATGACCGTGAACATTCAACATCAAAGACCTGCCACTTCTGATATTTTCACAATTTCACTTTGAAGCTACGTTTAGTCTTCATAGCTGTACATTTCACGTTTCATATATGTCTGTTGGTATATTAGTAAGTATATCAATCTAAACCGACTTTATTTAAGTTGGTATGGTTACAGAAAACGTGTTTCGGAAGGCACGATAAACTGATGGATCCTGGCTGTCATTTGACCATCTTTGGCAGTCTTTACGGGTAGTCAGAAGCCAGAAAGTCTGACAACTAGTCTTACCAATGGGTATCGGGTTGCCCCGGTGGCTGAGTTGCGAAAATCAGACACGCTGTTGCTCCATATAAAACACTGGTTCTCAGATGCATACAATTAGATTGGAATCCGACCCCAACGTAGTTGGAAAAGGCTAGGCAGATGATGACTTCACAATACTAAAATTACTTCATTAAAATAAGACCATATCACCCAGCTTAGCAATCAGAGTCACGCAAAACGCTTTATTACCCCCAAACATTTGTGAAATATACAAAGGTTATTTGCGGCAATTATTACAGATTATGGACCTGACAAGTTATCCGGTTTTGTCGGAAAAACAAGAGGGTCCGCCCCGTGACCGGTGTCAACCGTCTGATTATATTACCGTGATATGCTGCCCTAGTGTGGTTTGGGAATTTGGGATTAAGAGTACACTGTTTGTATTATTTTTTAGTGTTATACATATAGGCGTCATATTTTTGTTTGTTTAAACCGGGTGGGGTATTTTACTGAGTATTTGATAATTACTTTTTTGGATGTAGATAGAACTTAAAGATCAGATACTAAACAAAGAGAGAATAAACAAAGTCGTGTAACAAATTACAGCTCTCTAAGGAAATACCCAACGTACCCACATAGATCAAATGAACGCACAAAAACAAAATTCGAATTTTATACATGACTAGATGTTTCCCGCGGTTTCACTCGCGTTACGGGGAAACATTAATAAAATAAACTATCCATCACACGGGAATAGTGAAGCTGCCCAAAGTTTAAATAATCTTTAGGGTAGATACAAACAAACAAACAATCCTCTTATTAATATTAGTTTAGATATTACATACTAAGTTTTGAATAGAATTCAGAGAAATAATATTATTACAATAAATTGTAATAGGTATAATCCAGCATAGACCTTTTGTTTCAGTGTTTACAGTAGAACAAAACCAGTTTCCGAATAACAATTTGTCAGAAAGGTACAAGGAATAACATAATTTACTCTCCCTCTAACTCTGCATTATTAATACTACTTTTAAAACTTCCAGTTCCAACAAAATTTGATAATAATATTACGGACCTACTCCGAGCTAACTATTGAGGCGAAGTTTCGCAGAATTTCAGATTTTGCGAATGTAATATGAGCAACACGATACCGACACAACTTTTCGTTTTGCAGCACAAAATTCTGGGAACTTGATTATACTTTTCAGTTATTTTGATAGCAGAGAATAATTTTCTGTAGAAAGTTAATAAAACAAGCCCAACATCGGTCAGACAAGGTCAGGATATGATGTTATAGCAATTTGACCATTCCATATCGGGATATCTGATGCCTGAACGGAGCTCCATAAATCCCTCGATTTTTAATTTGAAATAGGTACACAGCCTCCTTGAAAAAACCTTCTGAAATATAAAATTAATGGCCTATCTATAATTTATCGTTGTCTAAACAAAAATCCATAAATCCTTAAGAAATTACTCGTTTTTTTCTATAAAGTAAATAAATCTAATTGAAAAAGTGCGTGTGCTCAAACTTTAGTAAACCTTTGGAGATTTAAGCAATCCCCAACTCTTTATAAATTATTTTCTTTAATTTCTATGAAGGGTATATTTATTTACAAATCACTTTCTCTGTAAAACACATTTAACTTTAATTAATTAATGATTTGCTCACTAAATTACCACTTACTGTGTCAAAGTATTTAAACTACTGATTTTTCAAAATCCCTCTAAAACAGAAAAAACAGTCACCTATGTATTGAAATTATCCAATTTAAACATACATTAATTCGTAATAAGAACTCAAAGTGTGTCATGACATTTTTATCGCCAATCCCACGCTCCGGAGGTTGTTTCTGAAAGACCAAGTCAAGTTTTTTTTTTTACATTGAAATTTGAACTTTATTCTTTAAGTAATAAGTTTAATTTTTGCTCGTCGCCTAAAAATTTTTCCTTATGTGACTCTCATTCTTCTCTAAGAAAAATCTACTCTTCATCTTCATCTTCACGTTCTCTATCTCTCAAACCAAGAAGTCCAAACTTTCTCAAACGTCGTATAGGACCGTCAATAAGGCAGTGGTCAGACTAACAACTGGTAAGGATCTTGGTACTCTCATGTCGATTCGAATAGGTACATTTGGAGATATGTGGCAGTAAGGGAGCGTTCAAGTATTACGTAACGCAATTTGGGGGGAGGGGGGGCCTCGTGAAACGTTACGA
>NWSH02000537.1:1803520-1816964 GCA_002382865.2 Heliothis virescens
ATGTTGTTGCTTTTTTAAACGGCGTTCAGCAAGGATGTGGCTATTATCTATACTCTAATATTGAGACTTTAAAGCTGAAGAGTTGTTTGTTGAACGCGCTTATGTGCAGGAACTACTGGTCCGATTTGAACATTCTTTCAGTGTCAGAAGCTCTCGTTTATTGAGGGATAGGCTATAAGCTACTTTTTATTCGGGTACGCTGAGTGAAGTTCCCGACGGGACGTCGGGTGAACGCGGGTGAGAAGCCTAGTGAAGATTATAAACTGAAAACCAAAGATTTAAGTGAACAATTATTTATGTTAGATTTTTTTCTGATTCAGAATCCTGCGACTGCACTTTTGGGAATATGAATCTGCTCTCGTATTTTACATAAACAACTTTTTAAAAGATTTGTTGAAACACGAAAAAAACAACATCAACACGAAGTTCATGTCGTCTCCACACACGTTAGTCCAAGCAAACCCTTTGATATTTATAACTTGAAAAATGAAAACTTTCCTCTGAAAAGTCGCCCGCATAAACCGGCCATATAAATGAGAACATATTACATTAGTAATATGTATCATGTTTAAGTTCCCTTACTGGATGCCGTATGTGTTTGTATATGTTCAACAGACGATGTTTCGTGTCCGGAATAAGCTTCTCTCGTTAGAGGATAATTGAATTATGTATATTAATTGTTCATATGTCATTGAATACATGTTAAATATGAATTTAATCATTATGGAGAACCGATACATATTTCAGAGTTGAAATGGATCATAATTGTTGACACTTATAGGGGTCGCTTTAGCCGAGGATATTGGTTAAACTTAAGTTCCAGTAAAGGCTTACTTAATTGACAATTTAAACTGATTGGAATATTTAATCGAGATCAGATTTAAGATTTCATCGTGTTGCGACTGGTCACCAGCAACGGGGCACGAGCCTAAGAAATTTTTTACAGCGTACTATTAAATCCATGATGAACTAAAAAATAGCTGTCTCGGTTTTATGACACATTTGTTGTGATGTAGATAACATGTATTTGTGTACCTACAAACAACAAGGAGATTCGATGTATCAATGTAGCCTTATGTTATGACAGTAAAACTGCATTCCACATCTCTATAACATTTGAGTACAAATCAGATAACAACACGGTATTACATTAATACTGAACACATTGTATATGTATATCGTTCTACATATTCATTATGGGTGATAGTGCATTCATTAATTGAATTCCGCATATGAGTGCTGAGTTATATTGCCTACTATGTTTAACTGTTGTGGTGGGTGAATGGGGGACCCATGGGTAGTTTGGGGGCTTTGCGCGGGGAATGAGCGTCTATTGTCCAACTTGTCCAGTGGTGGGGGAGGTATTGGTTTCAAAAGGTATTTCCATGTTTCTTCAGTTGTATTGCATTATTGGTTTAATTTGTAGCTTTTAAATAAATTAAAGATATTGGATTCTAACTACTTATTTATATATTTTAATAAATACTTAACGTTATTATGAAAGTGAATCCATTTGTTATTTTTACGGTGAAGCAGTTGTTTCTAGATAGATGAAGTTTATTGATTAAGAACTTAGGTAGAAGACTACTTTTATATTGAGCGCGCGAAGTATTTTTCTGGTACGACGGGATAAAATCACGAGATAAGTTAGTTAGTTAGGTAAGTATTGTATTGTGATTCATACAGTTCGATTTTGTGTTTTTTTTTCTAGATTGTAATGGCCACCCATCCTGCTTCCACACTTCCGATCTTTCGACCGAGCCCGGTTTTGGATTACCTACCCAGTTATTAATGACAATTAAACCTGATCTAAGATTATAATGGAATCAAAATTTGAGATTTCATCATGTCCGATGGACACAACTTATCGCACACGGAGCCTAAAAAGTAGCCTTTTTGCATTCCTTGAAAAAATAGTTTGAAATCTACTCCATACCATTAATTAGGTTTCTCCATAGAATTTCAATTTTAAATTTCAACATCATTTGACCTTTAATTTTAAAATAAAATTATAAATATTATTAACATTACGGCTAACTCCGAGGCTTACAGAATGCCGCCGTGCCTGGGGCTGGAGGCACGTGCAAACGTGGCTGTATCGGAATGATGACACGATTGTCTCTCAATTGCATCTGTTGGCAATATCCGGAGATATGTTGCTGATATCTGTTATAGGTGAAGGAAGTTTATTGCAGTACGTTGAGTTATATGATCTTTTTCTTTCGCTAAGTTAAGTAAGTATATTAGTTTATTGATCTATAGCTACCTAAAATGCATCTGATTTTTTTTCAACATTTCATTTTACTGATCCAAACAATATTAAGCATTATGTTTTCCTATAACAGCTTGGGAGTTGAAATATTTGTTACAGATAGATTAATTCTCAATTTTTTTTATGTTTCAATTGGTATTATTTGTTGAGCCTTAATCAAAATATCGTTAATTATCAATTAGGGGTTGGCTCGCATTGTAATCCAATACAATTTGTTTTGTTAAAAAAAATCAAATTACTCGTAATTGGACTACGGGGGCGTTTGTAAAAGCTGGTGATGATTCAGATTTAAAATTGTTATCAATATACCTTTTTCAGTTATATATATCTAGGATAGCTTTTTACATACAGTCGGTCAGGCACGGGTAAGTAGGGATTGCATCCGGTACCATTTTCAATCGGCCGGATTGGCGTGAATCCGAACGGATCCGGCCGGATTATAGCGAAATGTGTGCTGAAGGGTATATGTACTTGGCCTCACTTTCGGCATGACGGGTCCACACCGGGCACGGTTTTCTTCGGAAGGTAGCTGCCTGTCCCCGTGGCGGCAATTGGCGGTGGCAAACTCTCGTGGGTCTGTGCGCGTGTGGAAGTTTTCTGGTGGCACAAGTACGTTCTTACCGTCTCCTAGGAAGACGATACTGAGGAGACACACCCGTGTCGGCGGCGCGGGTTGTTCCCGCGTTCCTCAAATAGGTCAACAAAACCATTAGGGGCCAGAGCCTGTCGGGGCTGCGGGATTGTTCGAAGAGTTTACCGCTGCTTTGGCAAACAAAGGGCTCCCAGAAGGGACACGGTGGGTTTTTAGTCAAAGTCTGACCGGTCCCATATTCGTGCCAGGTCAGGACCTGATGAGGATCATCTCGAGAAATCTAGGGCAACTCATGAACATTGCAGGCAATAGAATCCGACTGAATACTTGATATTGAGTTGATTTATGGCGTTATTATTGGTTACGACTGCCACAAGTGGGTATTAAAAATATTATAGTTTTAGACCCAAAACTGAATGAAATTAAAAAATCTGTTTACAAAAAAAATAACCAACTTCACAAAACACTGAAAGAACCAAATAAAAACTTTTTAACATGGCTTAGAAGTCGCTGGCAAAATAACACAATCAACTGACCTGCAGACAACTACTTCTAGAGCCATGTGAAAAGTGTATTTTTCCCCTTTTCTCCCTCTATTTCTTACGAAGTCATTAAAATTTTTAAGTATTTCCTCATATGTACTCTGTGTTCCTTTTACTTTTGACTCTCGATAACCTTCTTTTTCTTGAGGATTTGACTTGCTTACGCTTTTTCAATGTTATTTTTCGCGATTAGAGTTTAAACCGGATCCGGCACCGGATCCGGTGCGTGGTGCCGGATCCGGTAGGTCTAGAAACACGCCGGATCCGCCGGATTACCGGATCCGCCGGACCGGATTGCAATCCCTAAGGCCGGGTTCCCACTACGCCGGACCGGCAGATCTGCCGAAAACCGGAACACCGGACAGAGTGTTCACATTACATATCGGATCCCGGAATAAATTCAGACAGTCAAGTACTTACCTCAGTTGAATTTGGACCTGGCGCGCACAATGGACGACGAAATTGTTGTGTTGTGTGTGTATCTTAATAGAAGGCAAAATTAAAAGAAAACATTGGGTAACACCTATTTACGGGAAAGATTTCACTTGGGACATTTGAAATCATTAATGGGTGAACTTAGAAGAGAACAATCAAAAGAGCGGGATAGCGGGGGACAGATACCGGCACCAAACTCGTTCACATAAGGCCGGGTTCCCACTACGCCCGGACCGGCAGATCTGCCGCGCCGGTAAATTTCTGCCCGGAAGGGCTAGTGCTGAACAATTTTGTATGAAGCTATTCAACACTATCCGGGTCCGGGATTTTTGCCGAGCCCGGCATTTTTACCAAGCGTTTTGTCACACTGCGAATTGCCGGTAGAACAGCCGGGCCCGGAGTAATTGAACACTCTGTCCGGTGTCCGGTTTCGGCAGATTTGCCGGTCCAGGCGTAGTGGGAAACCCGGGGGGGAGCCCTATTTGCCCCCACAAGAACCGGGAAAATAAGTTCCCCCCGGTTCCCCCACAAAAAGTGTACATTAACTCCCCCGGGGCCCGGCTGTTTCTATACCGCGAATTCGCGTGACAAAACGCTTTGTAAAAATGCCGGGCTCGGCAAAAAATCCCGGACCCGGGATTAGTGTGAATAGCTTCATACAATTGTTCACCACTAGCCTTCGGCAGATTTACCGGCGCGGTCAGATCTGCCGGTCCGGCGTAGTGGGAACCCGCCTTATGGAAACGAGTTTTTGTGGCGGTTATCTGTCCCCCGCTATCCGCTCTTTGAATGTCGTCTCTTCTAGTTCACACCAATTAATGTTTCAAATGTCCCAAGTGAAAATCTTTCCCGTAAAATAGGGTGTACCCATGTTTTCTTTTATTTTGCCTTCATTAAGATGCCACCACAACACAACAATTTCGGTCGTCCATTGTGCGCGCAGGTCCAAATTCAACTGAGGTAAGTAGCTTGACTGTTTGAAATTATTCCTCGGGATCCGTATGTAATGATGAACACTCTGTTCGGGTCCGGTTTTTCGGCAGATCTGGCCGGTCCGGCGGCGTTAGTGGAGACGGCCGGCCTTAGGGATGCATTCCGTCGGCGATTCCGTAATCCGCGCGGATCCGGCGTGTTTCTAGACCTACGGATCCGGCACCAACGCACCGGATCCGGTGCCGGATCCGGTTTAAACTCATAATTCGCGGAAAATAACCCATTTGAAAAAGGTACTAGCAAGTCAATCCTCAAGAAAAAAGAAGGTTTATCCGGAGAGTCAAAAGTAAAAGGACACAGATTACATATGAGGAAATACTTAAAAATTAATGACTTCGCGTAAGAGAAATAGAGGGGAGAAAAGGGGAAAAAATAACAACTTTTCAGCATGGCTCTAGAAGTAGTGTCGCAGGTCATAGTTGATTGGTGTTTATTTTGCCAGCCGGACTCTAGAGCATGTTAAAAAGTTTTTATTGTTCTTTTCAGGTGTTTTTTGTGAGTTGGTTATTTTTTTTGTAAACAATTTTAATTTCATTCAAGTTTTTGGGTCTAAAACTATAATATTTTAATACCCACTGTGGCAGTCGTAACCATAATTAAGCCATAATCAAACTTCAATACAAGTATTCAGTCGATACTTGCCTGCGAATGTTTTCATGAGTTGCCTAGATTTTCTCAGGATGTCCATCATGCAGGATCAGATCCTGACCTGACGAATATGGGACCGGTCAGACTTTGACTAAAACCCACCGTGTCCCTTCTGGAGCCCTTTGTGTGCCAAAGCAGCGGTAACTCTTTCGAACAATCCCGCAGCCCCGACAGGCTCTGGCCCTAATGGTTTTGTTGACCTATTTGAGGAACGCGTGGAACAACGCGCGCCGCCGACACGGGTGTGTCTCCTCAGTATCGTCTCCTAGGAGACGGAAGAACGATGTGCCACCAGAAAACTCACCGCGCACAGACCCACGAGAGTTTGCCACCGCCAATTGCCGCCACGGGGACAGGCAGGTACCTCCCGAAGAAACCGTGCCCGGTGTGGACCCGTCATGCCGAAAGTGAGGGCCAAGTACATATACCCTTCAGCACATTTGCTAATCCGGCCGGATCCGGTCGGATTCACGCCAATCCGGCCGGATTGAAAATGGTACCGGATTGCAATCCCTACTTACCATGGTGCTGACCGACTGTATGTAAAAAGCTATCCTGATATATATAATGAAAAAGGTATATTGATAAACAATTTAAAATCTGAATCATCACCAGCTTTTACAAACGCCCCGTAGTCCAATTACGAGTAATTTGATTTTTTTTAACAAAACAATTTGTATTTGATTTATTCAATGCGAGCCACCCCTAATTGATAATTAACGATATTTTGATTAAGGCTCAACAAATAATACCAATTGAAACATAAAAAAATTGATTGAAATTTATCTATCTGTACAAATATTTCACTCCCAAGCTGTTATAGGAAAACATAATGTAAATATGTTTGTTTGATCACGTTAAATGAAATGTTGAAAAAAATCAGATTGCATTTAGGGAGCAATCTATAGATCAATTAAACTTATACTTACTTAACTTAGCGAAAGAAAAGATCATATATATCTCAACGTACTGCATAAACTTCCTTTCACTATAACAGATATCAGCAACATATCTCCGGATATTGCCAACAGATGCAATTGAGAGACAATCGTCTGCATCATTTCCGATACAGCCACGTTTGCACGTGCCTCCAGCCCCAGGGCACGGCGGCTATTTCTGTAAGCCTCGGAGTTAGCGTAATGTTAATAATATTTATAATTTATTAAAATTAAAGGTCAAATGATGTTGAAATTAAAATTGAAATTCTATGGAGAACCTAATTAATGGTATGGAGTAGATTTCAAACTATTTTTTCAAGGAATGCAAAAGGCTACTTTTTAGGCTCGTGTGCGATAAGTTGTGTCCATCGGACATGATGAAATCTCAAATTTTGATTCCATTATAATCTAGATCAGGTTTAAATTGTCATTAATAACTGGGTAGGTAATCCAAAACCGGGCTCGGTCGAAAGATCGGGAAGTGTGGAAGCAGGATGGGGTGGGCCATTACAATCTAGAAAAAAAAACACAAAATCGACTGTATGAATCACAATACAATACTTACCAACTAACTACTTATGTCTCGTGATTTTATCCGCGTACTCAGAAAAATACTTCGCGCGCTCAAATATAAAAGTAGTCTTCTACCTAAGTATCTTATCAATAAACTTCATCATATTAGAATCAACTGCTTCACCGTAAAACATAACAAATGGATTCACTTTCATAATACTTAAGTTATTATAAAATATATAATAAGTAGTTAGAATCCAATATCTTTAATTTATTTAAAAAGCTACAAATTAACCAATAATGCAATACAATGAAGAAACATGGAATACCTTTTGAAAATACCTCCCCCACCACTGGACAAGTGGACAATAGACGCTCATTCCCCGCGCAAAGCCCCCAAACTACCCATTGGGTCCCCCATTCACCCACACAAAGGTAACATAGTAGGCAATATAATCAGCACACTATTTGCCGGGAAATTCAATTAATGATGCACACTACCATCCCTTTATAATGAAATATGTAGAACGATATTACTATACATTGTGCTTCAGTATTAATGTATACGTGTTGTTATTGATTTGTACTCAAATGTTATGAGATGTGGATGCAGTTTTACTGTCATAACATAAGGCTAATTGATACATCGAATCTCTTTTGTTTTGTAGGTAAATACATGTTATCTACATACAAATACATGTGTCATAAAACCGAAGAGTTATTTTTTTAGTTCATCTGGATTAATAGTTACGTGTAAAAAATATTTTTAGGCTCGTGTGCGTTGTGTCCATCGAACACGATGAAATCTTAAATCTTGATTCGATTATATTCCAGATCAGGTTTAAATTGTCATTAATAAGCTTTTATGGATTTAAGTTTAACAATATCCTCGCTAATAGGACCCTATAAGTGTCAAAATTATGAGCCATTTCAACTCTGTTAAATTGTTCGGTTCTCCAATGATTTAATATATATTAATTTCATGTATTTCAATGTACATTTGGACATAATATAATATCATACTTAATTCCTTTAACGAGAAGCTTATTCCGACACAGAAACATCGTTTGTTGAATATAACAAACATACGGCTCCAGTAAGGAGCTTAAACTATACTATACTATGTAATATGTTCTCATTTATATGGCTCGGTATGCGGGCGACTTTTCAGAGGAAAGTTTTCATTTTTCAAGTTTAAATATCAAAGGGTTTGTTGGACTAACGTGTGTGGAGACGGAATGACTTGTGTGAAGTTGTTTTTGTTTTTTTTTCGTGTTTCAAAAATCTTTTAAAATGTTGTTTATGTAAAATAGAGAGCAGATTCATATCCCAAAAGTGCAGTCGCCAGATTCTGAATGTCAGAAAAAAATCTAAACATAAATAAATTGTTACCTAAATCTTTGGTTTCATGATTTTATAATCTTCACTAGCTTTCACCCGCGGTTTCACCCGCGTCCCGTGGGAACTACTCAGCGTACCCGAATAAAAAGTAGCTTATAGCCTTCCTCAATAAACGGGCTATCTGACACTGAAAGAATGTTTCAAATCGGACCAGTAGTTCCTGACATTAGCGCGTTCAACAAACAAACTCTTCAGCTTTAAGTATAATATTAAGTATAGATAATAGACCACATCCTTGCTGAGCCGTAAAAAGCAACAAAGTAACAAATTGAATAAAAATAAATCGTTTGAAACTGCAACTTCAACGCACCTATGAAGATAAGCGTTCATTGTTTAGCAGTAAAGCAGCACAATGTATCGGAAGCAGGACGGTCTGTCTGTCCATCTTATTACAAATTAACCCATTTCCTGAGACTTATCCCGCGGGACTTAACCGGGACACAGTTGAGCATAAATACAGATTACTCCACGTTATATTGTAAGGGTACGCGGCTGCAAATTATATTTTTCTCGCAAAGTCCCTGATCGCTAGCGGGAAATGATACCACTCCTGTTCCCCATTCATTCCCGTCCCAAAAGAATGTTACAAATAATAATAAAAAATAAAAAAAATTTACTACGTGAGTCCAGCGATGGACTCACGTAGTTTTAAGTATCCTTAAGTAGTTAAACGTTTCCTCATCTTCGTCTATATTTAATATAGACCTAAGTAAATAATATAATTGTAACAAATAAAAGCGCGGACCCTCATGTCTGCGGTATATAGTTATTAAAAAAAATAAATTTTTAAGTGTATTGTATTTTCTGTGTGAATTTTAAAAGTAACTCACAGTCCGTTTTTTGAGCAAGTTTACTTTTTCAGAGTAGAAGGGAAACCTAGTTCTATTATAAGTGTAGACACGAGTGATTGCTCTTATAATTTAAATTAAACGTTTTGTAGACTCAGATTTTCTAGTGCCTTATGAGGACTTGTACCTATTACTACAGCTTCGAGTATTTATAATATTAAGTTTATGTACATGTACTTCGTATATAAGTATTTATCTACATTTAATTTATTGTTGGAAAAGCAATACAGATCATCTGTATTTTGTTCAAGATTAGGTTCAATTTGCTTGCTCACATGTATCTTCAGGAACCAATTTTTCAGGATCTCATCCTGATATTTTATATATTGCCTTCGATCTTCTGTAAACAAGCCATAAAATGTCCAGCAATAAATGTCAGAATGAAAATTTATGAATTTACGACGAAACCATTACTGACCAATGAAAATAAATCAAACTTTTCTGAACCCCTAACTGGTATAACGTAAATAAATCAAAACCACTCCAGATTTCAGTAGTTAGTAAACTGTGAAATTCAGTTTAGTTTTCAGTTATTGTAGTTTTGTGCAAATATTTTTAGTCCCCTCAGGCTTTTTCATTGTTAGCTCAAAAATTATGGGATGGAGTTTTTAAACTGGATGTTGTTATCAAATCTGTGAGCTTGGGACTTATGTATCGTTACCTAGCTACGCCACTGACCGTTGCATTTATGTTTAACATGTACCTACTGACGATTTTAGTTTGTGGCTCAACAGTAATTCAACAATGTTAAGCTACTTATTCGTTTGATTGTTGTTACTTAGAATGTGTTTATGTATAAATAATTCACTTAAAATGTGCTTATGTATAATTCACTCAGATAAAAGTGTAGGTGCAGACGCCAGCCCATCAACCAACCTCAATTTGTCAAACAACAGTGGAAGGTTAATATCCGATTGCTAAAATTTGTCAGATTCGGGTAAGTTGACCTGCTGTCGACTGTACGTAACTGCAATAGGCTCGGCACACAACATCTACGCACATAAATATATCATGAAGCTTACCACTTTTGTTTTACTTTCCGAAGTACGCCGAGCGCTACAAGTACACACCAGCGCTTACTGAACAGTTAAACAAACTCATTAACTATAACTACTAACTAGGATTAAATGCTGCAGTTATGGCCGTGAGATATGACGGCTTAGCTTGTTGGGGTCGGTCAACCGGCCATATTTTTATTAGAGTGAAAGTTTATGAGCGTCGGGTTTCATAAATCGTATCGTTTACAAATGCTTTAAGGTTGATGTGTATACTAGATTCTGCGAGCGGTTTCACTCGCGTTTCATGGAAACTACTCTACTAAAAGTATCCCTTTAGCTTCCCTCAATAAATGTGCTATCTGGCACTGAAATATTTTTTCATATTGAGCCAGTAGTTCCTGAGATTAGCGCGTTAAAGCAAACAAACTTACTTACTTACTTATACTTACTAAAAATGTTATAAACTTCAGCTATATTTGCTTAGATTATATTGTTTCCACCAGCAGTGCTTTCATTCGCGTTTCAGGGGAACTGCTCCACGTACCTTAAAAAAATAAACGTTTCTATTACCTGGAACTAGCCAAAATACTTACAAACATTTTTCGGACAGCAAAATATAACTTTTTTTTTCATACAAATATATGAGTAACAAAGTTATGACTTGCGGTTTCACACGTTTATTGTATGGGGAACCCCTCACGGCAACGGAAATACATCATTTGTGAAAATTTCAGCTTTCTAGGTATCACGGTTAAGGTGCATGCGACGACTAGAAGCGGGAAATTCAAATATAAAATGGTTTTTTCATGTTTTACCTAAGTTAACATTCAATTTGAGGCGTGATCTTATGATTGGCGGTTATAATATCCCACAAAGTAATTTCTGATGTCCTTGTTTAACTCCGAAACTTCTTAAGTTTAAATCGAGCAACTCGGCCTAACAGCTAAGTACTGCGGTAGACGCGTATTATGTAGTATGTTTAGTCCTGTTTCAGCTTCCACAGCAAGGATTTTGATTGATGTCCGCATAAAACAACTATATTTACTGCTTCGAATTATAAGACGGGCATTCTCAGTACCTATAATTATTTGCGCGTATACGTATACGGGGTTTCTTAACAGCGCAAAATAATTCGTACATTGTGCTATATACCAAGTTATTACTGTGGGGAAAGAATGAGTTAAAGAGGATAATCGAACACGAATTAAGATAGCATCAATCAAGAAGTAAGAAAATATGATTATAAATCGGTATTATACTGCGGATGATACAAGGATGTTTTTCGCTGTAATATTTGGGCTGCAAGGAAAACGCAACGCCCTTACGCATAGATTAATTTAATGACATACACGCGCGTTGGCAGTGTTACAGCTACCCTACGCGTAAGAATATCGTTGGCAAAGAATCCGTTTGGCAGGATCGGAGATTGCATTTTGGCTATTACGGTAATTCTTCTCATCTAAATTACTAAACGGCTAACTCAAGAAGTACGGAAAAGAAGTCGTCAAGTTCAACAGGATTGGGATACAGGGCATAAAGCTATACAGGGCCTAAGCTCATCAAATGCCATTAGTATATACATCTGAGGGTGGGTGGGGATTTTTTTAAAACTTTTTTTTTTAAACATATTGAAGTTCTGTAATATAAATCGATACCTATAGTTCAAGAAGTTCAGTGTACAAATTTCTCAAGTTGAAATCAGAAATGTTTTTGAGGTAGGCGCATTAGGGGTTGAAGTCTATGATAAAACAGGATGGCAACATTTTTATTTTTAGAAAAAATTATTAACATAATTGTGCTAATATTGTTTACTTTAAATATTCCTGGAAATGTCAAATTAACTAAAATGAAAATATGATAATTCTCCCAAGTCGTATTTAATCATTTAAAGAATTAAAATCAACTTATCTTCATCATCTATTATCAATATTAATGAAAAACTAAAACAACCAAAAACAATCAATTTTACTGCTATTGTTATACTATTAACTAAAGATACACATAACAAACTAAAATTACCAATTTAACACATTTTTTTTATTCCGAGGAACAAAAATTCGTATTGAGTCGCAGTGACGCCACTGAAAACATTGACGTAACTCACAATTTTTGCTGGTAAAGTTTCTATATGATTCAACGATTATAGTACAGGAGCTTTAAAATTTTGACATTTATTTCTTTGGTTTCGCTCACCTAATAATTGCATTACTGTCACATTATTCGTCTTCTGAACTTGAAAATATAATGCCATTGGAGCAGAAATGTTACTTCCTTATCATTTTACTAACTCGTGAAAGTAAATTTGTCTGCTTGATCACGTTTTCACGGCGGGACGCAGGAAATATATAGGCATGGTAAAGAAACAAATTATATCTATAATCTCTAAAAAAATAATGTACACAAAGAAAATTATACGTATTATAAGGCTATACGGCTGACGAAGATCTGAATCTTATGGAATGCGTGATCTATGGTAAATTCAGCGGCGACCATGGGAATTGGATGAGGTTCACGACTATTCGCGGCCTTCGCTGACTTAAAGCGATGGCTATACGCACTGATGTATACGTGGAGGTCAAAATTTTTGCAGAATGTTTATTTATCAACCTTAATTAAATAAACAAAGATTCCTCTTGTCGTCATAAATGATCAAACTTAATAATCAAAAAGAAAACTCTGTTTCGTAGAATCGTGTTTCATAGAATTCTTTTGGTCTCCGAAAAATACTTTATTCCGAGTAATTAGGTACCCCAATATTTTTTATAATTATTTTATTTCTGTACAACTGACTTGAGTAAAAAGACAATATCACCAGAATGTGAGAATTCCGACCCGTAATACTCAGTGATAAACGAAATAAGCTCGACAGCGGCCAATTGAACTGGCGACGAAACCTTTTTCCAATTAGTTAATTTCGATTCCAAGATCTGGCGTCTGGCTTGTTCTCGTTGCTAATCGAAAGTGTTTCAGTTATTATATCAAGTACTATACCGGGAGACACTTGATCTAGTAGATGCTCATTTCTCATACAACACCTGAAATCGAATATTGCGATCTTCGCCACACAGTAAGCGACCAACGAACGCGACGTAGAACACTCATTCGCGCGACATTGGTTCTCGGTATCGGATTTGAATAAAGCTCTTTTTGTATATTTTAACATTGTTAGTGTTCTACTGTTTATTTAATTCTTCTTTGGTCTGTCTGCTACCACTAATGGGCGGACGTGGGATAGTTTGTCAGTTCACGCTGCAGATATCTACC
>NWSH02000537.1:1835173-1916312 GCA_002382865.2 Heliothis virescens
TAAGGCGTTATGTTGATTCCTCTAATAGTTTGGTTGGGCTTTTGTGTTTTCTAATCAGGGTCACCAGGTACTCCAGATCTTCGATTATCCTAGTTTTTGTAGTTTTCCCTATATGTGGTCATTAAATCCTAACTCTGTTCCAAATTTCAGCTCTCTGACTTTATTGGAAGTACTAGTTCTATTTTGATGATCATGAGTGAGTGAGTGTCGAAAATACGAAACTTTGCTTTCGCTTAACTTCGAAATTAAATGACCCACAGACTTGAAATTCTGGTTTTTACGTATGTGGTTATAACTTTCTGGATGATGAAAATTTCGGCGTTCTGGTATTATCCAGAGGTTCTCAAACAGTGGCCTGAAAATGCGTCGAAATGGTTCCAGTAAAGGATGGTACGGCAGTGTTTGCTTTGCGCTCGACTTGGCGGGGGCACTGCCGTGCCCCCAAATTACAGTCGGCAGAGTTTTAATCAAGGGAATATCGGTGTTCCTGCGAAAACTCAAATACATAAGTACTACAAAAAAAATACTTTCACGTGTAAAATTTTATTACGTTGGCAAGTCAAACAAAAGAAATTTCGTACTTTACTTATTCAAAGGAACTGAAAAATATATTCGTTCTAAGATTATTTATTATATTCAACTTTGCCTTACGTACCTGTAGGTAACAAGGCAAACTGAACAAATAATAATAATAATATGATATTCCATTCTTATTTTCGAAGATAAAATCAAAATCACTGACTGATAAATTTGAAAAGAGATAAAATCTCTTTTATATTGCAAATAATCAGCAGACTAACCTATTTTAATTCCCAGTTTGCTGTGATAAACACGATTGTTACTCCAAGGATCAGTGAAGCATAAACTGGTAGGAACGCATCACGAAGTACAGACGACAGCAGGTCAACGTATACGAATCTGTCAAATTATACCAATCAAATATTAACCTGCCCACTGTTGTGATAAGGTTGAAAATCCATTGCAGAAATTTGACAGATTGTGGTAACTTGATGTGCTGTTGTCTGTACAAGAGCTGCAGAAATAATGAGCACGGCTGTACTTCAGCTTCAGCGAATAAACGGGAACTTTTGGTAAAGTACTCTTACTAATAATATCACCTCCTGGCAAGTTATGTGAGCCTATTACATAGCGATGATATGTTTCAGAAAAGTTCTGAATGGATACAAAAATGACAGAATATTTTTCACTTGGCCAGGACTTCTTTAACGAACAGCGTTAAAAGTAGGATTTGATGCTTTAGATTTTTTGGTTTAATTTGATTGATTTGATGCTTTTAGACTAAATGGTTTACCTATTCAGCTAGACTGAGGACCTGAACGTAGCTAACAACTAAATAATATTAAATTACATTCAAAACAGTATTTCTCACACTTTTTTCATAGATTTG
This sequence comes from Heliothis virescens, assembly GCA_002382865.2. Taxonomy (NCBI): domain Eukaryota; kingdom Metazoa; phylum Arthropoda; class Insecta; order Lepidoptera; family Noctuidae; genus Heliothis; species Heliothis virescens. Next base: position 1,836,582 of record NWSH02000537.1, read on the forward strand.
AACAATACTTAGAATAGATAAGTTAATTCGATAAAGAAACAGGTCCTATTCTGACCGCAACATCGAGGTCTAAAAAGAACTCCATAAATTCCTATTACATCTTAAAATAGCACTGACAGAATAATTGAAACTGGCCAGAGAGTCCAACATTACGTAGGTACCTGGTGTCCATCCATTCCATTTCATCGCTCCCAAACGTAACATTTGTGTGAATTTTTTCAATAAAACTTGGCCCGTGTAATGGAACGGTTACCTCAGCCGAAATAATTCATTCAGGTGATGCGGTGTGTGCTTCCATAAATGTTAACAGGCTTTCGGCTTCTACACGGGAATTTTATCGCTGTTTCGAATTATGTTAACCCAATTTTTGGAAAATGTATTTATGGTGCTAATGTTGGTATCAACGTACAAAAAAGTTGGTCCAGAATTCTTATTTTTTACTCGAACTACACTAACGTAACTACAGTAACTACTTAGGTATAGTAACATCGTACATAACATAATTTGTATCAACTTTATTTCCTTTCATAAATACTGTACTAGGAAAAAGTAACCCTGAAGCTTTTCTGGATTTTCGAAGCTTTTATAGATAAGAAAAGATTGTTAAGTACAGTTTTTATGAAATAATTCAAATTTTACAAAGCCACTAAAACGCTGAAGGGATACGCTAAAATCTCAAGCACCGCGTACAACAGCTTACCAAAGCTTAAATAATGAAACAGAATGGCTGTGCGTTATAATTCATATAAGCCGATAAAATCTTATAATCTCTGTCAAACCAGCTTATCCACATTATCCTGAGCTGGTGACATTGAAAGCGAGATGAAAGGAACATGTAACCGAGTACCTCCTATTGACTTACATAACGAAGGGGAAATCTATAGAAATCTGTGAAAGCCCATGATTAATGTCCTGACCGGGGCAACTTTACCTAAATCATGCTTCGATCAAGGGTGGTGAAATTTATTAGAGGTTTAGCCATTTGTAACAAAAACTTATGAAATTTTACTACAAATAATAAATACTATTACGTACTTATTTATGTTTTTATTATATAAAAATAAAATTATAATACTATGTACCAGGAGAGCAGAAAATGCAGGTGTTAATAAAATTAATTGCATTCACACAATCATCAGCAGAACGTGTCATTGCACGCTTCGTATGACAAACATAATAAATAAAAAGGATTTCAGACGTAAAGTGGAACATTTCCATGTCACCTGCACAGATATTTTAAAGCACCTGCTCTTTCCAGTGAAATACAGACTGAAATGAAACCATAGTAACAAATGGAGAGAAAATTAATAAACTGAAATATTTCAACACAGTATTTATTCAAAATAGTATGAGGATAAATTGTAAGTACCTACTAGGTAAATAATATTTATTCTGTCAAACATAAAAGAAAAAGGTTGAATTGCACCATTTAAATGTAACGATAACAAAACCTTAAGCAGCCATTGGTTAAAATCAGCAATTTGATAACTAATAATAAAAATGGTTCGGTTATCGATATAGTTAAGTGGTGCAACTCACCGTTGGAGAATAATTACTCACTCTCCATTTATCTAATATCAAAATTTGTTTGACGTTCGTAATATAATATTCTCAGTAAGTAAATACACGAGAATTTTAGGCAACCCGCCATTACAGTTCACAGAATATAATAACAGAATTCTCGACATTAATATAAATGTAAAATCAGTGTGTCTGATAACTAGATTGTTGGTTTACCTGCCTAAGAGAAACTTAGATTTATGAACCACCTTTCATCTCGGGAGATTTAATAATTCACCAGAGCACCAGCGGGCCTTAGAAGTATACAGGTATAAATATATATAGGTAGGCAAACGCATTAAAATGTAAATATATTTCTAAGAAGCTCCTGGTTATTAATTACTTCTGATAAATTGTATTATATTTAATTTCAAGACTCTTCGAGCGAAATTATAAATTCTTTCAGAAGTTGCCTAGACTGAAAGTCTTTTCAAATGGCTTTACTTGGAAAATTGCGTACTGGTAACTTAATGCTTAAGTTGTACTTTTGTTTTATCATTATGTATGTTGTAAATAAAATGAGTCTGTCAAATACCATATACAATATAGGTACCTACTATCAGTTCTTCTGTTTAAAATGAAAGGATTTTAGCCATGTAGGTACAGGTACTACACTGCACGTACAAAAAGCATTTTTTCGTCAAACAAAGCTTAATGTATTCTATGCACTGGTGTATTTTAAGGTCTCATAGCGCACAAGTAGTAAATAAACAAATTTACTACTTACGTAGTAGTAAATAAACAAATTTGATAAATAGATTTTTTATATATTTTAGCCTCACAAATACAAAAATATTTAAAAAAAAAAACATCATTAATATTAAACATAATGTTTAGTTGAAATCTCAACAAGAGCCTGAAACAAGCTATGTTCAAAGGCTATGTAAATATAGCTTTAGGCCAACAACCGTCTCCAAGACGACGGAGACGAGGCTTCTCGCTCAAGCGTTTAAAATTCATTCTTTTTATAAGCTTGAAGGAATACCTCCTTTAAGCCCTGCACGCCTAGTACAAGAAAATATTAACTTATTTTGACTTTAAACGAAGGAAATATGGCAAAATATTTTAACGTTACTTATTCGAAAATAAATTAAATATAGTTTAAAAAACACTAGAAAAACACGCTTTTATAAGTGCACGTAAAAGGCAAAAATCGACTTGCTCATCAGACCTTGAACTCTTATCGTGGTCAAAGTTACACGACCTTTCTAAAAAGTCCAAACACGGCTATGATACGATGTTCCATCATGAAGTTCCAGTTCATATCTTCTGGGTCCATCATGAGATCAGTTCGACAGTAGCATATTATTGTATTGTCATCCGAACTACATACAACTGCAATTTTCATGACGCTACGATCGGATGGTGAAATTAGTCATCTTAGTTTTGATTACATGTTAGTAAATTACATATAGGTGGACCTAATAAAAGCGTGTTAATCATAATTATTGAGGTTAATTAAGTAAAACAGGCGCCATAAAGATTTTCGAATGCTATATTACTTACTAGCTTCTGCCAGTGGCTTCGCCCGCTTCCCGAGGGAACTATTTCCCGTACCCGGATAAAAAGTAAATAAGTTTTGTCTGTTTGTATGTTTTTCTGTTACACGCTAATCTCAAGAACCATTGGACGGATTTTGATAAAACATGGCAGACATATAGCTTATACATATATCAGAATAACATATTGGCCACTTTTTATGCAGCTCCGGTTGACCTCGCTAATTTGAACCTACGGTTGCAGCCGTTTTACTTTTTGAAATACGCTTGCAGTTCAGTACTGGGTCAGCGTAATAAGTTAGCCCAGTGTTCCGCATATTTTTTTATATTCAAGGTACACTTGTTAAAATTAGAAAACTAAATTTATTCGACAAATAATTACGCAAAAATATGGTTATGCATGTATCATTTTTAACAAGTACCTATGTCAAAGAAGTAAGTAATACCGGTAGATATCCTTACTAATATTATAAATCGGAAAGTGAGTTTGTTTGTTTGTTTGTTTGTTCCGCTTTCACGCCGTAACTACTGAACCGATTGCTTTGAAATTTTGCAGACGTAAAGTTAGAAGTCCGGATTAAATAATAGGGTACTTTTTATCCCGAAAAAAATAGATATTCCCGAGGGAAAACAAAAATATTGTTTGCTTGATGGATGGATTGTAGATGGCGCTGTGTGTCGTTTAAAACCGAATTCCACGCGGGCGAAGCCGCGGGCGGAAAGCTAGTTAATAATAATAACGCTTTGATAATGTAAGGAAAACAGAAAAAAAAGATGCCGCTTGCTGTTGTAACTTTCCACATTTGTATTGTACACTATATTATTGTAACTTTTTATTTTTGAGTTTTTTTTAAGAGCTAAGCAAGCCAGACGGATTGCTAGCGTCTTGTAAAAATACTTAAAAACGGCTGAACCGATATTTTGAAATTCTTGGGATAGAAACTAATTTGTTTGTACAAGTTACAAGTTGCCATAGAAATTCTGCAACTTACCTAAACCGTGTGAACGAAACCATAGCGCGCTTTTAAACGCGGCAACGCCATCTAGTTGTGTTTTTGGAACTAAGTGTCACTCAGTTTTATTTCAATTAAAAGTTTAAAAATATGTATTTTTATAGAAGGATATTATATTATATTCTTACATATAAAAAAATTATATTGAGTCTTTATAGGAACATGCGTAAAAATAAAATAAATATAACAATTTTAGGCGTGTTTCATCACTCGGAGAAAGGAGATTCATGTTACGTTCACAACTTGCATGAAAATTGTTCCCAAACAATGTAGGCTCAAATAAGCACATGGCTGCCACGTTTAATTTGCATTTCAGTACATCAATTACGTTTAGCCGAGTACTCAAATGCAAATGAAACATCGACATCACGATTATTCACGATATTAGTCAGGTGCGAGTTGAATAGCTTATTTCAGCTTCTATTCAGGTTAAAACTTTAGTAAGCGTCAGCCAGCAGTATAGGTAAACAAATGCAAGTTGGTTCACTAGCCTGCAAGCTATTGACATTATGGAAATAATACTTCCAACCAGTGCTATTATCCTAGTAGCCACTAAGCCGCTCGAGGGGGTAAATACGAACCCCGTTATTGTAATCGAGACGCTTCAAGATGTTGGCTCATTGTTCTGCTTGCCTAGTAACTACAAGAGTATTGTTAATGTTTTCTTTGTTGCTTTTACCTAATAGAAACTGTTGCTGGTATGGAAATCCGATGGATAAAGTTATCGGGAAAATCAAACAAGGCATTAAAAAAGATTTCCTAGACACTAAAATTATCAAACCGCCACGAAAGTTAATAAACCACGTAGATTGTTTTCAAAGTAGGCATGCTTAGCACTATAAAATAAACAAATAACAAAATGATACGTCTACTACATGCTATTGTAGTAGAATGCCTTCCAATCAAAGTTAGAAAGTACAAGGGATTGTACTTGAAGAATGGCTGCCCTACTTTGCAGTAGAAATTAATAGGCTGCATGTAGCGAAGACCTAACCACTAATGAATCAGCAAAATGAAGAATGAATGCTTTTCCACAAAGTAGGAAGTAGCGTTAGAGACTGTTTGAGACTTTTAATTCCGGGTTATGAATGACGAGTGAATGGAAAACACTGCTACCAAGAAAACATGGGCCCAAAGAGCTCTCTGGATTTTCGTAGAACAATGAACAATACTTTGCTGGAAGCCTTTGTTTTGTTAAACCCTTATAATGACGTTTCACCATAAATAGGTATAATATTTAATTGTAAAAACTAGGTTTTGAGTTAATTTGAGACAATGATTATGCTAAAATGGATAGTATTTTTTTGTACTTCACGGGTAATTATTGATTAATGTAAAGATCAGAAATTAATAAAAGGTGATAGCTATTTCTATAATTTATTTTAAGCACCACATCATTATAGAGATGACTGAGCCAATTTATGTAACCCTTCATAATAATCGAGTAAAACCTAACCATCTAAGTTCAGCATCGTCTAAAAGCTTTTAATTAAGGGCTTACCTATAAAACGGAAATGTCAGCAAATTAAGTTAGAGCGGGTGCTAACCTTCGGTATCTGGTTACAGAGCTTCTGAGTGCAATTAGATGCTTGAGTGCATGCAGAGCGGAATATCAACGTTAAACCAATAATAATATATCCTATTGATTTTCATTTGTATCGATTTCCCATACAATACATACTTAATTGACCGTATATGATATGACTCACATGATTGTAATCACATCGGAATTGGTATAACAGGTACAAGGCGAACATGATGTAGCAGAAGATGTTTGTTAATAAAAAAATATGGTGATTGGAAATTTGATTGTTGTTAATAAAAAATATGATCTTTTCTCCAGATTTTCGAAATAAGCAAGTACTCTAAAATGGACGGTGAATGTTTTTGTTTAGATGTTATTTGAGTCACCTCAAAACAAAATGTAGATAGGTACAGCTCGCTTTGTATGGTTTTCTAACACAGAAAACATGTATGTGGCTATGTAAATACAACAGTGGAATTTGACAAAAGAGTACAAAGGCAACAGACATGAATGAAAATGTTTTTGACGTGTGAATGCAAAATCTTTTTATTCTAATCATACAGTTTTTATCACTCTTATACATTTGCTGGTTCAGTGATAATACTCAGTAGGTATGCTACTCGCTACATAGGTACTATAAATGTACTACGATAAATGTATATTATTTTATTTAAGAAATAAATTCCAAATCAACACGCTAAACACATTCAGTTTTATCTGTAGTTTGTGCCGATAAAACTGTACAAATAAATCCATTCAGTTTATCAGCGGTTTGAGGCGATAAAACTGTACAGGCCCTGAAGCCCAGAGACGTTCAAGTCAAACTGTGAGAAGTTTCTTGAAGCCACACGTACTTCTCTACTATCTAAACTACTTTTATCAAGAGGTATTTTTGTTTGTTTGTACGGTACAAGGGCTCCAAAACTACTGAACCGATTTGAAAGATTATTTTACTACTGGAAAGCTAGAGTATAAACGAGTAACATAAGTTATATTTTATACGGGTACAACAAGAAGTTCTCATTAGACGCGACTGAATAGCTAGTAAATTGATTAAACTAAAATAGATACAAAAGTTTTCATTCTCATGTAAGTTGCCGAAGGAATTGATAGAAAATGAAATGCCATATTTTTTTTTAAGAATTTATTGTGCCTTTGTGCTTATCTGTTATCGTAACGCCGCTTATTCTAATATTATAATCGAAATTATAATTACAATCTTAATAATGCTGCAAGCATATTATAACACGCAGTGGTACTATCACGAAGAATCACATGGACTAGGAGAGTGTATGATCCCAGCAGAATCCATTACTCTATAGGTTACAGTCAAATTATCCATCTCGGCTTCAAACAGGGTTTCATTAATGAGGTTTTCGGCAAAAATGCGCTGCCGTTTACTGAGGTCTCGGAGTTTAGCTGCTACATTGGCTCCAAATATATCAAATCTGTCATTATGTGCTGGCAAACTATCTCTAACCGTTTCAGTCCTACTTTTATTAAATGAATCCAAATTTCTTTTCTTTGGTTCTCTGATTGCAGCATTCGAAGCTGGAACAGTGCTGGCTCTTCTCTTAAGTGTCGACGTAGACTCTGGACCTGCCTCCTCAGGATATATAAATATCTCTGCTTTTGGCGCCTGCTTTATTACATCTATCGGGTCCTGAAACATTAATTATTTTTACTTTCTGCTCGTACGCTCTAAACATTAGGCTACTATTAGCAAAGCGCATTATCTAATTGAAAATGTCTAAAAACTGCTTTTTGAGCTGGCTTCGGCGCCAATACAGCAACCGAGCTGAAGTTTGGCTTTTTATATAAAAAAATACAATTATTAAACTTACCTCATAGTCTGAATGGTCATCTTCTGTATCAGAACGCCGAGTTCTGGGTCTATCTTCATCATGCAAAAATTGCAGCAAGGGGTAATACCAGAGTTTTGGAGAATAAATTCGCTCGTCTCCTGACTTGATTGAAGCTTCGACTCTCCTAAGTTGCTTCTTATACGTCGTACGAATGCAATTTATTTTCTTTTTGACCGCTTCTTCATCGGCGTTTTTGTCTATTTCTTTCAATTTTTCAACTAATTTACTGTACGACTTGTCTCTCTCTCTTTGGTCGCGATACGCTTTAGATTTTATTTGCCATAAACAAGGTTCGTTACGATACATAGTAATAAACTCTTCAAGCCACTCGCGGCTCGCCATTTTGTAATCAAGCACACTGACACACAGCTCCGCGATAGCAGACTCAGCGGTACAGTGAAATCTTAACGATTTCTCGAAGCATGAACGCCAATGCTCTCTCGCTCGCACGCTAGTGCCGTCTATAATGTGCGAGCGAGAGAACATGATAAGCGCCGCCATTTCAATTATACCGAGCTACACTCTTGGCATGTTTCATCGCACGCAGACACGTTTCGATTTATTTGTACAGTTCGACTGTACGACGGCGAGACTGACCGCTCAGTTTTATCGCTCAGAAAAAACGGAATGTGTGTATTTGGCATTGGTGGCACCCATGACGCCATTATTTTATTTAGGTTTTTTAAAAGTACACTTTGTATTGTAATAGATATTTACGTTCATTTTACATAGATTTACTAATTAACTGAATGCATTTCACGCAAATTGAGATTCGATTTATTCACATGAAATATGTGGTTGATATATCGAATGTTATAATTTCTAAAGCTAAATAAAGAAGAAAAACTTGCACACTGAATTAGTCGTAGCCATATCGTAAATTTTTCTATGAATGAAATGACCCGCCATTTCACAATGTGAACAAATCTAACGTGTCATGGTTATAATTCTAACCTATCATATCCTACACTACTAATCCTACTAATATTATAAATGCGAAAGTTTGTGTGGATGGAGGTATATGTATGTTTGTTACTCTTTCACGCAAAAACTACACGACGGATTTTGATGAAACCTGGCAGTAATATAGCTTATACATCAGAATAACATACAGGCTACTTTTTATCCGGGTATGGGAAGTAGTTTACGCGAAAGGCGGGTGAAACCACTGGCGGAAGCTCGTATAATCTACAGCAAGAGTCCGAGTTTTCAAAATAATTATTTTATACATACCACACCAATAATATGGTGCCCTGGTACATATTCCAAAATAACAATGACAAAAAAAGTAAAGAGTAATTAAAAACAGTACACAGTCGTACGTATGTTGCTATCGCTGGGGGCCAAAAGCGTTTTAATTGTTTTATTTTAAGGTACGCAAACAAACGGGTCGCATATCAAGTAATTGAACCCAGTTTGGGAACCAAACAACAGCCCGGAGGCTGGTATAATTTATCTACAGCAAAAACCAGATCGGCCTATTTTATGGTGAACGCGAATTGTTTCGTTTGCAGCAAAAAAGTACCAAGGTACAGATGACAGCAGGTCAACGTAAACGAATCTGTCAAATTTTACCAATCGAACCTTCCACTATTGTGATAATGTGGTGAGATTGTGGTAACTTGATGTGCTGTCGTCAGTACTAATTTCCAACAATAGGTATAAGGTAAACGGCCCAATACTCGACGGTTTTTGAACTTGGCGACGTTTACAGGTCTGCCACACCATTGGTAGTTATTTTAGCGGGATAATTAAACTATGACGAGAAACCTCATTTAATACACTTTTCGGAAAATCTATTTTTGTAATTAATGGTAAACTAATAAATAATCTATTAATTAATATATCAAAAATGACCCATTTGTACCAGTATCCGACAGTTTTGTCCTAGTTATCGTCAAGATGTCCCATCAGTCGTCAACTTTCAGCGCTAATTTGAACTCTATTTCTTATCGAATAAGGTTCATGTTATTTTAGTTTCTTAACTTGTATAAATCTTAATGTGGTTTCCCAAACTGAAAAACAGGGCCTAAAGTGACCAAACTTGCTAAATAAAACAAAATATCAATATAAGTAAACGTTTTACCCCTACCGCACGGATCAATCGATCATAAAGTTAAGCAACGCTTGACGCGGTCGGTTCGTGGATGGGTGACTATCTTTTTGTAACAAGTTCCTCCGTTTTTCGGAAGGCCCGTTACATGGGTGGTACCTGATTGTTAATTCGACATCTTTGAGTAGTCAGAAGCCAGAAAGTCTGATATTCGATCTTACCAAGGAGTAACAAGTAGCTCAGGTAACTGGTTTGAGGTGGTCATATAGGCAGACGTTACATGTAGCACACTAGAGCTTCATGACTGTCATGCATGGACTGTCAGCTGCTTTAAGCTGAACCCACATAATTTCGAAAAGGCTAGGCAAACGAATTACAAAACTATTTAGCCTTAGAAATATATGATCAGACACTCATAGAAATGATCTTGCATGATGGATAACGGAGATTAGTGAACCCTCGAGTTCCGAGTGCTCCACGGATGCTCCACTTCCGACCAGCCAGAGTGGTGGGTATTCCATTGAAGCTGGATATAAAGGGAGCTCGTGATCTCAGTACAAAGTCCTCCAAGGTATTTCTATCCCTCAGCTGCTCATGATTGTCCTTGTTAGTTTTTTTGCCATTACACCGACTATAGTTCAACGGGAGAGGGGAAAATATAAGTATACTGGCTCTCTCCTCCATTTATAATAATATATTTATTTATTGCATTACTAATCCGGGATCCAAAAACCGGGTATCGTGCTTAAGTAGATACAGGGATGATCGCCAGTCGAATGCTGTTTTTATCATTACATGTTAATATTCTGAGGCAAATGTTGAAGAGTAGCGAACTTAGTGGTGCGCGGTTTTTCAAGGAGCTGACCGCCGTGGTATTCTTCCTTCATCTCCATTACCATGGCTCGATATGAATAAGCTGTAGTAACTTGACCAGCAATTTATACATATTTCGAAATCATGATCATCAGCAGGCAGCTACAACTTCATAGTTTCTTTATTTCTAGTCCACTGTCATCCTATCACAATAACCCACCATATATAGAAATAGTCTAACATAAATCAGGGATAGTCTTTGGATAGTCAGATGATCCCTAGACGTACGATGAAGCGTATCATCGCCAGCTAAGTGACTATGTCATTATTATCATTGAAGTGGTCTCTTCAGGGTCTTCGGCTTTACTTTAGCCTCCCAAAATTTCAGAACTCCTTTGTCTTGTCATTATGGTCTCGTAGAGATATTATCTGCCTAGCCTTTTCATAATTGTATCTTGCGGTCGGTTTCCAGTCTCATCGGATGTGGCTGGATATCAGTGTTTTAGATCCTAATGTCCTCAATCCAGTTATCCCGGAAAACCCCCTTACCACTTGATACCCTTTAGTAAGGCTGATTGTCAGACTTTCTGGCTTCTAACTACCCGTACTGCTAGAGATATTCAAATGAAAGCCCATACCCACCAATTTAACACGGAGGAACTCGTCATGACAAGATGGTTACCCATCCACCGACGTTGCTTCACCTTATAATTGATCGATTCACAGGGCTTTTACTTAGTCACGGGTTCCCCGTGGTCTTGTAGAGACATGCATTATGAGAATGATGGGGAATACCCGTCGGTACTATATTCCAAATAACCATGCCCCATTCGGTTTTATCGAGAATAATCGTCAAGAAACTCCGTAGACAATATTTTCAAAATTTTTGGCTTACACTATAATTTGACTCCGAGTAAATCAAACAATGCAAGTAGAGCTAGGAAGGCTATATGAGGAAATTATTTGAAAGTAATGCTTCTAATTTAATAAATTAAAGAAAACGAGAGTAGAGAAAAATAGAGAAAACTCAGTTTGGAGCGTGAATGTTGTAAGTGGGGAGTGGGTGGGTGATACTGGACCCACAGGAAGCGCATGATGTGTGGTTCAATTCTGCTGAGGTATCATCGCCCTTAAACAGCTCATGTCCCGTTACCCACTTTTGTAGCATTTTTCTTGACAGGCCATTTTTTCCGCCATATTGTAACCGCAGTAGCGAACATTGGCTTGTTTAGTTTTCTATAGGCTACCCACTAACATACAAAGATTTATGTTATCAGTACTGCATTTATATTACCTTTTTATAAATTATTCTTAAAAAAGTTAGGTAATTTAAATAACAAATACATTTTAAATTCCATTAATAACAACCAATGTCGACTTTACATTCACTTTTATTAGCGTGTCCCAGTTATCGTCAAAAATATACGAAAAATTACGAGTACTGGGTCAAGCAGGGTTCTACAAGTACCAATACATGTCACACGGGATAAAATAATCATAATGAAGAAAATATCTCAATTTTATAGGTTAAATCGATAGATCGATAATTAAACTACTTCAATAAATAATCAAACTAACAAAAGAGCCTACTACACCGACAACACAAGACATCTAATGTAGTGAGTCGGGCGTCCGATTCAGTACCTGAATTAACAAAAATATACAAAATTCCTCAGTGCTCAACTTTGATTGCTCATTATTTAGACGCTATTACAATTTCGACTGAGTTTTATCATTGTTATTATAGCATATATAACCAAAAATACATTGCAATCAAAAACTTTCAGTAAGACATGGCTATAATTAATTAATTGCCATTTTTTCAAAAACTGACGACTATTGGGACACTGTCGAAATTACCAGCGTTTACCTTACTTATTCACGCATTTTTATCAGACAAATCAAATTCAAGAATCACATAATAAAACGCAGGGTAAAGCGGTGTCTATTTCAAAAACACGACCAATTTACGCAAATCAAAAGCTTAGGAACCCACGTCACAGTACCCTAGTTGCATAAAGCAGGCCCTCAAAAATGGAACAAGGTTTACCACAGAGGAATCTCAAGACCATTGTCAAGGTTGGTCAATGTTTTTCCCGCCAGTGTAACTCCACTATCACAAAGTTTCAACAAAAACGCTTTTTACACTCGTTTTGTATTCACAGGACAGTAGAGAGAATAGGTTTACATGTTTGTTCGTAAATATAGCTTTGTTGGGCAGCATGAAAATTTAGGAAAATGGACACTTTCATGGTGAAGTCGTTTTTAAAAAAGGCTGAGGTTATTCTATTATTTTGATAAAAGCCGTTTCACCGTTTGATGTTTCACCGTTTGTTTGAAACGTTTAAGGGAGCTTGGGATATGACGATAAATAATTCTTACTTAGCCGAATTGGAAAATCCACTTAATAATATTATAATATTGGTCAAAAATGTTTTTCACCATTTTTTTATCAAATGAAGTTTGAATCTAGAAGTCAGTTTAGTTAAAGCACCCAGTTTTTCGTATCCAAGAGGCCGACTTTGCGCAACACATTAAAAATTTGCTGCCCAATTATAGTGTTGAAAGTTCCAGTCTCCTCATTAAAGTTACTTGCCCATTAAACCTAGGCGAGTCTACATTTTTTATACCTCGTTTGTAGAAATAAGGTTATTTTCTTTTGTCGCTAGATGGCCTCAGAGAACCGAACCCGTATCCAGCAGAACGACCTTCTCCTACATGAAGCAGTTATCAAGAATGAACCGGCAGCAGTTCGCGAAGCGCTGCAGCGGCCGACCGATGTCAATTGCAGGAACAATGTGAGTTCAGTTCTCCTTCTGAAATATGTCAGCCTGGTACTTTAAGAATAAAGTGTTAGCAATCCTCTAACTGATAAAATAATTATAAAAATGGGCACGAATAATCCAGATCCAAATTCAGATCTCAATGCGAGAATATGACAAGTGCATAGCTCCGTCTCTCTTACTCTAGAATCTGTTATGTGTGAAAATACGGAAATGGGAGATCCTCACTAGATTCTCGTTCAATTTTCAATCTGAAACAGAAATCATACATGACGCAATGTTTTTCTGAAGACTATTCGATTTTCATGTTTTCACTAACTTTCTATTCAATGCCTATTTAGATGGCACATCAATACTTCAACATAATAATACCGAGCAAAGCTCTGTCAATCAAGTACCTAGCCTACATTATGAACAAATTAATTAACACTCAACATTCGTATACCTACGCGTACAGCAGCGATATAACGTGACGTTGACAATAATCTTGTTACCTACGGCAAGATCCCTCGTGACGTACATCTAATGAGATCAGGAACAACTGGAGTCTATTGTTAGATCTTCCGAAATTCCCGAATTTATTCATTCAAATCGTGTAAACAAGTAAACAGCTTTTACAGTTCGCTGGAGCCCGTAATTGTCCTGTACCATATAGTTATACATGTAGAACCTACATGAATACCTACTCCGTGTATCGGTAGTCGATTCAATCCCCGAGGAGCTCTGCTAATATCACTATCGACTTCTAGCGGAGATTGCAGTGCAATATTATTATAAGAAATTACTCGTACATGCGAGTCACGGGAAGAATGCTTATTTACAAAAGCAATAATATGCTCGATATTCTGACCTTATTCTGACTAAAGGTACAATACCATTCTTAGCAACAATATTTGCGTTTCTTTTCTGTAAATTACGTTCATAACTATATAATCAGCAGAAATATATTTGAGCATAATTTCTACTACAATGCTGAAAACGTCAAAACAGCCTACAAAGATTTTAATTAAACGAGACCATGTTAAAAGTAAAAACCTACATGGCCTAAATATGCCAAACAAATATGGCTTTTTAGTTACGACTCGGGCAAAGAAATAATTTGAAAGTTATGTACATAACATAAATTAGACATGCTTTATGTTTATTTTGTATTGTTTTTAGTATGGAAGGGCACCGATTCACTGGGCTGCTAGCAGAGGAAACGTGGAAATTATAAACTTGCTCATAGAATCCAAATGTGACATAGAGGCTGCAGATAAGGTAATTCACAACAAAATATAATTAAGTAATTATAATTTTCTCATACAATTTGAGACGCACTACAAATTACAGAAAAATTTAATAACAAAAAATGGGTTATTATTGATCCAAATTAATTTATGCATTTTTTTTCTATTTTTTATTTGTAAAGTACTAGGCATGCAGCGCAGAGGAGAGGTAAAAAATATTATGATTGTTTCAGTTCGGAATGAGACCGTTGTTGATGGCGGCGTGGCATGGCCATCTCGATGCAGTGAAAACCTTGGTTGCAGCCGGAGCCTGTCTTGCTGCTACTAACAAAGTATGATCTTTATTCCAGTCAAATTAATCTAATCAAAAATTTGTTTAACGCACTTCTTTTGTTGCGCAAAGAAACATGTTATAACTCTACTAAATTCTCTAATAAAGTAGGTACCCAATTAACCGAAATATGAAATTCAAAATCATTTTCACGTATTTTGATAACTCATGAATCAAAAACCGAAAGCTAGCATTTATTTTAATGAATAAACAATTATTGTATCAGCAAGCTCCTATCGCGTAACCTCGGTAATTAGCTGTAATTAAAATTGTTACCCCGTGTAGTCAGGCGCTGTTTAATAGACTGACATCAAAGGCGATGATATAATTTTATTCCTTGAACGCTCAGTAAAGAATAAGCTATTCTAGTTTCCTGACTTCCCCGAAACAATTTATGATTATACAGTTTCAATCTAATAATTAAATTAATTTATATTGTACAAAAAACTTATGTGTGCTTGAATTGGTTTTTAAGTTTATGAAACAATAAATCGTTATATTTTGTCTATCACCAAAATGTAGGTGGTAGGTAGGAGGTAACAGGAATCTGCGAATTCTTTTAAATTACGTTAGTATACAAATTAAAACATAAGATTTTTTTTTTATTATGATGTATGTAATGGATTTTGAACAGTCGTTAAAAACAAAAACTTTAGTTACTCTCCGCTGGCAGCACACTCTGTGACAAACTACTAGGCAAACATAAACAAAAAGAAATGTTTGTTTACAGAAACAAAATGACCTACTCCAATGCGCATGTTCCCGGGGCTCACTTGATGTAGCAGAGTATGCCATATCTCTGGGGGCTAAGGTTCAAACTTCTGACGCAGCGGGCGATGCACCTCTCGCATTGGCATCAAGGGCCGGACACACGGCACTAGTGGAATTATTGCTACAAAAGGGTGCTTATATTGATGCTGTCAATAAGGTAAGTTACTTTATTTAATCATCTTAAAATTAATTTCTATCAAGTTATTTTTAAATTATTCTAAGCATCAAAGCTTTTGTAGTTGTAATTTATTTTCTGCGAACGATTTACTGAACTGTGTGGAATCTATGAGAATAAAGATTTTTATTTTCTTGCTTTTCTTCGTGATGTCTAATATTGACTTGCATGATAATTTATTGCTCGACCCTAAATGCTTTTTGAAATGTACTGACATTCCAAAAAGGCATAAGAGTAAATATAACATTGAATAAATAATATAACTATCGATTAAATGGCAACTAAGCAACAACACTTTACTAGCGAAGTTTGTTTTTATTAGTTTGCCGAAAACTTATTTCCGAAAGAAAACAAAGGTCCCATCAAAGTATTTCTTTCGACTTAGGAAAGTACCGGGTTGCTTTACGTATATGAGATATTTTATGTCGATTTGAGATGTTAAAAAAATATAATAAAAGTTCAGTAATTTTATAAACGCGTTTTGTTTTTATAACTACGGTACTATTTTACTGAAACAATTAAAAAGCAAAGTGCGAAGCTTAATTCTGTTTTCGATCAGGCAGACGGCTGAAGATTATCTACCAGGAGTCCAGGATTAACATTCTTTGCCCAAACATGGGAACGTAGAATTAAATTATAAGGCCATTACGGATTCTCGTTAAGAACATAAATTCACATAATTGAAGTGCCTCAAGTCAAGCCTAGGGTAAACCTTCCTTATTAATTGCCTATTTGGCAAAAGCAAATAAAACTACATTTTGTAAACGGCCGTAACAACATCCAGGTTCGAAGGTAAAAAAATTTTTTTTAGATAAATACCTATTGCACATTGTAACTTCTAGTGATTTCTGTGTCCCTAGTAAGTTGTAATTTATAATGATTTTCTAACAATGATAAAATGGGATAGAAATTATGAAATTATATAGTCTACAATAGGTACAGACGACAGCAGGTCAACCAACCCAAATCTGTCAAATTTTATCAATCGAATATTAACCTTCCATAATTGTGATATGGTAGAAAATCTATAGAAGAAATTTCACAGATTGTGGTAGGTTGATGTGCAGTCTTACAAGTAATTTCCCAGGAGACTAATTCAATAGTAAATTCAATTATACCGAAACATGGTTGGCCCATGATTTGCGGTAAGAGTAAAATGCCAACCCCCTTTGTTCATAGAAACTTGTTCATTACTGAGATTCAATTAATGTATAATTATCATAATAATTTTGGTTAAAGAAAAACAATGTGTGATGTAATCATACGAACAATTAAGTATTATGGGAAAGTGAAAACCCAGAGCCGAGTTATCGAGATATTTTCAATCATCACATCATTGACAAATAGATTTTAGATGATGCCATGGAAATGTTTTTAATTTTGACTACTTTTCTAGAGCATTATCTGTCAGATAGCTATCTACAACCTTATCTGGAAGTTCTGGAACATTTGAAAATGGCCGGTAAACACACAAGTTTTACGCCATATTCATTTTTTCGCCTTTTAAATATACCTTATGACTTTGTCACCAAATCAGTAGCCTCACGCTTGGTCAATCAATCAAATTGATATTCCAAANTTCAAAATCATTTTCACGTATTTTGATAACTCATGAATCAAAAACCGAAAGCTAGCATTTATTTTAATGAATAAACAATTATTGTATCAGCAAGCTCCTATCGCGTAACCTCGGTAATTAGCTGTAATTAAAATTGTTACCCCGTGTAGTCAGGCGCTGTTTAATAGACTGACATCAAAGGCGATGATATAATTTTATTCCTTGAACGCTCAGTAAAGAATAAGCTATTCTAGTTTCCTGACTTCCCCGAAACAATTTATGATTATACAGTTTCAATCTAATAATTAAATTAATTTATATTGTACAAAAAACTTATGTGTGCTTGAATTGGTTTTTAAGTTTATGAAACAATAAATCGTTATATTTTGTCTATCACCAAAATGTAGGTGGTAGGTAGGAGGTAACAGGAATCTGCGAATTCTTTTAAATTACGTTAGTATACAAATTAAAACATAAGATTTTTTTTTTATTATGATGTATGTAATGGATTTTGAACAGTCGTTAAAAACAAAAACTTTAGTTACTCTCCGCTGGCAGCACACTCTGTGACAAACTACTAGGCAAACATAAACAAAAAGAAATGTTTGTTTACAGAAACAAAATGACCTACTCCAATGCGCATGTTCCCGGGGCTCACTTGATGTAGCAGAGTATGCCATATCTCTGGGGGCTAAGGTTCAAACTTCTGACGCAGCGGGCGATGCACCTCTCGCATTGGCATCAAGGGCCGGACACACGGCACTAGTGGAATTATTGCTACAAAAGGGTGCTTATATTGATGCTGTCAATAAGGTAAGTTACTTTATTTAATCATCTTAAAATTAATTTCTATCAAGTTATTTTTAAATTATTCTAAGCATCAAAGCTTTTGTAGTTGTAATTTATTTTCTGCGAACGATTTACTGAACTGTGTGGAATCTATGAGAATAAAGATTTTTATTTTCTTGCTTTTCTTCGTGATGTCTAATATTGACTTGCATGATAATTTATTGCTCGACCCTAAATGCTTTTTGAAATGTACTGACATTCCAAAAAGGCATAAGAGTAAATATAACATTGAATAAATAATATAACTATCGATTAAATGGCAACTAAGCAACAACACTTTACTAGCGAAGTTTGTTTTTATTAGTTTGCCGAAAACTTATTTCCGAAAGAAAACAAAGGTCCCATCAAAGTATTTCTTTCGACTTAGGAAAGTACCGGGTTGCTTTACGTATATGAGATATTTTATGTCGATTTGAGATGTTAAAAAAATATAATAAAAGTTCAGTAATTTTATAAACGCGTTTTGTTTTTATAACTACGGTACTATTTTACTGAAACAATTAAAAAGCAAAGTGCGAAGCTTAATTCTGTTTTCGATCAGGCAGACGGCTGAAGATTATCTACCAGGAGTCCAGGATTAACATTCTTTGCCCAAACATGGGAACGTAGAATTAAATTATAAGGCCATTACGGATTCTCGTTAAGAACATAAATTCACATAATTGAAGTGCCTCAAGTCAAGCCTAGGGTAAACCTTCCTTATTAATTGCCTATTTGGCAAAAGCAAATAAAACTACATTTTGTAAACGGCCGTAACAACATCCAGGTTCGAAGGTAAAAAAATTTTTTTTAGATAAATACCTATTGCACATTGTAACTTCTAGTGATTTCTGTGTCCCTAGTAAGTTGTAATTTATAATGATTTTCTAACAATGATAAAATGGGATAGAAATTATGAAATTATATAGTCTACAATAGGTACAGACGACAGCAGGTCAACCAACCCAAATCTGTCAAATTTTATCAATCGAATATTAACCTTCCATAATTGTGATATGGTAGAAAATCTATAGAAGAAATTTCACAGATTGTGGTAGGTTGATGTGCAGTCTTACAAGTAATTTCCCAGGAGACTAATTCAATAGTAAATTCAATTATACCGAAACATGGTTGGCCCATGATTTGCGGTAAGAGTAAAATGCCAACCCCCTTTGTTCATAGAAACTTGTTCATTACTGAGATTCAATTAATGTATAATTATCATAATAATTTTGGTTAAAGAAAAACAATGTGTGATGTAATCATACGAACAATTAAGTATTATGGGAAAGTGAAAACCCAGAGCCGAGTTATCGAGATATTTTCAATCATCACATCATTGACAAATAGATTTTAGATGATGCCATGGAAATGTTTTTAATTTTGACTACTTTTCTAGAGCATTATCTGTCAGATAGCTATCTACAACCTTATCTGGAAGTTCTGGAACATTTGAAAATGGCCGGTAAACACACAAGTTTTACGCCATATTCATTTTTTCGCCTTTTAAATATACCTTATGACTTTGTCACCAAATCAGTAGCCTCACGCTTGGTCAATCAATCAAATTGATATTCCAAATGAGTGACTCCAGATAATTACGCTAGTATTGATCCATTGAGCGTTTATCTCGTTAGTGCTCTAATCTGTATGCAGCTGGACCGTACCTAATCCCTGATGGCAGTACCCAGAAAATTATACAGGCTACATTTACGGAATATCTACTGTTCCGGGAAATCGAAAGCTATCAATATTTTAGCAGGAGAAAAATAAATATGTAGGTACATAGTATTGCAGTTTTAGATAGGATCATATGTTTTCAGGTTTCATTAAAAGTCCATTTTATAACTTGAATGGTCCTTAGTACCTGCTAAGCAAATAAAATGTGTGAAAAACAATAGTTCTTTCTGAAAATTTTGTAACAAAGCCAGCATTTGCTTTCAAAACCCTAATATACCTTTGTAATTATCATCTGCCTAGTCTTTTCCCAAGCATGTTAGGGTAGAATTCCAATCAAACTGGATGCAGCTGAATGCCATATGTAGCGGGTACCTATCTGACCTCCTGAACCCTGTTTACCGGGCATTGGTAAGACTGGTTGCCAAACTTTCTGGCTTCTGACTAACCCGCTCAAATGACAACCGGAATCCACACAACGTGCCTTTCGAAACTACCTATTCTACCATGCCATTTAAAAAGCTAAAATCAATATCAAAATACATATAAACATAAAAACAATATCTCTCCATTCTATTGATTCGGGATGTTTTAATCACCGTGGCGGCATCGTCGGATGAAAATAAAGCACCATTGTATTGAATGCGATTCGCTCTCATTGAACGTTTTGTTGCGATACGAATAGACTGCCGACCTAAGCTGTTTATTAATCAAGATCGAATCTCGAACTCGGAAATATTGGAAAATATCGCTATTGCTATTCATTCGAATTATTGTGTGTTTTGTTGAAGGCAAAATATTATGGTTTCTATGCCGTTTTCCGAAATAAGTAATTGTTTTTTATTATTTTTACTCGGATATTCTATGTATAATATAGACGCTTATTCTAATCATCAAACCTGGAGGTACGGCAGATTATCGCAATTTAATTCTATTTTGAAATGATGATTAGTCAATTCGTTCATCTGTCAGCCACATTCATATACAACCCCACCTATTACGATCTATAATAGATATTAATTTCAACTACAAACTACGATATTTCAATAAAACTGTTATTTAATTCCTACCCAATCTACAAAAACTTCCTTTTCATAAAACTCAACCTTGATTCGGACTATTTAGAATCCAATTTACTAGGCAAACATGAGCAGGCAGTATTAGAGGAAAATCAAAACACTACTCCAAACAATGGCGCCGAAAATCAACACGAATTGGCGTCAAAACAGACTCAACTTCAACAAGCTATGTCATCCGAGTACCGGCAATTACGGTCCAGTGTCCACCCACTCGACATCTGACATTACTAGAAAGCCACTTATCGCGGCCGACATGACAGCACAAACAATGTGCTCCTCAGGTCTGCTGGAAACCATTAATGACGTCAAACCTGAAAGGTTATCGGGTAAAAATTAAATGGATCGAAACTTTTGAACATGAAAAGCAAATTATGATAAGCTATCTGATTCTGTGTGACAATAGGACAATTTTGCTTATTGTCAATTTAGATAACAGTGATTACCTCGGCGGTTTAGTGGTCGTGGCCTATTGAATGAGTTCTAGGTTAACATGAATTTTCGAATTTAAATGTTATTTTAATAGCATTCATTCGTTAAGGGTTTTAAAATTTACCTTTGGGTGAAAAAAAATATCTAAATGTTCTAAAGCAATAATTTGCTCTGCACGATCTATTATTAGCGTTTAATGTTACTTCTGCCCACTCCCACGGGTTTTCTTCCATATGAGATATCCTCCCTTCCTTAGCTACCTGCGACATATTTCTTGCTAATTTTAGATGTAGCATGTCGCTAATACCACTTTCTGGGAAGGGGGGTATTATGTATTTGTAAGTGAAAAACTTTTGGAATCCGTTCAATAAGTTCTTTACACAACCCTTCTCTATACAAAATCTTACCATTTTATACCCCGTCCTTTTTTTTTTCTATTTAAGTGAAACGCTTGAATCGTGTTTGTAAACCCATATTATTGTCAATCCGTACGTAGGAATATCTTTCGCGAGATTTCTTCAATTTCCTTTCACTTATCGAGTTACGGAACGGGTTCGTTTTACCAAAGGTGTAGAAGCGGTGTTATATCAGGAAAAGGAAAAGTTTAATATAAAGTAAAACACTTCCAAAGAGTGGAATCTTTTTCTTTGAAGATTAGTCTCACATTATTAAATTCTATTATGCGCAAAGCAAAGACAGGATTTGATTAAAATGTTTTAACGTTTTTGATCTTGTACAGAACAGAAAAACAAACATTGATTAAAACTCGTCTGTTGGGGAAAAACTGGTACCATCAATTTTTATCCTGTAAGATTCTGAAGTTTTTCAATTTTTTTTTGAACAGGTAGGTCGCACTGCCCTGCACGTGTCTTGCGAATGCGGTCACTCCTCCACTGCTGCGTTCCTAATCACCAAAGGCGCTTCGAAGGAGGCACGAGACAACTCAGGACGAACCCCTCTACACCTCGCAGCCGTACACCGACACACAGAACTTGTGAGAGTGCTGCTAGATGCTGAATGTCACGTGGACGCTGTGGATAATGTGAGTTTATGCTGCCTTAGTACATTGAGCCTACGTTGTTCGTGCTCGTGTGGACAAAATGAATAAAGCAAAATAAAAACACCATGATACACATTGCTGTGCGTTTTCACACTGGCAGATTTTTGTTTTGCATGGTAAAAACAGGCGTATACGCGCGACACATTTCAAGCGGTAAAGCTGTCTTAGCGCGTGTACGAGCGACGCATCTCCTAGGAACCGAGCGATGTCGCTCGGAAAATCTACTAGCACGAAAACTCTGCGAGTGAAACCTCCAATTACGTCTTAACTTTTGAGGATGTCATTTACGCAGAAGTTATGATCGTAACAAAAGTTGTTTGGCCAACAATACCCCAAATCACTCGAATTTGTCATTTGCACAAAGCTCGCAAATAGGTGGAAGATATAAATAAAAGGCTATGAATAAAACATTTCGATCTCATTACCTGTGGACGCCCGAATAACTGGAAATAACATCGTTCTGCGGTTTATACAAAAACGAGAGCCCTAAATATATTGACTCTTATTTCTGAAGAGTTAAAGTGCAATTTGATTTCAGAATGGCGTGACTGCATTGCAAATGGCGTGCGCCCAAGGCTGTCGCGGCATTGTGGAACATCTGCTAGCGTTTGGCGCGAATGTCCATATGCAAAACAATGTGAGTTGATTCGACCTTTATTCCGGGTTTAAAAACATCTTCCTCTGAACTGTGGTCCAGACAATAACCTGATGATTATTCAAAGATAAATACCTATATTCAATGACATACTTAATGAAGCAGCAATAGGCCATCATGAGCTGCTGCAGACGTTAAAGAAAGTAGTCTATAAAACAGAATTTTGAATTAATAGAATAGCATAATAGTATAAACTAGAGAAAGAATTGCAAGAGATGTAATATTGTCAAGTTTAATGATGGCCCTTCAATATGCAAATAGGTTGGATCTTCAGCACTTCATGCTGCCTGTGCTGCTGACGCTACTGACATCGTTGAACTGCTTCTAGCTCACGGAGCTGACCCAGCGCTTACTGATCAGGTAAAACTTTATTATCTGTATATTTAGATGGAAGTCCTTAAAATTAATCTCATGTTTTTTCACTACAAATGCTAAAAAACAGATACAAAAAGATTGTTGGTCAGGGGACACCCGGGTTTGAACCGGGGACCTCTCGATCTGCAGTCGAATGCTCTACCACTGAGCTATATCCCCACGTGCCTTTGGTGCTCAAACAAAGGATTCAACTTTGTTATCGAGTGAAACTGATGACGTCATACAATTAACATACACCCTATATAGAAAGGCAAGCTGATAAAGCCATACTTTACGCCCACTGATAACGGTTATTTTATCGCGGTTTTGTTGTGTTAACAATGATGAGTCAATTGACCCGAATCACTGCCGTCATACCAATTTAGATTTAATTTATTTGCAATGCCTTCAAATCATTAATTTAGAATCTTGTGTAGGTGAATCTTTGTTGAACTTGCGTAAATGCTAATCAAACAGCAATTAATACGCAGTAGTTACTAATTTTGTTAGGAATTAATTCAAGGAAAATTTGTTAGTTATCTATTTATATTTAGCAAGTAGTATTAATTTATAAATTGTTAATAATTAATTTACTATGTATTGAATTCAAACACAATGTAAATTGTTCTATGAATAAATAATAACAGACTAAAAAAAAAAAAAAAAAATNCGCGAGATTTCTTCAATTTCCTTTCACTTATCGAGTTACGGAACGGGTTCGTTTTACCAAAGGTGTAGAAGCGGTGTTATATCAGGAAAAGGAAAAGTTTAATATAAAGTAAAACACTTCCAAAGAGTGGAATCTTTTTCTTTGAAGATTAGTCTCACATTATTAAATTCTATTATGCGCAAAGCAAAGACAGGATTTGATTAAAATGTTTTAACGTTTTTGATCTTGTACAGAACAGAAAAACAAACATTGATTAAAACTCGTCTGTTGGGGAAAAACTGGTACCATCAATTTTTATCCTGTAAGATTCTGAAGTTTTTCAATTTTTTTTTGAACAGGTAGGTCGCACTGCCCTGCACGTGTCTTGCGAATGCGGTCACTCCTCCACTGCTGCGTTCCTAATCACCAAAGGCGCTTCGAAGGAGGCACGAGACAACTCAGGACGAACCCCTCTACACCTCGCAGCCGTACACCGACACACAGAACTTGTGAGAGTGCTGCTAGATGCTGAATGTCACGTGGACGCTGTGGATAATGTGAGTTTATGCTGCCTTAGTACATTGAGCCTACGTTGTTCGTGCTCGTGTGGACAAAATGAATAAAGCAAAATAAAAACACCATGATACACATTGCTGTGCGTTTTCACACTGGCAGATTTTTGTTTTGCATGGTAAAAACAGGCGTATACGCGCGACACATTTCAAGCGGTAAAGCTGTCTTAGCGCGTGTACGAGCGACGCATCTCCTAGGAACCGAGCGATGTCGCTCGGAAAATCTACTAGCACGAAAACTCTGCGAGTGAAACCTCCAATTACGTCTTAACTTTTGAGGATGTCATTTACGCAGAAGTTATGATCGTAACAAAAGTTGTTTGGCCAACAATACCCCAAATCACTCGAATTTGTCATTTGCACAAAGCTCGCAAATAGGTGGAAGATATAAATAAAAGGCTATGAATAAAACATTTCGATCTCATTACCTGTGGACGCCCGAATAACTGGAAATAACATCGTTCTGCGGTTTATACAAAAACGAGAGCCCTAAATATATTGACTCTTATTTCTGAAGAGTTAAAGTGCAATTTGATTTCAGAATGGCGTGACTGCATTGCAAATGGCGTGCGCCCAAGGCTGTCGCGGCATTGTGGAACATCTGCTAGCGTTTGGCGCGAATGTCCATATGCAAAACAATGTGAGTTGATTCGACCTTTATTCCGGGTTTAAAAACATCTTCCTCTGAACTGTGGTCCAGACAATAACCTGATGATTATTCAAAGATAAATACCTATATTCAATGACATACTTAATGAAGCAGCAATAGGCCATCATGAGCTGCTGCAGACGTTAAAGAAAGTAGTCTATAAAACAGAATTTTGAATTAATAGAATAGCATAATAGTATAAACTAGAGAAAGAATTGCAAGAGATGTAATATTGTCAAGTTTAATGATGGCCCTTCAATATGCAAATAGGTTGGATCTTCAGCACTTCATGCTGCCTGTGCTGCTGACGCTACTGACATCGTTGAACTGCTTCTAGCTCACGGAGCTGACCCAGCGCTTACTGATCAGGTAAAACTTTATTATCTGTATATTTAGATGGAAGTCCTTAAAATTAATCTCATGTTTTTTCACTACAAATGCTAAAAAACAGATACAAAAAGATTGTTGGTCAGGGGACACCCGGGTTTGAACCGGGGACCTCTCGATCTGCAGTCGAATGCTCTACCACTGAGCTATATCCCCACGTGCCTTTGGTGCTCAAACAAAGGATTCAACTTTGTTATCGAGTGAAACTGATGACGTCATACAATTAACATACACCCTATATAGAAAGGCAAGCTGATAAAGCCATACTTTACGCCCACTGATAACGGTTATTTTATCGCGGTTTTGTTGTGTTAACAATGATGAGTCAATTGACCCGAATCACTGCCGTCATACCAATTTAGATTTAATTTATTTGCAATGCCTTCAAATCATTAATTTAGAATCTTGTGTAGGTGAATCTTTGTTGAACTTGCGTAAATGCTAATCAAACAGCAATTAATACGCAGTAGTTACTAATTTTGTTAGGAATTAATTCAAGGAAAATTTGTTAGTTATCTATTTATATTTAGCAAGTAGTATTAATTTATAAATTGTTAATAATTAATTTACTATGTATTGAATTCAAACACAATGTAAATTGTTCTATGAATAAATAATAACAGACTAAAAAAAAAAAAAAAAAAAATTCAAGGAAAAGATAAAAAAATTGCAATATATTTATGTATTCATATTTAGCCGATTGATGTACCAGGCACACATAAATTGAAACGTATCACATATTTATATTATTCGATAGCAAACGATCACGCGGCGTCGATGGAATTTGCATGGCCACGTAATATTTCATTCAGGAGGATTTCATACATTATTGATGGCACTCGTTCGGAATAACAAAGTTGTATAATTTTTTTGTGGAGTCATATTTTATTTTATGTTGATTTACGGTCCGGTTTTGGCGATCCTGAGAGATCATGTAGGTATCCTCTGGTAGATTAGGGCTAAATCTTTGAAGAACCTGACACTGCGTCTCTAAACAAGCCATAATAAAAACCTTTTCAGAAATAAAAATTCTGCACAAATACAGAAGAGTAAGATCGTAGTTTATGCTTCGGATTATTTCGATTTTTTTAAGGCCCAATTTTCTTTAAGTGGGATTACATGAGTAAATAAGAGGCAATCCAAAATCATACAATCTATTACAACATTTACAAGATGTCGTTAGATAAACCAGCTCCAACGTTTACTATTCATGTTATACTACGGATCTCATGTTCAGAATCAGGCAGCAGGCTCAGTACACTGAATTATTGAAGCGCCTCGACCTCCACACCGGCTCTTCTCTCCTGGTACATTCACATCTATTGCATAATACAAAATACAAACTGTCGCAATAGAAAGAAACAAACAGCATAAACAAAGGTTCTGGCTTTGTTTTGTTTTTTTTTGTATTCCCATTTTTATCCGATTTTTTACTAGTTATGTCCAAATAATGTCTTTGTCATCCTTCCTTTCAACCTTAATTATTTACATACATTATGAATTTACTTACCAATTTGACAAAGAAAAGTTAGACTAGGTGTGTACATTTTTGCCAATACTTAATCGCTTAAATTCTCCATGTTTTGTTCGATACACGTAGTCTGCTAAAAAATCACGTTACAAATAAATAATTCCTGACAAGGACATTAACGCAATGTTCTGGTTCTGTGTGGGAAATAGCCTATTTACTAACCTAATAAACGTTTATTGCCTCACAAGTTATTCCAGTGATTTTGCTAATGGGTAACCATTAGGTCACAGTTACACGTTAGTAAAACAGCGAATATCAAGAATCCATTGTACTGGGTAATATAAACTATCAAATAGTTCGTTTTCAAAAGAAGTATAGAATAAACTTCAAATCGAATATTATGACATTCTTTTGTTTCTCGATTTAGGTAATTCATTAAGCACTTTTTTACGCGCACTAGCAAAATTTTTAATCCCGACATTTGCCAATTAACACTAAATGTACATGCTGACCTGGTATTCAGATAAAGATAAACGTACGTGACTTTCTTCTACAACCAATTAAAAAACAATTAAAAGTACTTGATAAAATTATTAATACTAGCAATCACGTGGGGATATAGCTCAGTGGTAGAGCATTCGACTGCAGATCGAGAGGTCCCCGGTTCAAACCCGGGTGTCCCCTGAGTAATCAAATTTTTTGTTTTAATTAATACTCCTCTACCTCCTACCGATGAATCCCTAAGCTACTAAAATTATTTTGTTTCACGCAATAGTCAGTTGAACTGGCCGTAATACCTATGTCACATGTATAGGGTTGATTTCCTTCAATACTTATTTAAGTTGAATTTGCTTGCAGAAAGTTCTATAAGATTCTTTGTCTTCGTGTTAATCATGGATAGGTACCACCAACCAATTTTCACGAAACAGAATTGTGCCTTTTATATTGAACTTCATTTCTCTTGAATATACACATAAATATTAATTTTATTTCTTCGAAACCTAAATTCTGCAAAATATTGAATATTCAATTGTATATTTTCAGCATCAATCGCCTCTTCCAGAAAACATTTTATTGTTTCCAGTTTTGATTCGACTAACAAACAATATCGTTCAAGAGTATTGTTGTAACTCTTGTATTTCTTGCTATCCCAGTAGAAATGGTAATGAATAATAAAATATGTAGGTATTGTTATCTTTATTCTACGTAAACAAAAATAGAGAGATTGTTATTATTTGATAGAAACAATATATCAATTACAAGTTATTTTTATATGTTTGTCCCTCGGGAAATTAACTACTGATAACGAAATAAATACAATCACAATTTCAACCTTTGTCAGAAGTCGACATCTCATTTGAAATATTTCAATTAATGTATGATCCATTGAATATTAATTAATAAATTGACGCAATACGGTAGTGCTCAATCAAAATATCATCAGTATAAATTTCCTGAGTAATCAATGTTTGTTTTAGGTACACGATATATAAACAAATTACCTACAATAAATATATTATATACCAATCAAATATGAAGCATGAAAATGGCAGTACAGACGACAGCAGGTCAACGTATATAAATCTGTCAATTTTACCAATCGAAAATTAGCCTACCTCTATTGTGATAAGGTTGAAAATCGATTGCAGAAATTTGGCAGATTGTGGTAACTTGATGTGCTGTCGTCTGTACATTTATACTGTAACATATGTTACCAACATAGTAGGTACGTTCTTAAATAAAAAAATACAGGATATATTTTCTTAAAGTTAATGATAAGTATCCATTTATAAAAAAAAACTATCAAAAGCTATCTTCATACTATGCAGGTTGACAGGTTTCCTCGTTAAGTTCCCAAGTTAATTGAGGGTTTTTTTCTAAGAAGCCTTGTTAGTTCTTAATTAAGTAGTTTTTATCTTTTTTGCAGCTAATAAATTATCGATTAAATAAAGCTTAAAGCAATCTTCGATGATGAACACATTTCTTTTTAGCTAGTTTTAAACTAGAAAAGAAATGTGTCATAAACTATTTTCGTAATTAATTTAAATAAGTATGTGTTAGCAAAGAAATGTCGAGACTTTTCTTTGACAAAGAGTAAACAGTACCTAAGCTTTGGATCTCAATATGTATTTAAATGATTATAATTACAAAAAATTTAAAGTTTTTTTTGACGAATTAACGTTCCTTAAACTCCAGGGAAAAGTCAGAAGTCCTAAAACAAAAGGGTTTACTTTTGTATGAAAACCGTAAAAGTGAAGTGATTTTCGACAGTTAAATGAAACTTTTTTAACGAGAAACTTCTATCCCAGTGATGTTGCATAAAAAGTTGTTAGGTCTTCCCTTAAAATCACTCAAAAAATATTCGGTGGAATATACGGTCGGTCATATTTGTTATATGTTTAGCCTTTGTTTTTGATAGTATGTACCTAATATTTAAATAATTAAGTAAATTGGATGGGTAACATAAGCAATCTTTTCAGTGGTCACAATCCCCGGTGAGCGTGGCTGGCGGGGCGGCAGAGGGTCCCCCCGAGGGTTTCCGACGGGCAGCGAGGGGCTCCTTCTCCGCCATCTTGGATCTACTGACTGCCACCGCTAACTTGGAGATACCACACCAGGTATGTTTGTCCCATTTAGCGTTCAAAAGGTAAACTCATAAAAAAGTGGAAACTACGAAATTGCAATCAAATAAATTGTTTTAATCTAGGCACAATATTCCTGGATAAATATATTTTTTTCTCTATGGGTGCTCCGTGTTCCTCGAACCAATCTCATTTTGAGCTACAACGCTATCTGAAAAAAAAAATATTTCGACGTCAAATATTCTATTTTTAGTGGTAACCTTTTGAATATTCCGTAAAAAAAATACGTGAGCACTGGAAAGAGGGATTATGAATTAATCCTTTTGAACTAGGTACGACGGATTTTATTCTGCGAAATGATTGTTTNTTATACTGTAACATATGTTACCAACATAGTAGGTACGTTCTTAAATAAAAAAATACAGGATATATTTTCTTAAAGTTAATGATAAGTATCCATTTATAAAAAAAAACTATCAAAAGCTATCTTCATACTATGCAGGTTGACAGGTTTCCTCGTTAAGTTCCCAAGTTAATTGAGGGTTTTTTTCTAAGAAGCCTTGTTAGTTCTTAATTAAGTAGTTTTTATCTTTTTTGCAGCTAATAAATTATCGATTAAATAAAGCTTAAAGCAATCTTCGATGATGAACACATTTCTTTTTAGCTAGTTTTAAACTAGAAAAGAAATGTGTCATAAACTATTTTCGTAATTAATTTAAATAAGTATGTGTTAGCAAAGAAATGTCGAGACTTTTCTTTGACAAAGAGTAAACAGTACCTAAGCTTTGGATCTCAATATGTATTTAAATGATTATAATTACAAAAAATTTAAAGTTTTTTTTGACGAATTAACGTTCCTTAAACTCCAGGGAAAAGTCAGAAGTCCTAAAACAAAAGGGTTTACTTTTGTATGAAAACCGTAAAAGTGAAGTGATTTTCGACAGTTAAATGAAACTTTTTTAACGAGAAACTTCTATCCCAGTGATGTTGCATAAAAAGTTGTTAGGTCTTCCCTTAAAATCACTCAAAAAATATTCGGTGGAATATACGGTCGGTCATATTTGTTATATGTTTAGCCTTTGTTTTTGATAGTATGTACCTAATATTTAAATAATTAAGTAAATTGGATGGGTAACATAAGCAATCTTTTCAGTGGTCACAATCCCCGGTGAGCGTGGCTGGCGGGGCGGCAGAGGGTCCCCCCGAGGGTTTCCGACGGGCAGCGAGGGGCTCCTTCTCCGCCATCTTGGATCTACTGACTGCCACCGCTAACTTGGAGATACCACACCAGGTATGTTTGTCCCATTTAGCGTTCAAAAGGTAAACTCATAAAAAAGTGGAAACTACGAAATTGCAATCAAATAAATTGTTTTAATCTAGGCACAATATTCCTGGATAAATATATTTTTTTCTCTATGGGTGCTCCGTGTTCCTCGAACCAATCTCATTTTGAGCTACAA
The DNA here is from genome assembly GCA_002382865.2 of Heliothis virescens. Classification (NCBI taxonomy): domain Eukaryota; kingdom Metazoa; phylum Arthropoda; class Insecta; order Lepidoptera; family Noctuidae; genus Heliothis; species Heliothis virescens. Next base: position 1,867,609 of record NWSH02000537.1, read on the forward strand.
CGCTATCTGAAAAAAAAAATATTTCGACGTCAAATATTCTATTTTTAGTGGTAACCTTTTGAATATTCCGTAAAAAAAATACGTGAGCACTGGAAAGAGGGATTATGAATTAATCCTTTTGAACTAGGTACGACGGATTTTATTCTGCGAAATGATTGTTTTCATGAATTCCCTTGAAGTTAGATCTGTCACCTACACCCTCATTATCTTAGTATTATGTTTAATATAAAAATAACTGTCTATCTTAACAAAACAACATTAAATCAATAAGATTGAGTCAAAAAGCTTCTACAAAAATCTTCTTTTGATAGCACAGTTTTTAACTCTGTTACAGGGTAAGACAAGTACGTAGGTAATTAATCTTGTTGTTTTTCAATTAAAAAATCAACCGAAGTACCTATACCTTTTGCCACGGTTAGATATGTGTGATAACTGGGTAAAAAAGCTTTTGAAACCTATTACCTATTTCAAACCAATTACGAATCAACCTATCCCTTCCCATTAGGGGTGATTAGAAGAAATTAACTTCACATAAATAGTTTATGCCCAGACTACTGCCAGTTGACAGGCTTGAAACTCTAGCCTTTGCTAAACTAAAATCGATGGCAAAAGTTGTCTAACTGAGGCAAAACAAATTTCCAAAACTGGGGGATCGCTCACTGATGGGCTATTAGAGAGCGACCCTTATCATAAGTGTCTGCTATTAAGATGTATTCACGTGGTATGTAATAATGCTGTCAATCTTTAAATTGGTGTGGAGATGAGTACCTAAAGAAAAGAAAAACATAAAAAAATAGATAGAACTTTTTCGATCTAAAGCTTTATTTTATAAGCGAAATTCTAGTGTGCTTTTATAAACTCTATATACTTCCTTACTTTCAGTTTATCATTTCCACAGGTTCCCTATAAAGTTCTAAATAACTATCTGACAGATAAGTGACTATAGAAAAGTAGTCAAAATTAAAAACAATTGGCGATATCTGACAGGTATCTATGACAGGTATCCAGGACTTGTTAAACTGGCCCTAAACACATTAAGCTCAGTTTGATAACAGCATTATGACATTTCCCGGATTCAGGAAACGGTTAGCAAAATCCGTGTAGCCAAACGATCTATTTTAAAATGGCAAATGTCGTTACACGTTCACGTCGCACGTGAACCTGCACAATTTGATAACAGTCAGCCGGAAAATTGTAACTGGAACGAAGTTAATCCTACGTGACCGAGCTTGGTAAAACTCACAATTAAAACTTTTGAATTCAAAACCTGCTGAGAGCAAAACTTATTTTTTATGAAGTTTACGTTGTGAGTGCTAAGCAAAATCATACTTTAGTCGTCGCTCGAATATTTTCTTTGGCTCTACATGCTTTTAGGGCGATGTTGTTATTCTTCATAACACTACGCCTAAGTGTGTTCAGAAATAATGCATAAAAGAAAAAACTGGAGGTCGAAAAAAGAGGTCGCACGTATCCCCTAAAATACGTTCATGACGAGAGCATCTCTCGGGTTCAATCTACTAAATAAACTATTTTATCCGCAACACACGCTAGCGAGGTTAGATCCGATGTTACGGAGGGAAACCGGACGCCGGAACGTAGGCTGTGTAAATAAAATATCACGTATTTCGATACCTACGCGACGAACCGAAATGTAGATTCGACTATTTCATAGATAGATGGATAAGTACTCAAGCACCACAGCAAAATATGGAACGTTTTGTGTTCTGGGAAAAACAAGACTTACATTTTCTAAAACATCAAAGTCGACAACAGACCGTGACTTGAACAAAAAACCTATAACTGTGCCTGAGGCGTTGAAAAACATGGTCCATAATAAAAATATCCAGTGGATATTCAAGAAAAACATCCCGGGACACACAAACACCCGCGGGATTATTTGCAAAGAGATGTCTTGTTTTCTTATCCTCGACAGGTGACGCCATTCCTGCCTCGATTTAATAAAAATACATGTAGTTTTTGTATTGAAATATTTATATTTGCTTTCAGATATTTTCTGAGAGCGCTGTAGTCATATTTCGATGTTATTGGACTTGTTTGATAATGTATTTTTCGTGACGACAATCTGTTTTCAATTCAGATAAGTTCCGGATCTTTGGTTTTAAGAGATTTGTGTGGTCCTGAATTTTTAATTTGGAAAGTTGTTATTACGAAGTTATGTTAAAGCTGCCCGGAGTAGATCATTTATTAAAAACTGAAGTTCTTAGGAGAGTTTTCTTTTAATAAATTTAGCGATCCTTACCTTACTTACTATGTATTTACTAACTTAGATGAATAAGTATGCAGTTTCTTCTAAGCTTTAGTCTAAGTCTTCTGGCGTATCTATTTGTGTTGTATCTTTATAGCTTTCTGCAGAGGGACTGACTGTCAGATACTGGTATTGATGTACTTACCATAAATCATAAAAAAAATGAATTTATAGACGACTAACAGCGTGGGTATGTTAACGACATGCCACAACCATCATTTCTAATTGTTTACAATTTAGTAATGATTGATTATTATAAGAATAAAAAAAACAGTAGTTCTTACTTCTAACTTAAACTAAGCAAACTTTGAGTTTTTTAGTTAGTGCCTTTTGATAAGCAGACAGCAAATGAGGAAGAGAACAAAGCACTTGATTGGTGCCCTGAGGCTATCTTACAAACTGAGGTACATCTTACAATCATAATATCCACGTATAGTTATAAAATATACTTGCTTTAGGCACTCAACATGCCACTAACATTTTGTACTAAGCAGGAAGGTATGTTAGCGAGGCAGGCACCTTCTAACCCTTTAGCTATTAGTAGGTAACTGCATAGTAACCTAGAAACCGCAAAACCCGATAATTTCCGCGTTCTACACTTACGATGCTATAACAATGTTTCGTGCACCTATTAACGTGAATTTAAATTTGAAAACTGTGTCTGTCGGTGTGAGCTCACGCCAATTTCCTGTCAATAGGTACCTATATCGATTTTCCGTCTTCTGAGCGAATTCGATTTAACCGGCCGTTGTTATTCTACGTTGCTCTCTGTTGTTATGAATATCCTGGACACGGTTTTTCAATCTATTTCTAGATGGTCTACGTGACGAGTTTCATTTGAAAACTGTCCTGTTTTGCTGTGGGAGATGCTGCATTTGTTTTTTCGATGATCGCAATTTGTGTGAACCGGTTAGATAAATAGGTGAAGGTTTTATATTCGGTTTCGACAGAAAACTACCATGTCTCAAATGAATCACTACGTAATCCAATTGCTTATTTCAATAGACCAGAAAAACTCAATTAATTGGCAGCTTTCAAGTCTCAATTGTTCTCAATCCAAACAATGAAGGTAGCAAGGTTTTAAAAATACCCTGCAATCACCTAGAAGCAAGGCCGACCGTTTTTAATTAAGGTAACGCCGCTCGGCCGGCTTCCCTCTTCAAAAATGCTTATACTTCCACCCACTCCCGCTTTCATAACATTATGACTGAGGTTTAAGTGTAGCTCGTAGGTAGGAAGGATGTCGGAAGTGGGGTCCCGTGTAAAATTATTCAATTTGCGCTGGAGCGATGGTTGGTAACAAACTTACCTACACTCTACCTACATTGGACGGAGTTACATATTAGATGGAACGACCAAGTTCGTCCGACCGAAAGGAGTCGAGGTGCACTTCGAAACTAACGATCTCGTTGGGAATGTTTTTATTAGTTTATCTATAGGTAAAGGTTGTATTAGTACCTAATCGAATTCTATTTTGTTTTGGTAGATAGAGGAGGATATAGAAGGATATTTATTAGAACAGGTATAGATACTCCTTCAATCTAATTCTACAAGACCCAAAAAGAAAAACCTATTAAGATACAACATGATAGGTTATTGTAAGTACGTGCAGGTAAATCATGGCATAAGAGACCGGCTTGGCAACCACAATGTTCTTTATAACTTAGGCAGATGTTTCTCATCAAAAGTTAGGTACGATATCCCAATTTCGACCTTACACTAATCACTTCTCTCGAATTTATCATCTCATTTTATAAGCACCGAAGCTTACCCGGAAAATGAAATTGTCTTACGCGGCTTTTACTTACCGACTCAAAACTGTTAGCTAATCTAATGCCAGCGACAGTTCCATTAGGCTGATCACACTCATCCGCAGTAATGTGGGCGAGAACACTCCGGTGCTGTCTGTAAGCTTGTGTAAACTGTCACAAAATATTAAAGCGACATCTAATATTTGTCAACCCTAATCATACCGAACCCTCTTCGGTCAGTTGACAACATTTGCGTCGCTATTCATGCCAACATCATCAATAGGCGTCAAACACTGTTTCATTTCCCTCAGGGTCAATCGATATGAGAATTCTGTATTATCCCAATTCAGGACAATAGTGACTCAGCCAATAATGTCACAAGTTATCCTTATTGTAGTGGTTTATCTCGTATATTTCTGTAAATTGGGTTTACCCGAAATCTCTTCAGTACTTTGAATTGTTATCATAAACGATAACGAATAAGATTACCTAACAAAATTTTTACCAACTTTATGCAATTTTTAAGATTGCTATTCTGTATTTTCAGGAACAATCCGATGGCCCGTCGTCGCCGCGTGCTGACGATAGGTCTAGGGGCCACTCTCCCGCCCCCAGTGAAGGTAGGTAATGTGTCATTCTTCTCATATGGGTAGCCAATAGATGGAAGATAATTTTCCTACGATAGTTTAATTAATTAGTTCGAATTCTTAACTATACATATACCTGCTAGACTTTTATATCTTTCTTTGAATTTCTCTTAAAAAACTAGATAGACAACTCACTATTTTCAGCCACAGCTAATATACATTCCATGACTTTGTTTAAAAAATTTAGGAGGTAAGTACCTACAGCAGGGTTGATTTGGCCACAAAATAACCTGAATATTTAAGTAGATTTCAACAATTTCAGGCGTAGAGCACAACAGTGAGAGGTGATGGTCGGCCAGCACTCTGCTCGACCGGCTGGCACAGCGCGGCTTCGCGGCCGACACGAGGCTTGCACTACCGCCCACAGGTACCTGTCTACTTCGATAGATGGCGTTGTTAATCTTCAGTCTCAGCCTTGGTATCAAATCATTATGATGCTAAAATCTTGCAGCTTGGATGGAAGTAGTGTTTGGAGCAGTTTGGTCCCTAGTCCCATAGCCAATACCTAAGTAGTCAGTTTTATCTGATTAGCAGTCATGCTCCATAAGATTCCATGATGGATAGGACACCGATGATTCTATTAACCCCAAGTTACCAAAGAACTTAAAAACATGGAACATTGTAGTCACCATGGTAGCCAGACACTTTTAACTTTAAGGAGGCCTCTTATTTTAAGGCCCCAAATCCTCAATCATCCTCCTAGTACTAATATTTTTTTTTCCTCTCAGGTTGTGCCCGCTACCGCGAGCTATGCTATCGAGCAGCCCACGCGCACCTACCCGAGGACGCGGCGCCGCGGCCGTGCGACTGCGCAAACTGCACGGCTCGGCGCCACTCCGCTAACGCGCCATGAGACTGGGCTGCAGTGGCCACTACTGCTGCCCTGACAAGACCCATACCTGCGCTACCAGTCCAACTTACCCGCCGAAATTAAGTGGCTCATAGACTATTTTAGCTTCGTATTTTATCAGTGTTTTTCCAATACATATTTGATGCATTTTCAGTATTCAGTGTTTATTCAAATTGTATGTCATGGACATTTTCAGTATTTCTGAATGTAATAATAAATGTAGCAGTTTTCATGCTATGCTCAAAAATATTATTTGTAATTTCCAATTGCACTTTTGTCTTGTATGTGATATGTTTATTAATTATAAGAATTAATGTATTTCTAGTGGACCTGATACGTCCTAAAATTGATGTTCATGGTAATAAAATGCTTTTTTCTCTTTGCCTATTTGAATCCATTTAAATTTGATTAGCCACTGGTGTCTGCAGTTACTAGTTGTCATTGCATCCTTTTGGTAACGTGCAACTAGTGTGACGTTTCATAAGAGCCTATAAAGGTAAAGGCCTTGAAAGAAAAACATTTGATTCTGACTTTGAATGTGTAATTAATTCGATTTGGGGCCTTTCAGCACAAAGGAACAAATAAGTCAATTCCAAGTATGCACTTAGCATCATATTGTAAATATTCGCTTCTGTCCTAGTGCCTTACCCGATCCGCTTGCCGATTTCAATCAATCATTATCCAAAATATCTTGCACTATTGAATTCATGTAATAGCCCAAGAGGTAGTGAACCCTCCGACTAACGGTCGGCCTGTAAGGCTAGAAATTTGTGAAGTGATGAGTCATAGTACACCAAGGCCAATAGCAAAGACCTGGCAGGCCTCAGCCCTGCACATCATCATGCATTTTATTTTTCAAAATGTAAAATTATTACGAAAAAAAAACTTTCCTTCTGTAAGCTTCAAAATTTAATAGAATATAGTTTATTTATTGGTAATCATGGAAAAAAATTGCCAGGCGATTTGAGTAAGCAGAAGTATCTGCCAGGCGATTCGAAAGGTGCATAGAAATAGCTAGACATGAAATAATTGTTACTAGTAGCGCAATCTATTAGAAATAATGTGCAACTTAACTTGTCGAATTCGCACTTGGCCGGTTTTTTATTCATAAATTTGTATGAAAATCAAAGTAACAGTTCACATTATTTCTAATAGATGGCGCTACTAGTAACAATTATTTCATGTCTAGCTATTTCTATGCACCTTTCGAGTCGCCTGGCAGATACTTCTGCTTACTCAAATCGCCTGGCAATTTTTTTCCATGATTACCAATAAATAAACTATATTCTATTAAATTTTGAAGCTTACAGAAGGAAGTTTTTTTTTCGTAATAATTTTACATTTTGAAAAATAAAATGCATGATGATGTGCAGGGCTGAGGCCTGCCAGGTCTTTGCTGTTGGCCTTGGTGTACTATGACTCATCACTTCACAAATTTCTAGCCTTACAGGCCGACCGTTAGTCGGAGGGTTCACTAGCTCTCAGGTTATAATGTAGGATTATATTCCATACATTAAAAATATGCACATCCAAGATCGCTTTTGTAATTAAGGAAAGAAACGCATTGCAAGCGTTAATATTAAATTCAAAGGTAAATTAATGTAATTATATAAAAATGTCTGTCCATCGGTGATAAGATTAAAATGACCTAGTGTAAGCTTTGTAATAAAATAATGTGGAAATTAAATTTACACAGTTTATTTAGACGATTCTCTACATAAGAATTTCCGTAACACTAATTTATTATAAAGAACACGTTTAATATAAAAATCTAAGCCAAAATATTAACTTAGGTGTAATGTGTAGGTGGCTATCATTATCTCTATGGTCCAGAATATTGAACTGCTAAACTATAATTAAAATTCATGTGTGCTAAAAGTATCATGACCTCTTAATTTTAGAGCCTAATATTAATATTAGATAAGTATATCTAGTTGTAATTTCTAAATTAAAATCATCTGACCTAATGTAAACCTGTCCATCGGTGTAACTTTAAACGATTTATAATAATTATAATAATGTACATTAACTTCTATTTTATATTACATCGTTAAAAATTATAAACATTAATTTTAATTACATACATTTTTAACTTCTGATCTATTTTCGATTGTACTTACCCGATGTCATTAAATTTTAATCGTACATTATTTAAATATTATTAACAAGGCCTACCTACTCGAGTTATAAAATGTAATTTAAAATGATTCAAAAATAAAAAAATATGATTATTATAAAAAATCGTACCGTCTATTAATTTATATACCTGTATTAGTGTTATGAAGAAATTACAGCTAAACAGTTACAGTAGGAGGATAGCTAGACAGTCTTGTCAGTGAATTTAAATAAAACTTAAAATAATTAGTATTTTTATTAAGGTTAAACAAAAACACACGTTTCAGGAGAGAACAGTTTCAACAAACGCAACTGTTATTCAGAAGCCTGACGGCGCGGGTGCAAGTTCCAACATTATCAAGAAAATAATCTCTTTCATCAAAACAACCAACCAAATATCCTATTACATTTGACACGTACTCGAGAGAAATTTTCGAATTTCGTCATAAATGCCTACATTAACAACAATACCTATTTAAGAACATGATTTCTTTGAAGTCACAGACAATTTATAACCATTTCACATGGTTGGCTATCCTATCTAACATCTACGAGTAAATATTAGAAAAATACGTTACGCAAATTTTATTTCTACCGAAGATCAAAACTTGAAGCTCATTTTGACATTACCCTTGGTGGTATAGTTACACATACAATCATGCCTAAAAAGTAGTCCCACCTTAGGATATTACAGTTAAAATTAAAAAATGAGGTACTTTTTGGCGTAATCATTGATAAAATAGTCACTATTTTAAATGGTGGTTACAGATTATATCTATTAGCTTAAAAGGTTAATAACTAATTCCCAAGGCCTTACACAAGAACGTTGAGCAATGTGATACCGACGGATGCTTAAGGCGGGACAGATAGATACACACTCGTATATTTTACTGCCTTATACATATCAAGGCTTACAGCCAAACCGTGTAACAATTGGAATAAAACGCTAAAAGATCAGAATTTGGGAACTATTGCTAAGAAATATAAAAATGCTCAAAACTCTGAGAATGATATTACAACTGAGAATTTTCTGTTTAAAAAAGCTCACTGGATCGATGCGTCCAATCAGTCCACACTACACAAATATATCCAAAAGAAAAAACTAATCTACTAACTTAATAATTCGAAAAACGTACCAAAAGGGACGCCTCTTATGAATTTCATAATATCTAGTTATCGTCAAGTCGATGACGTAAGACATAGTTCACGCTAGTCTAGCAAGCTGCATGTCCAATATTACAAGTCAAAGAAATGCTTCAAGTCAAAAGTAAATTCCATCAAAAACTAAATCGATCAAGTAAAAGGCGTTCCTTATAGGCCTTTTCCAATAAAAATAATTTACAAACTCAATGATTGCGTTCGTAGAAAAAGAGATATAATATTTTACAAGTAAAATGTACGACAATGTTTGTTAATAAACGGAGTCCTGCACGAGGTGGTTTGTTAGCCTAATTTGTATATTACATAAACTTATAAACTTTATATCATAAAGGTGCGTACCTTAGTTATTATTATTATGTCCAAAGTGTTTAAAGCGAGTTAATAATAAATCAGTCCGCATTATCTTAACGACATCTAGTGGCGGTCTATGACAGATGTGCTCTTACAAACAATCTATGCGAGAAAAAAATAACTTTCTAACCTATCTATAATAAGATATACTATCGTATCGGAATGCAAGAGAATGAACCCTCGTAGACTAACAAACATTGACAAGTGTGCCCGAGGTACCAGGCTGCCATGAGCTGCGCGGAGCTCCGCTCACTCGTTAACGCCGATAGGGATGGTAGGAAGAAGCCGAGGCAGTCCCCCCTGACGATGACCCGTGGTAGCTGCGCTTCGATGACCGTTGGTAGCCATCGCCGGACCCGCCGGTGTATTCATAGTCATCACCTGGTATAAGAAACTAAAGTTAATATTGTCATCAACTGACTTATAATTTCATAGCAATATTCTCAAGCAACTTCCAATTGAATTAAAAATTAGATTTAACTATTTTTTTGTAAATAAAAAGTAAAATGGAACTTACCGCACCACGCACCACTTTCCACACACCAGAGGTTTGAGTATGATAATATTCATTCAACTTAGGTTTAGGACAAAGAGGTTGTATTGTGATCATCAACCATAAACATTGAAGAATTCCAAATTTTTTTTTCTGAGTGATGTTTGATCACAATAAAAACCCGTCTACCCTATTGCCTAGACTACCTTACTGCTACACCAAATTCAAATGCCTCCAAATATCAATTCTAACTATTTCATGTAATCAATTAAACCACAAATATTTAAATGAATTCCTTAATAATGTCAAGTGTATAAAATGTCTGAATACTAGGACTACATGGCTAGTGGAGGATGGACGGGGGAAAGGAAAGGGAGAACCTGAGACAGACGCCGATATGTCGGATACATTGCAAAAGGACGGCTGTGGCGACACCATACCTCCGCAATACATCATTGGGACCTGTTGAATACTTTATTTAACATCGCATGTACAAATATATCTTTAATGAATTTAACTATGGAAGTTGAATTTAATTATTGTATGGGAGTTCTAAGCTTAGGTCACACGGCACGTTTGTATGATAAAATTGCATGCGGCGACGACTCGGCCCCGAATTAGTCAACAGTAAAATTTTCATCGCTTGTTTATATTTCTAATAACTGTGGCGAGGGCAACGGAACGCTACTCGGATTTTATTAAAAATACATTTAGTTTATTTCTGTCTCTACAAGGCGCCATCTAGCGTCACGAAGTTGAACTTCTTTTAATGAGGAAAAGTGGTATTTTTTTTTCATCTACATCATCTTGGCAAGTAATATCTCGCAAAGTGCCGTATGAACGAGCTGTACTGAAGTTAAATGGTGGATGTAGGCTGTAGGCCGTTCAGGAATCGTTCAAGAATGTTCTGCATGAGGCAGTAGATTAGTTTTAGAAAGTATGGGAGTATGGACCTGCGGTGGTGTTCCTATGGCGTCGGACATCTGTGGGACGTTCACATACTTGGGACTGCCAGCGTTACTGGCCACACCGTCGCCCTCTGCCGTACACAACTAGTCAGTTTAACTTGTTCAGAAATTACAATAAACGTGTAAAAAGCAAAATTCCCAATACAATGAACATTTTCGCCATTCTAATTGTGTATTGCCAATTGAAAATTATACTTTTAAGGTTTCTATAGTTATTTATATTACTAGGTACGAATGTATATGTCATTGTATTCTGAACATTGACTTTATTGAACAAGTTTTACGACACAAAAGAGACTAAGAATAATTGTTATTTTTGATAGTAATAAGGAAAGAATAGAATATATAGCAAGTGCAATACATTACCGTAGAATAGTGTTATGTGCACGGGAAGTGTATGCATACTATAAATGTATATAGATATGAATATAATTAATGGAAACGGCATATTCCAAAATTGACAGTGTGCTCGTGTTAAACTGCCGTTAGTGTAAGACTATTATGATTGTTCTACTATAATTATTGATTATGTTGCAATATAAAATCAAAAATTATGATAACTGTTCAAATCCTTTTTGGAGGTTATTATTCACTACAGGGGTAGGGGTGTGTGATCGAACATTAAAAATGCCATTTTATTTTGAAATTTTTGATTTCTTTTAATTATCTACGTTTTATAATGTCCTTAAAGTAGATATATATTTCATCATAAGATATCTCAAATATTTGCAGTGGTAATATTAATATTTTATTAATCAACCAGTAGTAATTACTTAATCCATTAAGATAGAAGAAGCTTAATAATAGGAAACTACGACAAAAGTGTTTATTCTTTCCATTACATTATAAACTACATACTTATATGTTACCAGTTAAATCTAACACTAAATATATATACCCAAAATACCTAATATGAATAATGCATAATTTCTACTCCGAAAGACCTCAGTGTTATGTAGTGTGATAGCACTTATTACATCAATAAATCATCGCGTACAAGCTTCTCGTCTTACTTTAGTGCTTCGGTTAAAATTAATAATTAAAACCGTAATTAACTAATTATCATTAGGTAATCATCGTAAAAAAGAAACAATAAGGACGCACGTGTAAAGTCTATCATAATTTTCTTTTTTATACGAACATAAAGTAACTTATGTGGGGCGCGCCCCTCTAGGCTTCACCAAGTATCAGCACGTTAGGGCTAAGTATATAGATTACATATTACAAGATTACAACAAATCTAGATAATAGTCTTACAATTGTAACATGCTTAGTTTGTGGCTAGGTCGCGGTCGCCGCTTCCGATTAATTACATTTTAGGAAATTAATACAAGTGTGTATAAATACAGCGCCGCCCCGTATTGGGCCGGAGTAAATTAAACTTATATAGGTACTGTTGTAAGTAAACATTACTTTAAATATTGTACATCAGTCGATAGCTCACCTAACAATTTTGTCTCTAATCGATCGAGAATTATGTACTTTTATTTACTATAAAGAAAATAATAGTTTAAAAAATAATCAACATCAATTTTTTAATTAAAACAGAAATAAATAACAACTTGCCCTAGGTTTTATAATAATTAATGTTATAATTAACTGTAAAGCCCGTGAAATTTATTTTACTCGGGATCAATAATTACATTTATATTAAATTCTAGTATAAATATGAGGTTTTATATTTAATAATACCTGCATTGTTTTTAAAATAAGTTTCGAAAAGACTACAGTTAAGACGGACGCTGGTGTCGTCCTCTGATATACATTTAAATGCAAATGAATTAATTTTATAGACGAGTAAACAGTGAACTTAAAATGAATCGACTGCTAATCTAATGTTTAACACTAGGGGTCTTGTATAATTAGTCAATTACGATGATAAATTTATTAATGAATAATGAGCCCGGCACCGCCGCGCCCGCCCGCGCTGCGGCGCCGCGCTCTGTGCGGCTAACGTTACTTTATCATTATACCAAAATACACTTTTACACAAAACATTGTTTCCTTTATATACTACTGAATAAACATACACATATAAAAACCGCGTACACTATAATATAAAGTAATACAAACAAGAGTCGAAAGGTTAACTACGCAACAGTACTACAGTTAAGCCATGATTAAAATATTATTTCATAAACATTATTTTAAGATACAGCTGCATATCTTATGTCGATATTACAGAGTGTAATATTAAAATGCAAGGGATGCACGTGTCGTCACTCCCGGTAGAACATATAGCATAGGGTGTGCAGACAGCTACACGGGACTGCGGGACTGCGGGAAGGGACTGGGACAGCGCAGTAGAGACGCGGAGCGCGTGCGCACGAGCGTGTGAACACCACATTTGACAGACGAGCCTCTAACGAGTCTTATCGTATTTGTATTTTGCTAACTATTTTTAATTAATAAATTCATCCAATATTTTATGCTCTTCTCCTATATAATAATAATTAAAACCCATATAAATAGTCTCAATTGATTTTTTCACAATAATTTGCACTAAGTTTAATGTTGAGTAAATCTAAAATTTCTAATACATATACTTTATTTAAATAAATTATATTCTTTATGTTAATAAGAAGATTGCCACGTTGGTTCATTACAAACTAAGTTCTTAAATTGTTCCAAAGGTTTGTGAGTGCGGGGCCGAGCCCGTGTCTAACACCTTAGTGCTAATCGTTATCACTGAAAATAACATAATTATAAATCATCTCTATATTCACTTAACTTTTTGTAAGGCATCGTTTCCTAATATTAAAACAGATGTGAACAATTTCGTTCGTATCATCGGTGGATGTACATTAAACCTACAGTAAGTATTAAATCGTAACCGAAATGGAACATAATGGTATTATGCGATCTGAACATGTGCAGGGAGCCCGCGGCGCCGGTCGACCGGACCGGGCCGAGCCAGGCACGCGGGCCGGGTTAGTGCGAACAAATGCAAGTAGTAAAAGCGACACGAGACAGTGAGACCGAAACGAACGAACTAACTATGCTGAGTACGATAAAATTAACCAGGAATGAATCGAGACAAATTAACCTAACTAACATAGGAACGAAGAGTAAACGAAGCGGTACAAAGCGGCACATGTACACGTAACCTAATGGGCAGTCAGGCGCCAAACCCCGATTAGTTTATATTATTTCATTATATTGTTATAAGGTACGAGTTTCACTTCCCTACATACTGATTGTGTCTCAGTCGAGTCTGTAATGTTATATATTATAAGAGCTATAAGAAATGTATGCGCGTTAACTATGAACATCACAATGTAAAAGGCTTCTTCACTATGTTTTACCGTTAAATTTGGGACATCGCACCCCTCGCCCCGGACCGCTAGTCACTTATAAAATTTGCTTACACCTCACAATATTCCTCAATAGATAAATTATACTTTACTTATGGAGCGATCTTAAATAACCCTATTCTAAACGATCAAATTATGCATTCAATGTAATCATCAACAATTCGTCTATTTAAAACATTTATTAACAAATCTTATCGAGCGCGGCGCGGCGCGGTTCTATTATTTAAAATTAAAGGAACAACTCCCGTCCTTGGGCGTCGGGCAGTCTATCAGTAGGGCCGTAAACTCTAAGATAATTACAACAAATAATGGTCGGACGCGGCCCGCGAGCGCGGCCGCCAGCCTACCCCGCGATTAATTACTTAGCTTATCACTAAAATTTTAATCAGTCGATCGGTCAAACGATTGAGCGATATAGTACAGTAAAGGACTAACATTAAATTTAATCTAACAATGTTATTTTAAATTATAACTCACTTTGTAACGGGGCGGGGCGGCCGCGCGACCGGCGTCCGCGTCGGGTACATATTATGATACGACTAACATAGCGACCGTAGCGGCCGGCGAAAGCTCTATACAGTTTTAAAAATATTTGGCAATCACATAAATTAAAACTTTAAAACTATGTGACGAGAGAATCGATTAAAATTATGCTTTACACACAAGTAAGTATATATATGTACAAATGTATGGTGAGGGCGCGAGGGGTGCGGCGCTGCGGACCGGGCGCAGCGCTCACACGTACCGAACTATATCCTAAATGCTTGAGCTTCATTACTTAACACATACGACAATATCGTTTGCTCGTTAACAATTTGGCAGGTAAATTTAATTCATTAAAGTATAAATTCCATATAATAGTAGTATCAACTTAAAACTTGCGATAAAAAACTAAAATGCATATAAGAAAACAAATTAAAATTACGAATATTTATACAGAATTGTTCCCTTTTTAAAAACGGGAATAATTAAAATATTAAAATCACGTTCAGTCACTATGTTTTGTTTAATATTAACACATAATTATCTCATTACATGCCTACCGTTTTCCTAAGTCTAGTGTGTGGTAAATAACCAAAATTCTAACATTAAACATACATACCGATATATATACCAAATATTTATACAAGTTATTAGCTTAAGTTAAGTTCTTTTAGGTCATTTTCCCTAAATTGGCCTTGTTTAACAGTGTCTGTCAAATGTGCGTCACGCGAGCGAGCGGCGGCGAGCGGGCGGCGGCGCGGCTCGCCTCTACCGGCGGGTACGATACACCTACACGACATTATTAAAAGAAATCACTTTAGAAAATCCAGATAAAACATTCGAAATGTGTCAAGTAAAATAAATCTTTCACAAAAAACCCACATCCAAAGAGAATATTAAAAGCAAAGTTAATAAAAAATGTGTACACTTGTTGTACACGCAAATGACAGCGTCGTTTAGCTCTAGGAGAGGGGTCGCGAAATCTTCTGGGCGAGTCATGTGAGAGCCGCGATACGGTCACAAGTGTCGAGTGAACGGTGCTAATCGACGTGCTAATGTCATTCCTTCATCTGAGCGTTCAGAGACGGCCGAGTGCCAAAAGTTGCGACAAGTGCGGGAGTACCTTATCCGAATTAGCTGACAAAAGAGTTTTAACACCTAATAGTCGTGAATGTTACTGTTAAACTATTTTAAAATGATTATTAAAATTATCGCTTACTTACGCGTGTGGGTTTGTGTTAATGTAGTCGTCAACGACTTAAATACCCGCCTTCACAGGATATTTGCATGCAATTACTTTAAATGTATCCATTAAACTTTAGTAAATTTTTATAAATATTAATTTGTTGCATTGTATTCGTATTCTATTTTCACGTTGTTAATGTCGTTTTGTTCGTGAAATCCAAAAATACACAAAATTACAAATCTATCACCTAATGGGAAGTTCAACAGAGGTATCTGAAATTGTCGCGTCTTTTATACGGGAGTATACGTTAACAAAACGGTTAAATACTAGCTATCCCTATTCTCTTTAGTCGTTATGATTTATATCGACTAAGATAGAATCGATAGATGGAGTCGATCGAATGCAACGGCTGAAATGATGAGCTACCGTTCGAGCACGCACTTGCGTCGATCAAACGTCAAGCGGAATGCTACATCTACTATGATCACACGGTCCACGTGTCTCACAAGCGTCAAGGTACTAATGCTACAGGTACAAGTGCGTACTAGAAGGTGGACCAACGTCTGCGTGTGCGTCTATCGCAGCGTACCAAACTACAGAACTCACTCTACCTACCTCTACGTACCTTTAGAAAAGAATTGTGTATATCAACGTGTGAGCGATACGACTGTAGTTAACCACACTGCGGTCGTGTCTGCGCCCCGGACCAGGAGACAAACGGGATTATACGCGAGGTGACATGCGTTAAGGGTTGCCGAGTTATTTTTTTAAAGAAGTAAAGTTAATTTAGATCCAAATAGAAAAATGAAAAGTACTTTAGGAAGAAATCGCGCTTTAAGGGAATTTAGATGCTGAAGAATTTAGTAATTTCATTTTTCAACAGCAGTGTAGCATTGAAGAGTAGAGATGGCAACCCTAGGCGTGCCGTGGCTGATGGTCCGGCGCGCGTGTGTGGGTGGTGTCGGTGTGTGTGCGTGGTGCCTACGCGGCGGGCCACTCCTTGTTAAACTCGTTGGCGTTGAAGTGTTTGGGCGCGTGATGCGGGTGGTGCACACCTGGCGGCTGCGCGGCGGGCGCGGAGCCGTGGTACTCGGTGGCGGTGTACCGCGACGCGCCGCCGCCGTACGTCGAGCCCTACCAGTCCCGCACACGTCAGCATCGATCCCGGACGCATCGAGCTGAAGCGAGGCCCTATACGTGCTCTACGACGTACAAAAATATAGCTCTCCACTCTAACCGAGCCGAGCTTCGGCTGCGATGCGTCCTTTTACCGGCGTCATGGAGCATAAAATGAGGTACTCCTTTTGATATTTGCCGTCATAATCAACGTTCTAGTTTATTTAATGAATAAAATTTTGGGCCGCATTCGAAAATGCTCCATGACATTACTTGTATAACATAATTTTGTAAATAATGTACTCTGGTTACATTTAACAGAATAGACGAACTCTCATCTCTGAACACTTAAAGTACAGCTCTTAATATTATTTTTATCGATAAAATTAACTATTAATGAACCTGTAACAATATGAGAAAATCCAAATTTTACTAATTTGTACTTTAAATGCCAATTTACAAGTGTTGAGATGAAACAAGGCGATTGAATCATCTCGCACGGCTACAAAATGCAATATTATAATATGAATATCGAACGGAACTAAGGGTAAGCTTATATCTAGTGCGGTGCGATGCCTTTATGATGAGCGCGCGTTATCGTCGCAACAACCGACCGTCCATAGTGAGAAATCCCCAGTGTTTCGCGACATTCCCTCATCCGATACCCGCCCTTATCTCTAATTGTCTTTCTGGAGGAGCCACTCTTGTGGGCCCTGATCGACCAACTGGAAAAGAAGAACAAGACAATAAAGTCCCACTCGCCACAATTCAACTGGATCTTTAGCAGGTTTATGTAAGTAGCGCAGCGCGTGAAGATGGACCGGGCGAAAGCGTGTGACTATCCCCAAGGGCGAGATGAAAGTTTAGGCGAAGGAGGACGGGAGCGGAGGAGAGGCGGGAAGGAACCGTGGAGGTCGGTGATGAGAGACCTTCAGCGAAACTCGATAACAACACTAATCTTCTTGATTTTTCACTATGGATAGCGGTGCGACTGTCAACTATGGCCGCGAGAGGCGACCGTGAACAGCGCCGCGTCTACCATTCTCTATGAACCGCAGCATAGCTCGTAAAATCAAAAAGACATCGCACATTAATCTCGCCACTGAAAACATGCAGATAAGTGGGCTTCGTCGTCGCCGCGTATGACATTGTCGTGATATAAACAAGCATTTCGAACACAGCACACGGATGCAGGGGTGGCAAACTAATGGCTCTATACTATCAACCCATGCTGCTTTGAGCCGCGATTCCTTTGTTCGCGTTCGAAGAGTCAATTTTTCGCTGAATATCACTCGCTCACCAGTACTTTCGGTCTAGTCCATTCATTCTCAAATCGCAAACAACTATTGCAAGTACAACCAAATTGAACTATGCAGAAGTACCGAGAGTTCCCTAAGCATTCATACTCATACAGCACACGCGTACAAACATTCTTAATTGACACTGGGTACAATAATGTCGTAGGTCTTTCATGCTTTCGGGCACACCGTAACCGCGCCAGACTAATACGAAGGTAGATGCAGGATACAAATCATAGAGTAAAGCTTTGGAGCGAGGAGTGTGGGAAGGAAGGATGCAAGCCCCGAGGTGATGAGCAAATAATATAAATTGTATGATGTCAACTTGGCTGTACTTTTGTGCACGTCCATAGCTATGGATAAGGCCTGGACGACAATCATCGACACAAAACCGTACCTTGGATTTGATAAGGGATAAATCATAAAATCGGGAATATGATGTGTAAATTAAAACGAGCATGTGAGGATAAGGTTGGCATCCAAGATATAGTTGGAAAATTAAATCATTGTTTGCGATTTTAATATTGGATGATGGAATGCAAAAGGTAGGCAAACAAAAACAAAAATTCATCCAATATCTAAGTGTCCAGACAGACGGCGAGGCCACACGCGTGGTGCGGCGTCGTCGCTCACGTTAGATCTCAATCGAGCGCATATTGTTAACTATTTCACGCGACCCACTGACACAGCTACCACACACTATTCGTTATTGTAATGTCATTGTATTTTGTACAGCTTGTTTTTACGGACAACTCACAGATTTTTTGGTGCCAAATAACCATTTTCTCTTGACGTCAATCGTCGAAATATCGGCTACATCCTTCGTCATATTTTCTTGCTCAAGTTTATACTGAAGCTTGTTAAAATTTTCTATATGCATTACTTTTATCAAGTTCAAATAATTCCAAAATTGTATAAAGACAAAGTTCGTCTACTAAATAAGCAGAAACTAGGAGCAAGCCCGCATAAACAAGCGTACATACGTTACTACACTATTCGGCGCTGTGTCGATGTGGATACGGCAAATATGAATGTAATTCGGCAAAAGCATGAACTGAGATCCAAAAACACATTTTTATATAAAAAAAAAAAACTAAAAATTCACTGCACATAGTGCAGCGTCATACATGATTTGAAAGCAAGTATTACTAATTTTCTTGCGAATGAGCTAGCTTTTAAAGGTATGCATAAAAATGTATTTCTTTACCTCGGAAATGTCCACTCAAAATGGCAATGTCGTGTTATAGCAAGTTACTTTACCATCACCGCAGCTATAGCCTAAAATGCTCAAATGATTCATGCTAGGTAAACGCAAAAGGCACGAAAACGATGGAAGATGTGTTTATAAAACAGTATTGTGCCAAGAAGAAAGATTTCTCGTTCATCTCCTGGCTTAGATAACTTGTTGAATATTCGGTCAATGACCGACCGTCGAAAACTGATCGATTATTATTATTGTTTGACGACTCTTGAATTATAAACACACCTTTTATCAAATCAGATTATATGGGTAAGCCGAATCAGAACTGAAATATTTGGAATAATCCAATACCACTTAAACCTTATATTTCATGTAAAACAGTATACAGTTGGCTACCAGGATTTACATTATGGTAATACATTTGCGTATTTGTTTCCATAAACCCGTATAATTCGGCTGTGATTCGGAACACGTCAAATTAAAATTTTCTCAAAGTAACAAAACTAGAATTAGCTGAGTAAATGAGATACTGGCTTATAATTATATGATCAAGAATTTTAAAACATTTTTATATAAAATCATTGAAAATATATTGGAATGAAGAAGCGGTTAGTTCATCGAAAATGGAAACTCATTAAAACATCAAATTTGTCTGATATCTAAATATAGCTCAAGTATTCGTAGTTTACCGGTTTTAACGGTACTCTTAACCAGTATCGCAAGTACATAAGCGGACAATTTTGTTTAACAATATTTTTGATGGTCAAGGGAGCTGAGCGTGGTTGATACATCCATCACAAGACGGCACAGGGAAATGATGCAAGTTATTTAATGACGGGGGAGTATCAGCACGCTCGCTCGTATAAATGTGTAAGTCAGGACTAAATCTATGCAGGTGTATCTATTCGGCGTGTTGTGTGAGGTATTGCGCGTGTACCTGGTCCTGCTGGTAGGCGGGCGGGTACTGCTGGTAGGTGGAGTAGTCCGCGGAGGAGGACTTGGAGAGCGCCGCCGACGACAGCGCGCCCGTCAGCGCCGGCCCGCCCGCGCCGCCGCCGCCGCCGCCGCCGCGGCCGTACATCTCGCCGCCCTCCGACAGCGGCACGTACGAGCCTACACACACATTACTTTTTACTCTACTATACTTCAAACATAAGAAAACTTAATGCTATACTTAATACCTATTTAATTTATAAAACGTTAATAAAACCCTTTAAAAACTCACTTAATACTAATCTTAAAACTGTACGAATACTGTACGAGTACACTATTTCTATTAACTATAAACAAGGGTTAAAATCGTACTGTATTTATCCTGCTGACCTATGAGGAGCCCTAACAAAAAGACGATTTATGTCGACACGACAAAGTGCACGCCTCTAATCTGTACCGGAGACATTCTCATAAAACTTGACCGTCAAGAACACAATTGTGGTAGTGTTGAAACCGCGCCTGCATTGGAATAAACTCCGCTAGTTCTACCCGTGAGTGACGGTATCCACTACTCACCGGAGCCGGTAGAGTTGGAGTTCTGCGGCATGTTCCAGTTGGTCCAACTGCCGCCGGCCGACGCACCCGCCGGCGCAGAGCTGTAGTTAGCTGTACACACCAATAACATCACATTAACCTCTCGTATGCCGCACTATAAACAATATTTCTATCATATCTCGCGAGGAACTGCGTTCCCGGCATACATCGGCTAATCGCTGTCCGAAGACACTACTGGGACTTCTACTTCAAGCCTAGTAGACTGCGATAGGCTTATACGACATGACTTTTGTTTACATGTCGATATGACAACTTTATAGTGTCAAACTTTTTGGTGTTTCTAATATGAATGTGTTTGCAATGAAGACTGGTTGCGAGTGTTTGCAACGACCTTTGTATCGTCTTCTAATTTCAAATCTAAGATTAAATCTACTAGTTTTATAATTGAACTGTTGCAAACCTTGTAGACTCTCTTGTCCATAGGAACAAGGAGTATATGCTAATTTGCGTTAATGTCCCACAAACATCTGAACGTACCATCAGTAATGTAACTGGAGGCACTGCCTGGATGTGGATAGAATTGTATACTTCGCGTGAATAAAGGGAAATGTAACTACCCTCCGCTAGATGATTACTTTGATTACAATTTATTTGTTAGAGGTGTGTACTGACCATAGCTGCCGTAGCTCTGCGCAGGCGGTTGCGTGTACTTGTTCAAACTTATGTTAAAGGTTCATACTTCCGTCTAATACTATACTAGGTTATCGTCAGCCCAATCGCAGTCCACTAGCGGACATAGGCCTGAAGTTATCGATGACACTGCTGCCCGTGGATACCTACTTACCATACTAATCATACATTACTTAAATGAAAGTGTGTCTGAGAAATGGCATGCATAAAAGAGTGTGAAAAACTATAAAGAAATAGAACTACATTATTCTATAAATCACTAATTTTATTTAAAGAAAACCATATTATAGAAACCAGCTACTCCATGACATATTTATCATCTTGCTTCAAAGGATAGCCTTGGTGTGTCCTTCTACATGTTATGCTGAAACACTGCCATCATCATGCGCATGGCTTCAAAAAGCTGACTTCAGATGCGCAGTTTTTTGACGTCAGCTGTATCGAATAACTAGATCCACTGCCTCCCAATCATCACCTTCAGTAGACAAGTCATCGCCTTCAGTAGACAAGTGATCACGTATTGTAGACCTGTAAGGTGCGATATACCAGAGCTAGAGTGAGTACGTACCGTAGCTGCCGTAGCCCTGCGCGGGCGGCTGCGTGTGCTGCGTGTAGTTGTTGGTGGCGGGCCAGGCGGGCGCGTGCGGCGGGGCCTGCGGCGCGGGCGGCGCGCCCCAGCCCTGGTAGTTGCCCGGGCCCGCGCCCGCGCCCGCCGCGCCGTACCCGGCGTACGACGTCTGCCCGGGGGACGTGCCCCAGCCCTGGTACCTGTACACGGGAAACGTATTGGAATAAGATCGCTGATAATACTTCATGTTGGAACAAGGTCGTTGGTCGATTTGCAGCCAGAAATATTGTTAATATTTTATCTCTGAACTAGCTTCCGCCAGCGGTTTCATCCGCTTTCCCGTGGGAACTACAGCGCTCACCCGGATAAAAAGTAACTTACAGCCTTCCTCGATAAATTTATCTAACACTTCTAACTATCTCACACTGAAATAATTTTTCAAATCGGAGTAGTTGCTGAGATTAGCGCGTTCAACCAAACAAACAAACTCTTCAGCTTTATAATATTAGTAAAGAATGTGAGTAAGTAGTGTTTTTGTCCCCAAAAACTTGAACATGAATAAAGAAATAAATTGAATGTATTTAAATTAACAGAAAGAAAACCCACAAGTGTTTCAAAACAAAAGTGAGAATAATTCGCAAGCACAATACAAGGGGACTAAGTGACAAAACGTGTTCTCACCCTTGCATGATATTAGGGCCAGCCATCGGCATGTTGATCGGCGGGCCGCCCATCTGGCCGTTGTGGCCCTGGATCATGTTGATGGGCGCGGCGGCGGGCGGGCCCCACTGGCCGGCCTGCGGCGCGTCGCCGGGCGCGCTGAGGGCGCCGCCGCCCATGCCGCTGGCGCCCGACC
This sequence comes from Heliothis virescens, assembly GCA_002382865.2. NCBI lineage: Eukaryota > Metazoa > Arthropoda > Insecta > Lepidoptera > Noctuidae > Heliothis > Heliothis virescens. Next base: position 1,890,411 of record NWSH02000537.1, read on the forward strand.
CGAGCTTGCCCGACCCGTCGCGAGGCTCCGCGCGCTTGATCTCCACCTGCTTACGTCGTTTGGGTTAAAGAAGATCTAGTTTGTCAACTGACCGCTCATTTTATTTATCCTAATAGTCCCTGCCTTTCCTTTTATTTTGCATTGCCATAATCGGTTATTATTATTTATATCTGGATGTTACTTTCGACATCGCTAATTACAAATTTGCAATTATGCGGATTTGCTACATATTATGTTAACATACTGCCTCTTATAAAATAAAAAGCGTGTAGTTTCACATTGAGAAAGCATATTTTTGTTTCTATATAATAAAAGATTACCTAGATTGCAAATGAAAGATTGCACGCATGTCGCAATTAGAGCTGCCTGCCTACTGATTACATCTCATGTTACATATCATTATGGCCAAAATTCCATGATAAAATATCTCCCAAATATCTAAACTCACGAAATAATTTAAATGTGAATGAATTTCGTTGCACGCTTCTAAGATTCCACGAGTCGTTCACCCGGAAAAGATTAAAACCTACGTCACACATACATAATAATATGCGATGACACATCGGAGAACCTCACGCAATCTGTTGCTAAGTCCCACTAAACAACAGTATTAATCATTCTTTACAAGAGAATACCTAGAAATTGAATACACTGAAGTTCAAAAGCTATAAGGAAAATACAATCCTATAATTTTATCTGTGTTATTTATTTGCCAAGACCAAATCGATTAATACTATAGGTATCCTATTGCACAAGTATTTCAGAAATGTAAGTTTTATCAGTCAAAGTTCGCGATAGTTTGTAAAGCGAAAGGTGCTAACAAAAATATTTGGCAAACAATTCATGTTTACAAATCACGTACAAAAATAGTGACATTACCTGCTTTCCGTTGAGATTGATGAAATGCTCCTGAGTGACCCTCTCAACGGAGATCTCGTCTTCGAAAGACAGGAAACCGAAGCCTAGAACAATCGAATGTGTTTTTATATCGTGCCAAGTGGAAAAGCTTCTGAAACAACCACACATTAGCAAATCAAGTTCTTACAAAAATGCATAACTGTATACTTTATGGCTCACAACATCAAACGAAGATAAAACCTAGGATACGAGAGCAAATAGCTTCTCTTGATATTGTACTTTGTCGAAACATTCTCATCACACAGCCATGCCTTTCGGTCCTTTGTTCCGTCATTTTATGAAGCAATTTTCTGGTAATGAAGCGAACTAATAAAAAGATGTGATCGGTCCGGGCGTGCGTACTACCCTCGGATCACAACCGGTCACACAAACTACACAAGTCGTAAATTGTTTGATAAAGTCGCCGCGAAGGGTGACACCTTTCACTGAGCTCACAATTGAGGTCGTATCATTTCGATTGCGTTAACCCTACAAGCTTGTGTTACAGTTTGGAAAGCGAAACACTTTTTCTTCGGCAAAAAGCGTTCGTTGCTTGTGAACTTTGTTCCGATAATTGTGTTCGATATAAATGCAGTGTTACAAAAGTACTACATCAGTATAATTTATTTTTACACATAATTATTAATGATAGACGGTTTTGAACATTATGGAAATCTACTCTGAATAAACCATTTCTCAGGTCGAATAAATTAATAAATCAGTCTTTTTTCAAGTGACCTGTCGCAAACCTTGTAGACTCTGTTGCTCATGGGAACAAAGAGTATATGCTAATCTGCGTGTCAATGTCCCACGAACGCTTGAACGCACCGCCAGTAGTTAGCACTAACGGCGCTGCCTGGATGTGGATATTAAAACATTATAATTTCATAAAACAGTTATTAATTACATAGAAAGTATGGAACGTGAAAGTAACTTTGTAACCATAAGAACATTTACCACGAAATGATGTTACCATCAAAGTACCATTAGGTATGCAGTACCTCATTTATTTGTGTCCAATAAACCTAATATGCAGTTAAATTTCACAATTCCGAAACCGGTAGTTTTACTGTAGAAATTGATGACTAAAATCTGAGTCTAATAATGTTACTGAAGGTTTTGCAGTGTCATTACCATGGTGGACCGTCAGTATGAAGTTTTGACAAGTAAACATTTATAATATGAACTGATTTGCATAATGTTGTTTACCGGCGTTATGCACGCAAGTCCTCTCACCTCGACAGCCAGCTGCGATGGAGAAGCAACAAATGAAACTCTTCCGTAAAAGAAATTTGGCATCTGGTGCCCGTTTTCACCGACATCCCCTATATTGCCACATAATTTTTCTTTGCAAAACGTCCACTCTAAATTAAGTACCATTTCCTTTATAGATACTGATGGTGAACATGAAACTATCCCCTGGACGGCACCTAAATACATTCGGGGGTCCACATGTATTTGGGGGATGACCGTGAAAACGGGCTCAAAACACAGGATTTTTGCCGTAAAATACTTATGTTGACCGGACGTATGCTTAGAAAAGCTTTTTAAAAATTTATAGGTAACTTTGGACAAGACTGCCAATGCATGGACTGACGGCAAAAATTGTGTTTCGAAGCCCTTATTTCGATTTTGGTAGTAGAATATGACACTTACCCCTAGATTTCTTCTTCTCCTGGTCGTACATGATGACAACTTCCATGACCTTGCCGTAGCGGCCGAAGAACACCCTAAGATCGGTCTCGGTCACGTTGGATGGAAGCCCGCCGAGGAAAACCTTGGGGTATCCGCCACCGCGTTTCGGCTTCTGCAGCGTGCGAGGGTTGCACGGCTTCGGGTCAATGGTCCTGGTGAACGAATGGGAATTTGAAGCACGAGTTTCTATAATTCTAGGATTTATTGAAGCCCAATTACCCATAACAGTTGTATGTAATCATTTTATGTGAATCGCTTAGAGAAAAGCCACATATTTTAATATCTAGTCGAAAATAACAGGAAAACAAAATGAATGTTACATGACCAAAAGTTTTACTAATTAATAACTTGAAAGACATGCCTTGTTTTCGTTTTAAGGAAAAGAGGATGAAGTTCCCTTTAATATTTAAAGAATATTTTAATAATACGGCCATTATTTTTCCTTGTATGCCGTATTGTATATAAAAACCGATTAATAATCTAATTAGAGACGCTTCCGTTATGGAACATGATAAGACATTTTTACTCTAATAATCTAATTAATTTAGCTTATTACGCGCTCCAAATTAATTAACATCAACAAGGTCTGCATGCTAATGCAGTTACCTCTCATAATTAAGTGCCTATCAGCAATTCTATTAATTGCACAATCAGATACGTAGAAGATANCTTGCCCGACCCGTCGCGAGGCTCCGCGCGCTTGATCTCCACCTGCTTACGTCGTTTGGGTTAAAGAAGATCTAGTTTGTCAACTGACCGCTCATTTTATTTATCCTAATAGTCCCTGCCTTTCCTTTTATTTTGCATTGCCATAATCGGTTATTATTATTTATATCTGGATGTTACTTTCGACATCGCTAATTACAAATTTGCAATTATGCGGATTTGCTACATATTATGTTAACATACTGCCTCTTATAAAATAAAAAGCGTGTAGTTTCACATTGAGAAAGCATATTTTTGTTTCTATATAATAAAAGATTACCTAGATTGCAAATGAAAGATTGCACGCATGTCGCAATTAGAGCTGCCTGCCTACTGATTACATCTCATGTTACATATCATTATGGCCAAAATTCCATGATAAAATATCTCCCAAATATCTAAACTCACGAAATAATTTAAATGTGAATGAATTTCGTTGCACGCTTCTAAGATTCCACGAGTCGTTCACCCGGAAAAGATTAAAACCTACGTCACACATACATAATAATATGCGATGACACATCGGAGAACCTCACGCAATCTGTTGCTAAGTCCCACTAAACAACAGTATTAATCATTCTTTACAAGAGAATACCTAGAAATTGAATACACTGAAGTTCAAAAGCTATAAGGAAAATACAATCCTATAATTTTATCTGTGTTATTTATTTGCCAAGACCAAATCGATTAATACTATAGGTATCCTATTGCACAAGTATTTCAGAAATGTAAGTTTTATCAGTCAAAGTTCGCGATAGTTTGTAAAGCGAAAGGTGCTAACAAAAATATTTGGCAAACAATTCATGTTTACAAATCACGTACAAAAATAGTGACATTACCTGCTTTCCGTTGAGATTGATGAAATGCTCCTGAGTGACCCTCTCAACGGAGATCTCGTCTTCGAAAGACAGGAAACCGAAGCCTAGAACAATCGAATGTGTTTTTATATCGTGCCAAGTGGAAAAGCTTCTGAAACAACCACACATTAGCAAATCAAGTTCTTACAAAAATGCATAACTGTATACTTTATGGCTCACAACATCAAACGAAGATAAAACCTAGGATACGAGAGCAAATAGCTTCTCTTGATATTGTACTTTGTCGAAACATTCTCATCACACAGCCATGCCTTTCGGTCCTTTGTTCCGTCATTTTATGAAGCAATTTTCTGGTAATGAAGCGAACTAATAAAAAGATGTGATCGGTCCGGGCGTGCGTACTACCCTCGGATCACAACCGGTCACACAAACTACACAAGTCGTAAATTGTTTGATAAAGTCGCCGCGAAGGGTGACACCTTTCACTGAGCTCACAATTGAGGTCGTATCATTTCGATTGCGTTAACCCTACAAGCTTGTGTTACAGTTTGGAAAGCGAAACACTTTTTCTTCGGCAAAAAGCGTTCGTTGCTTGTGAACTTTGTTCCGATAATTGTGTTCGATATAAATGCAGTGTTACAAAAGTACTACATCAGTATAATTTATTTTTACACATAATTATTAATGATAGACGGTTTTGAACATTATGGAAATCTACTCTGAATAAACCATTTCTCAGGTCGAATAAATTAATAAATCAGTCTTTTTTCAAGTGACCTGTCGCAAACCTTGTAGACTCTGTTGCTCATGGGAACAAAGAGTATATGCTAATCTGCGTGTCAATGTCCCACGAACGCTTGAACGCACCGCCAGTAGTTAGCACTAACGGCGCTGCCTGGATGTGGATATTAAAACATTATAATTTCATAAAACAGTTATTAATTACATAGAAAGTATGGAACGTGAAAGTAACTTTGTAACCATAAGAACATTTACCACGAAATGATGTTACCATCAAAGTACCATTAGGTATGCAGTACCTCATTTATTTGTGTCCAATAAACCTAATATGCAGTTAAATTTCACAATTCCGAAACCGGTAGTTTTACTGTAGAAATTGATGACTAAAATCTGAGTCTAATAATGTTACTGAAGGTTTTGCAGTGTCATTACCATGGTGGACCGTCAGTATGAAGTTTTGACAAGTAAACATTTATAATATGAACTGATTTGCATAATGTTGTTTACCGGCGTTATGCACGCAAGTCCTCTCACCTCGACAGCCAGCTGCGATGGAGAAGCAACAAATGAAACTCTTCCGTAAAAGAAATTTGGCATCTGGTGCCCGTTTTCACCGACATCCCCTATATTGCCACATAATTTTTCTTTGCAAAACGTCCACTCTAAATTAAGTACCATTTCCTTTATAGATACTGATGGTGAACATGAAACTATCCCCTGGACGGCACCTAAATACATTCGGGGGTCCACATGTATTTGGGGGATGACCGTGAAAACGGGCTCAAAACACAGGATTTTTGCCGTAAAATACTTATGTTGACCGGACGTATGCTTAGAAAAGCTTTTTAAAAATTTATAGGTAACTTTGGACAAGACTGCCAATGCATGGACTGACGGCAAAAATTGTGTTTCGAAGCCCTTATTTCGATTTTGGTAGTAGAATATGACACTTACCCCTAGATTTCTTCTTCTCCTGGTCGTACATGATGACAACTTCCATGACCTTGCCGTAGCGGCCGAAGAACACCCTAAGATCGGTCTCGGTCACGTTGGATGGAAGCCCGCCGAGGAAAACCTTGGGGTATCCGCCACCGCGTTTCGGCTTCTGCAGCGTGCGAGGGTTGCACGGCTTCGGGTCAATGGTCCTGGTGAACGAATGGGAATTTGAAGCACGAGTTTCTATAATTCTAGGATTTATTGAAGCCCAATTACCCATAACAGTTGTATGTAATCATTTTATGTGAATCGCTTAGAGAAAAGCCACATATTTTAATATCTAGTCGAAAATAACAGGAAAACAAAATGAATGTTACATGACCAAAAGTTTTACTAATTAATAACTTGAAAGACATGCCTTGTTTTCGTTTTAAGGAAAAGAGGATGAAGTTCCCTTTAATATTTAAAGAATATTTTAATAATACGGCCATTATTTTTCCTTGTATGCCGTATTGTATATAAAAACCGATTAATAATCTAATTAGAGACGCTTCCGTTATGGAACATGATAAGACATTTTTACTCTAATAATCTAATTAATTTAGCTTATTACGCGCTCCAAATTAATTAACATCAACAAGGTCTGCATGCTAATGCAGTTACCTCTCATAATTAAGTGCCTATCAGCAATTCTATTAATTGCACAATCAGATACGTAGAAGATATGTTTCCAGACATCTGTACTTTCTTATTGCGCAAGAAATTCCTCTCATACTTATTTATTTTTAGTTTATTCAGATAATATTCTTGTACCAGTATGTTCTCTGGAAAACTGTAGCAAGTTTATTCCGTATTCATAATCTGCGATGCATCCTCTGCATTTATAAAATGTAACGTATTATATTCATATTTCTTTTTGCTGCACAATGGCATATTTTGCTAACGCGCTTACGGCTGAATGGATGTAAATATGAGTTGGCTTACAGGTAAGAGCTTTTTAGCTTTATCCCATAGAACAATTTTTTCAGAGAAATGTCGACGAAATCAGGATAAAATAACTTATTGATCCCTCGCTTTCACTAGCCTATTACTAGCTAAATAATAAGATGAACCAAAACAACAGCACAGAAATTTCATTAAAAATATAACTCCTCGATTCAACCGAACCTTTCCGCATCCCCAGCGTGACCAGGGGTTTTAATAAAAATACTGTAGAATATTTCGAAATACACCAACTGAAATCCTCTAGTTACATTTTACGACTTCCCGGTAAACAAGAGGTCCTATAATTCCCTTAGCCGGGGGATCACAGGCTCTGATACGAACAGAATCTAGGATCGAATTTGCAACAAGCCAAGCGAGTCGGGCGTGGCTGCGTTGACCGAACACGTGTATTCACGAGGGTGGCACTATGATTCTTGATTTAATACTATAATAACGATTCATAATTCGAAACATATACGTTTGATAGTTGAATAATAATATCTCGTAATCGTGTCGCCGTTGAGTGATTTTTTATCGCAGTAAATACAATAAAACTGATGCAGCCACTGAAATTTCTATTGTTTAGTGACCCCGTTTTGAAATAAAAGTCAATGTCGTCAGTTGAATGTGTAATTCATTTATTGCGGGTGATTAGTTAGTGATAACTGTTAGAAAAGTTAGCGTTGGGACTCAGTCTCGCATAGGGTTGCAGCCTTATGGTAAGCGAGGGCTGTATTGCGTGCTTGTGACGCACACTACCCCTCATGCTTCGTTTTTTTTTTTTTGTTTGTTACTTATTGTGTATGCGTTCCTAATCACGTAATAAAAAGATTTTTCTTCTTTCTATCTAAATACAAATTTTAATTATTTACATAACACTACGAAATTACTAACATATCCAGCCATGATCGGACTTGAGATAGAGTAATGTGTATGTCTGAAGTGTGTGTTAGTTAGCAGTTGTGTTGCATTAAAAAACGAAGCGGTACTACCACTATTGTAAGGGGGCGAGACCGCTTCTTTCCAGTGCCAATTGAACCTTATCCGTCTTTATCTCGTACGACTTGTGCAAACCAATTTGTATTCAGTTTGAAACAGAATTCTTGCGGTCGGTTGCATAGAAACTATAAAAAAACCGTTTAAACAGAAAATGATCGCGAGTTTATTAAATTTGATTGTTATTAACAGACTTCCTGAAGGAGAAGGTTCTCAATTAGGATCTTTATATATTTTTTATTTAATAATAAAAAAATAAAATTTGTTATTTGCAGTAGTCACAGAGTCACATTCTATTGAATATTTCCAAGTTTGTTACCCTCTCTGTGATCAACAGTTTAACGACATGTTGTTTGCTCAGATGTGAAACCTTTTATAATCATGCAAACAATAGATGAAGTGATAAAACTATTCTTAACGCAAATAAAACGTCCACTTTGGATACAGTTACTAAACTAGGTAGGGTAGATGTATGTGTATGTGTGTATTTATGTTTTAGAATAATCAGGAAAGCTAACTTCCACCTGCGGAACGATAATCTGTTTTTGGATACCAAAAAGTGGCTTTGAAATCATAAAGGATCTTATTTCATTTTCTTACGAGTACATTTTTTTATTTATTCATCTTTTTAATTAGATACCTTAACTTATAACATCCAATTGTTTAAAAATGAACAAAAATAAAATCAGGATAACAGACATTGAATCAAACCAGTCTGGAATCTAGCTTTACACATGGGGTGAGTGTGATTCCCCCTATGCAACCCTCCCAGTCATATGTACTCATATTATAGGTAGGTACGTGCGCTTAGCAACGATAGGGTGTAGGGACGAGTGAATGAGTTAGCCCTATCTGTTGGGGTTGCTAGGCGAAATTATCTAGATTAAAAAAATTATAGGATGACTGAGCAGGTTTATTCTACCTGCGCGATGCAGATTCATTTATAATTCTGCGTATTTTTTATAACCGAGTGTTATATTGGCCTGTTTGCCTTTCGCCTTTCATGGAACCGTTGTTTTTAAGAGAAAAAGGAAGTTAATTTACGGATATAAAAATAAACTGCCAAATGTATCACCATGAGCACAAGGCATTAGTTCTAATGTGTCAGCTTTAATCTTCGGCCTCTTTTATTTTTCCTTCTTCGTGAAGGACATAATGCAATCAGTCAGCACCCTTGGCGCCATCATGTCTCAGTTTCGTGTCATTCAACTGTGCAACCATGCTCTCCTAATTATAGTGTTAATAGATGTATAGAACCTTGTTGCAAACCTTGTAGACTCTCTTGTCCATAGGAACAAGGAGTATATGCTAATTTGCGGTAATGTCCCACAAACATCTGAACGTACCATCAGTAATGTAACTGGAGGCACTGCCTGGATGTGGATTTTGTACTAGGAGAGCATGCCATAAAGGCGACGCCTTTCTATTATCTCTTGGGTAGCACGTCAATACTCGGAGGATATTCAACCACCCACCGCGTCCGTTTTAGTTATCGATGCGTGAAAATAGTTCTGTTTCATAAGATTTTATATAAAAGCCGTTTTATAAATAAGAATCCGATGGGATTTGTGAAATAATTATTTTCATTAAAATATTATAATTTATAATAACTAGCGAAAAAATATGATAATAATGCACGTAACATTTTTATCGTACGACTGCATGTATAATGCAACGACTTTTTTGTCTACAGTAATTTGAATTTTCAATTTCGCCTTTCGGTTTTTCCGAGGTTTAGCCGATATGCAGCGTTTGCTTAAACATGAGAAAACACTATGGAATTCATTTGGTTATCAGAATATAATGCATTCTTGCATGTTGTGCAAACATTTCTTATAAAACATTGGACCTTGAAGGTCTAAAAATAGTAAAAATCTTTATCACGCAACAGAGTGCAGGACCGACTTGCATCAAGTAACTACAATCAATTAGATGACAATAGACGTGTGACAATATTAGTGGGCGATTTATTTCTAGAGTGCGTTGCAAAACCAATGTACTTTATGAGGAAACTTATCTATTAACAATTTTAATTACGGCGATAGCACTACGAACAGCATAGAAAATCTATGCCACGACAACATTTTGCATTTTGCAAAAAAACAAGTCCACGTCTTTTATTACAAAAATACTGTTTACAGAAACGAAGAAATAACTGTTGAATTAGCTTATATTACAGGAGTGGTCTATATAGTCCACAGTATCTGATTCATTATGACTGGATTTCTATAACCTATATATGCGATTAGAGATTAAATTTTGGCATAAGCTTCATAATATAAATAAATTACCTATGCCAAATTGAAAACAAGGGATAGTTCAGCTTTGGAAACCCGCAGTAAATCAACAAAGCCTTTCCAAACCAGTAATATTTTCTAAATAATTTCCCTAATGGCGCTTATGCACGGAGCGGAACAACCACTAAAGCAAGTCAATTATGATGACCTCCAAAAATTCCGAGATTCGCGCACTTTTTCCTTTACGTCATGGAAAATTTACAAACATCAAAGATGTTGAAATTCCTTTACTTGAGCCCTATTTCTGTCTATTGATCAAACCTTTCAGCCAAAACCCAATCAAAGCCGAAATAAAAATTAAAAATGTATAGGTTGACAGGTTAACCAACGTCCATTTGAGTAAGGCCATACATACAGTTTATTTCTGTTCCAAGAATTGGGTCACAATTATTTGTGGATGCAACATTGTATCTTTTTAGAAAGATTTCTCGTTGATATTACAGTGATAGATGCTTTTATCATAAGAATCTGTCAGATCATGGCGTGATTTATTATTCAATACGGTTTTGGGGTCAACCTTCAAGCGATATTTGTACAGGAAAGTTTGTATATTTCTTTACTAAAAAGTAATGCTATCTAAAATATTCTCGCGAAATGGTTCTCATGTTATTGATAGTAACTTTTACTATGCCACGTACCCAACACAGATAACAATCGTATGGAAAAGTAGAAACAATGTAACAAAAACCCACCGTGGCAAATTGACGCTATTCGCTGGAGTAACGGTATCTTCTTGTGTCTAGTAATACTAATAGGCTTAACCTAATCTCTCAACATGGCATGAAGTTAACGATACTTTAAAGTTTTAAGCAATATTTTTTGTTTTAATTTAATTATACAATTATTTTTACCTCGCCTAAAACTCGGTAATCTAAACGAAGATTTTCATCATTGATGATATCATCATTTTTTACAGCTAATTAGCATCTACTGGGTATTTCTAGATTTAATTTACCCCAAGAACTACGGCGAATCAAAACCGGTGTCCAAATGATTTGATTTTATTGTTTTCCTGTGAAATAGGATTTCCCTTACCTGCCATCAAGTTGATGGGGCCCATTCTGCAGCACAACGTTGACGAGCGCCGGCTCAGCGAAGGTGACGAAACCGAAGCCCCTGGAGCGCCCAGACTCGCTGTTCTTCATCACCACGCAGTCGATGACATCGCCGTAACGCGAGAAGTAACGCTGCAAATTCTCTTGAGACGTCTCCCATGACAGACCACCGACGAACAGTTTTCTGGGTCAAAAGGATGTAAATACAGATATTTTATAGCACTTAGGAAATGCTTTTGCTATTTTAATCTATTTTGGCTTGTCCACTTGCGCCTGTTGCGTTGGTAACGTGACTGTTTGTAACGTGTTAAGTATTTTGGTTTTGCTTGAATGCACTTGATGACGTGTTAACATGTGGCATTTTAACCACGTGAGTTTTCAATCACATTTTAGGTTTTTCAGGGTACGGTAACGTTATTTGCAGTCAATTTTACCAGAGCAACATACAGATCAAATATCCCTACATTTACAGAGTCAGTCATATTAATAATTAAGCTTTAAACTCATTCCAAACAACGAGAAATTACATGAAAGCTCGAAATAAACTAAAAGCGTAGTGAGAGGGACTTTAGTAATGAATTTTAATGACGTTCAAGTCCATGACAACCGGCGTTTGTGTCGGAAACTGTTGGCGACACATTGGAGTTCTGGATTTTAAGACATTTGGAATTATGAACGAAGTTCATTATAATATCCTTTGTTTTGCTTTTGAATATTTAACGGTAACAAATACCGAAATTGTTATGCCTATTCTAACAACTTGTACTTATCGAGACGAAAAATAAGAGGTTAATGTTTTCTCACCAGTTTTATGAATTTACTGCTATGACGCGTCTGTGTAATCCTACTTCGCTTATCTACAGGTCAAGCTTTATTTATAAAAACGAGATGTCATAGTGCAGTCTCTGACATCATAAAATGATTGTCTATATTATGATCACCAGTGTGTTTTTACGAGGTAAACAATTACCTTAGTTTCTATTTTCCACTAAGCTGATTATAAATAATTGTTAAAATGCGAACATCAGTTCGACACATTTTCATTAGAACTTTCAAGAATAAATTGGTTCAATGGAAAATTTTCATTGATACTGAAATTATATCAGGTAACTACAAGAGATCCCCGCAGATCAGATGTCAATCTGATTGTACAGACAACAGCACATCAAGTTACCACAATCTGTCAAATTTCTGCAATAGATTTTCAACCTTATTGCAATAGCGGTAAGTTAATGTTTGATTGGTAAAATTTGACAGATTTGTATACATTGACCTGCTGTCGTCTGTACTATAGCCCTAAGATAACTTTACTTGAATTTACTGTGATTTTCTAACTGTAAAATGTATCTGTAGTGGTAAACATTGTATCATCAAACAATGTGAGAGGCCTATGCATAATATTTATAATTCCACATTTTGCAGAAACGAAATGAATTTAATCTATATCTCAAGATGGAAGCTATCATAAATGACCTAAAAACCTAGTTGGTAGTTGCTATCTACATAAAATTCATTCCAATAGTCATTAATTATATGATAAGGACTGGTTCAAATACTTCAAATCTACAATAGTTGTTTTTAATTATTTGAATGGTAAACTATTCATTATAGATGTATATTTATGTGAAGGAGATACTGTGTTAGTAAAGTTCACTAGGGCAATGTAGGTATTTAGATTAGACTGTTTTCAAGGCTCCCTGAGAAATAGAACTTTACTGTACAAGTATTGCAGTGGACATAACTGCGGTTAGTTTAAATTATTGTAAATGTTACTTCGATAGTACTGAATTCAGGTGAATTAATTAAAATATACAGTCTTTTGTTATTTTATTATTAAAATCGCAGAATCTGGATAATATCTAACTGGTTTATTTATTTTATTGAAAACCATAATTTAAAAAATAATTAGGTTATTCATAAGCCGATAAAATTTTGCCTTTTCAAGAGATAACTCGCTAAATGAGTCACATAAATTCTACTGCTAAAATAAATAAGTACATAGAAGTTACAATCAGCAATTTTATCTAATCAATGCTATTCTACATTGTCATACAGTAGCCATGTTATACTAGGACCAGACTTTGAACATTCAAAGTTATAATTTAGTGTCTAGTAACATTTACTAAGATTGGTGAAAGTATCCATTCACTTCTCTTAGGTCACAGTGATAGTTTTAAGTATAATGGTCTCTTACTTTTTTGCTAGGTACTATAATTTTAACGACACAATTAAAAAACTTAAGCTGTTTAATTTGAATTTTAGATTAAACTAAAAATGCAAGTGAAATTACCATCATAAAAAGTTAAGATGCAGGAAAGAGTTGTTTCAACACAATGAATTGAATTTATTTACTCACAACTTGGAGTATACATGTGCCTGTTTGAGTAGCTGCTTAATTTTACTGGTCAGAGTAAAATAATTTTGATTATGACACGTATCCTATCCAATATCATATGGTTGAGCATCTAGCTGGGAGTCTACATATTTAGAGCATCAATAGCGACCGCCCCTAGGCGTGTTTACGCGAAAATAACATCCATCGGAGCCAGCATCAAGGAAAACTGTTTAGGAACATAATTCGACGACGCAAGTAACCATATGCAAATGAATCAGCACGTTTCGCGTCTTGTAGGTAAATGAGATCGCGCTACGCGGCACTTCGAACATTGATCTAATAACCTCGTTACAAACTCTCAACTCGAAATTTTCATATTTTTTATAAAATATGACGCTCGCATCACCCTAGCGCAAAATCACCGATAAGAGAAAGCAACGATTAGTCACAGAAAGGTTAATTTTACATATTGCGACGTTTCCACATCAACAGCTTTCGAAGTTGGAGTACAGTTATATAAACTGTTTCTACGTAAATTTTGGCAATGAAAAGCAACAACAATCAGAGAAAATATAGCATGGGAAAGTAATAGCTGCCATGATCGAACCACGCAAGTCGCACGGCGAGGCTTGGGGTCGGTGCCCGCTAGCCGGTATAAAGTAAAAGGCTAATTGATATTTTGCAGTCCGAATCTACTTCATTATGCATTTATTGTCATACAATAGGGAAATCATAACAAAATTCATAGTTTCAGGGAACAAAGTCGAGTACGTAACGCTACCTCACAAGCCCTGCTGGCTATCCGTGAAATGCGACACACCAAGCGAACATGCCANCGGTAAGTTAATGTTTGATTGGTAAAATTTGACAGATTTGTATACATTGACCTGCTGTCGTCTGTACTATAGCCCTAAGATAACTTTACTTGAATTTACTGTGATTTTCTAACTGTAAAATGTATCTGTAGTGGTAAACATTGTATCATCAAACAATGTGAGAGGCCTATGCATAATATTTATAATTCCACATTTTGCAGAAACGAAATGAATTTAATCTATATCTCAAGATGGAAGCTATCATAAATGACCTAAAAACCTAGTTGGTAGTTGCTATCTACATAAAATTCATTCCAATAGTCATTAATTATATGATAAGGACTGGTTCAAATACTTCAAATCTACAATAGTTGTTTTTAATTATTTGAATGGTAAACTATTCATTATAGATGTATATTTATGTGAAGGAGATACTGTGTTAGTAAAGTTCACTAGGGCAATGTAGGTATTTAGATTAGACTGTTTTCAAGGCTCCCTGAGAAATAGAACTTTACTGTACAAGTATTGCAGTGGACATAACTGCGGTTAGTTTAAATTATTGTAAATGTTACTTCGATAGTACTGAATTCAGGTGAATTAATTAAAATATACAGTCTTTTGTTATTTTATTATTAAAATCGCAGAATCTGGATAATATCTAACTGGTTTATTTATTTTATTGAAAACCATAATTTAAAAAATAATTAGGTTATTCATAAGCCGATAAAATTTTGCCTTTTCAAGAGATAACTCGCTAAATGAGTCACATAAATTCTACTGCTAAAATAAATAAGTACATAGAAGTTACAATCAGCAATTTTATCTAATCAATGCTATTCTACATTGTCATACAGTAGCCATGTTATACTAGGACCAGACTTTGAACATTCAAAGTTATAATTTAGTGTCTAGTAACATTTACTAAGATTGGTGAAAGTATCCATTCACTTCTCTTAGGTCACAGTGATAGTTTTAAGTATAATGGTCTCTTACTTTTTTGCTAGGTACTATAATTTTAACGACACAATTAAAAAACTTAAGCTGTTTAATTTGAATTTTAGATTAAACTAAAAATGCAAGTGAAATTACCATCATAAAAAGTTAAGATGCAGGAAAGAGTTGTTTCAACACAATGAATTGAATTTATTTACTCACAACTTGGAGTATACATGTGCCTGTTTGAGTAGCTGCTTAATTTTACTGGTCAGAGTAAAATAATTTTGATTATGACACGTATCCTATCCAATATCATATGGTTGAGCATCTAGCTGGGAGTCTACATATTTAGAGCATCAATAGCGACCGCCCCTAGGCGTGTTTACGCGAAAATAACATCCATCGGAGCCAGCATCAAGGAAAACTGTTTAGGAACATAATTCGACGACGCAAGTAACCATATGCAAATGAATCAGCACGTTTCGCGTCTTGTAGGTAAATGAGATCGCGCTACGCGGCACTTCGAACATTGATCTAATAACCTCGTTACAAACTCTCAACTCGAAATTTTCATATTTTTTATAAAATATGACGCTCGCATCACCCTAGCGCAAAATCACCGATAAGAGAAAGCAACGATTAGTCACAGAAAGGTTAATTTTACATATTGCGACGTTTCCACATCAACAGCTTTCGAAGTTGGAGTACAGTTATATAAACTGTTTCTACGTAAATTTTGGCAATGAAAAGCAACAACAATCAGAGAAAATATAGCATGGGAAAGTAATAGCTGCCATGATCGAACCACGCAAGTCGCACGGCGAGGCTTGGGGTCGGTGCCCGCTAGCCGGTATAAAGTAAAAGGCTAATTGATATTTTGCAGTCCGAATCTACTTCATTATGCATTTATTGTCATACAATAGGGAAATCATAACAAAATTCATAGTTTCAGGGAACAAAGTCGAGTACGTAACGCTACCTCACAAGCCCTGCTGGCTATCCGTGAAATGCGACACACCAAGCGAACATGCCAGTTTGACCTATTATAGTTGGCACGTCGTGGACAGCCTTAAACCACACCAAAAATAGATAAAAACAAACTCACCCCTTCTCATCATCGTCCATGTCTGGATTCATACGCATAACTTACTACTAATTAAAAATAATGGTTGGCACCGGTAAAGACAACCAAACCACACAAGCACAGACCCACACGAATGATTATGGCGGACCAACCATTTCCGCTTTCTCAAAAAAAGTCATGGAAAGGGGAAGTACTCAAAAGAAGTCTTTTTAAAGTATAAAATCTCAGAAACAGCCAGGTTACTTCTGAATTTATTATGTAGAAAAATATATAGTCACTAAAACTACAAAATAAAAGGTATTTATCATTTTATTTAGGAAAATTATAAATATCAATATTAAAAGTTTCTAAAATGTTTCAAAGTTACGCAAAGGTAAGCTGAACACCAGGTGGCAGCACTCTGACTAATGTTGCCATTCCAAAAAAACCTAAATACGAAATTGAATAAAAGACATTTTGGAATTTAGCCAGAAAGGTTTTGAATCATCGTCATTATTTTGTAAACCTACAATTTGAAATAAATTTATTTCTGAAGTCATTTATTCGACGGTTTATAGATAAAAACATCCCAAACAATAAACGGTTAAAGAATTAGTAACGCCATCTATGCTTGTACTCAAAAGAACTTTAAAAATCACTATTTGGCCAGTATCAATATGAGCAAAATCAAAACTATTGAGTTCCCACTATAAAATCAATCTCCACAGTTTTAGACCACATTTTACTAACGGCTTATAGATGAAATTAAGCATAGATTTCCCTCATTTCTATTTGTTTACATTATGAAGACTTATCTGCACTGTACAACATTGATAAATATAATCTTTGGATATTATTTAAATTATACACATAAACTTGATACAAAATAAAAAATACGTAGGTAACATAAATATATTATTATTTTCATCTTTATTTCCAAAAAAAAACTTGTAATTATGTACAGAATATTCCGAAAAAGCAGGACCCTCTTCAAGCACTCTCCTCTCCCTCCTTTTTTGGATTTTGTTTAAGATTAAAATTCGTAATGAATAACTGGTGCCGTGGTCACGGTGACTGGTATGTCTTCTTGTAAAGTGAAGTGGAAGGGAAATATCACTTGAATCTGTTAACAAAATGAAAACGACATAATTAAAAAATACTCTGGCAACCACTAGAAATTTCACAAGCAAGTATATCACATTCAAATATCAGGGTGGTTAGATATTTCTTTGTCTTTTGTGTAATCTACACAAAATCAAATTCAAAAATTAGGCTGATAAACTTTTCCATGTCAAAACTAAAGATTATCCCCCAAAACGCCCACCCTTCATCGCCTTCTTATATCTGTTGCTTATTACATGGACACTGGACAGCAAGTCCATGGGCCTGCCCCAAGGAGTGCCACCTGTCCCGGTCTTAGACAGCCCGTATCCATCCACTGCCCCAAAGAGTAAAATAATAATACATTGCCCACCACCGTCTTCAAATCGTTGGCCCACCCTTGAAACATTACGAAACAGTCTTTAAAAGTTTTGGATAGTAAGGCAGTTGACGTTAAACTCACCCTAAAAGCATATGATATGTCTACCATAGGGTCTACTACGTTTAAGCTGGAAGGTATAACTTGAGGGATCTCCATGTTAAAAAAACATAATTCAGCTATGTTCAATGAAAATTTCTTGTAATCCGTTCTGCCCATTTCCTTTTCTTCCTCGGCGTATCCTGACTCCACTTCATATCGTATTTTCTGAAAGACGGAACGAAATTAATATTGTGGAAGATAAGTAGGTAGGTATATTACCCGTATGGTTAGATCCCATATTAAGAAATCAAAAAATGTGTTCGCGTACCTGCATCAATATGACGTTTATTTTTCGTATTTTAACTTTTTTCTCATTTACAATTGTTATTTCGAATGGAATGACCTGTTTAGGTGCAAAAGCCTTGTAAGTTTTAACGCAAAGCGTAAATTTTCCTGAATTCCGAAACTTCTTGTGGAATTCGCTGAAAGAAGGCTCCTGAAAACATGTTCATGAAATTGAGTATTTAGACAGTCAAAAACTACCCACCGTTAGTATGTTAGTTACGTACCAAACATTTCTCGTCGTGATTTAAATTAATGTTTCCTAAAACGGTGAAGGATGCTACTTTTCTCAGTTTGTACGCAGGTTTACTTTTGATTGTTACTGTATAATTAACTTTGGCAATGGAAGATTCAAAAGTAGACGGCAAATCAGCCGGCAGTGAGAAATAGAACGGATATTGGTGAATACCGGCCGGTAACGCGCCATCTAAAAAATAAACAAGCACATACGTCGAAAGAGAAAGCAAATTTTATTAAGTGCAAAAAAATGGTGTTAGAGTATTTTACTCGATTGACTCACCAACATAAAATTCTCTGAATATGTCGTGCATTGTTATGCTTAATAAATTTTGTTTTTCCGAATAATTTTTAATGTACGGTATAGTTGGCATTGGTCTCGTCCATTGAGCCTTGCAAATTCCCTTCACTTTTAAATCGATACCTGAAAAGTGTAGATAGGAAAGTAAATGAAAATGAAAAGATAATGATATGCTTTCATTAAAATAATCTAGCTAGCATGTTCGTAATTAAAAAGGGATCGGCTTGATATAAGGGGTAAATCTTTATTAACTTTTGAAAGATAAAAACTTTTGTTTACTTTGATATTTCTGGTCATTCTTCAGTTCCAAAATAACTGTTCCAGTCACAATATCACCAGCGTAAAAACTTCCAGTGGAATCACTATTAAATGTTATGGTGCATGCCATTGCAAATAAAACAACGTGCACTACACAACAAAATAATTTTACTCAAGCTCTACAAAACATAATTACCTATTGCTATCGGTAACCTGATAACCCCGATAACTAAAAGATAAGCTTGATGACAGTAGATAATGTATTCCTAAATCATTGGAGATTTAAAGTTGCAAATTGATTTGATATTGAGGAAATTATCTGTTTAGTAGTTGTTGTAGGAGAAAGCCTTAAAAAAAACGATCTATTACAGTATTCTTGAAAATAATCGAATCTAGCGTTCTTGGATAGTAGCTACTAGATACCGGTTGGATACCGATCATCCGCATCCCGCAGAAACTATTCCATGCAGTCGGGTAAAAAGAAGCCTTGCTCTATAAATTGCCCATTTTGAATGAGAAGTTAAAATCGGACCAGTGGTTACTGAGGTTGGCGCGTTCAATCAAACAAATCAAACAAACAAACTCTTCAGCTTGATTATATTTGGATACATATAGCAGAAACCTCCCTATATTAATTGTCTCTCTCTTATCCTTCAAATTATCATTCCACTGGTAGAGTAGGTGCTAGAGATTGTCTCAAAAGAGATAAAGATTCATTATTACCTTATATTTGATTACGTTATCGCAACACTTGAATTGCAGCTTAAAAATGGTATCATTCACAAATAAATATTGGAAATTGCTTGAACATTTTTATTGCCATTACACAGAAATGGAATAGGCTGAAACATTTTGCAAAGTTCCAAAATATTATTCACAGGGTTAGAGTTTCTGAACGAAAACAATTGACACTGACAGCTAATCAATTGACATTTTGCAGTATTGAAAATCGGAATTTCGTTCGTGGTGATTTTTCCGATCGGTATGTACTTCGGCATGATTGGCATAATAAAACTGTTCGATCGTTTTATTTAGTAGTGCATTATATGTATTCTCAAATAAATATTTAGAATAAATGCGTTATTCTGTCGTTTACTTCGATTAGTGCGTAGTATGTAAATTGTGATAGGTTATGTTATGCCCTTTACCTTTTCAGGGTGAAAAGTAAGTTTGTTTAATTTTTCTCTTTTTATATCTGATTTTACTTTGTAAATTCGTATATGTGTAAGTTATCTAGCATTGCGTAATGTTCGGTACGTTATTATAGTAGTAAATATTACAGGTAGTAGGTTGTAGGACATTTTACGCTTGCTTTTGCAAACATTGTGATTTCACGAATTATGTTTCGTTATTTCTGCAGTCGGTGCGCTGACCTCATTCAAGTATAAAACATGAAAGTTTATCTGTTATGTGTACTTGCATATTATCATGTGAAGTTTACATTATAGTGTTACTTACCTAATCATTCTGTGATCCATAAAAAAACAGTACATAATTATGTATAATTAGTAGATATTGTGTATGTTATTATATTGGTGTGCATGGTGTTTTATTTACGTACAATTAGTTGAGGTTCTACAAGAGAAATAGAATTCTCCTTTAACTTAAATTCTAATGAAGCAGTTAAAACAGTTGTAAGTTTTTCTCAGAATAGGATCTGTTTAATTAGTGTTTTAGAATAAGAGCTTCTTTTATACATTTTTATGTGAAATAACCAATGACTGTCTTTATCGATAAAATGTGCAGTAATACAGGTTTATTAAAAAGTAATACCTAAAAGGTTCAGGGGCTTTAATTTGTTCAACAAAGCACCCTGAACCTCCACCATATGATTTTTCACAATCATTTTTCGGTAAACCTACAGTCTTACTGGATGCCACTGAGGACCAGTGTTTTACATGGTACTAAACTCTTAAACAGCAATCCATACTAAAACTAAACTCCCATTTACATACAATAATTATTATAAGTGCAACATTCAGTTCTGTGGTTGTTACTTTTTTATAGTAAAACATGTGAATTTATAATATAAAGCTAATGAGTTTGTTTTTTTGTTTGAAAGCACTAATCTGAGCAAGTACTGGTCAGATAGTCCATTTATCTAGGAAGGCTATAGGCTACTTTTTATTTGGAAAGGATTTTACATAGGATGCGGGTGAAACTGCTTGCGGAAGCTAGTCAATCATATGCAAACAAAAACCATTTAAAAAACCGGCCAAGTGCGAGTTGGACTCGCGCACGAAGGGTTCCGTACCCCCCTTAATATTTTACTTTTTTTAATTTTTAATATTTGTTGTTTTTTTGGGCATCGAAAATACATAATTTGTGAAGATATCACGGTTTATGAGATACAGCCCAGAGACAGACAGACAGATAACTAAGTCTTAGTAATAGGGTCCCGTTTTACCCTTTGGGTACGGAACCCTAAAAAAGACAAAAGTCAATTTTTAAAAGGGCTATAAAAGTAGTTCCTTAGACAGCTAGGAACCATATAATTTGATTGTCTCAGTTTCCAGCTTTACATATTATTATGCACTATTTTATCATCACCTTGATAGTCTTTGAAACTTGTTTATTTATTTCTTGATTTATTTAGTTAAAATTATCTTGAGTGTGTTTCTTTTGTTACTAGGCTAAGAATTCGTAATAACTTATGTATTTCAATGCTCATATATTTGTCATTGTCGTCTCTAGTTTAAGATTAGACTAGATACTGAGTATTTCCTCACAAAAATCATATTTTAGTTACAACAAGATGTTGCACACGAAGACATGATAAACTGGTGGGTCCCGGCTGTCGTTACAGGTCGTCTGACTACCCGAAAGCCTAGCCAGACTAGAAAGACTAGCCAGAAATGCTGACAACTAGTCTGATCTAGGGGTGCCAGGTTGCCCAGGTAACTGGGTTGTGGAGGTCAGACAGGCAGTTGCTCCATGTAAAACACTAATTCTCAGCTGCATTCGGTTAGACTGGAAGCCGACCCCAACATAGTTGGGAAAAGGCTAGGCAGATGATGAAGATGTTGCACACAAGATAAAATGAGAGTGTTTCTTTGGCATTCTCTCAGTTTTAAATACATATTGTCTTTTTATTAACCTGTTCATTGTCAACAAACATTGTTTACAAAAAACATTTGTTTTGAAGAAATTGTACTTATTTAAACTCAACTTGAAAAATGGGTTCTCTTATGATTCTTTGGGTTTTTGGGAAAGATTATAATTTTACATTGTTCACCTATTAATGTTATCTCTGATCAAGCATCTTTTTTTAGAAAGAAGTTTGTCCAGGATTTGATTCAAAATAGTGTCAAAACTATCTGTTTCAATCAATAAGACTTATGGCCAGTTTCACAGGTTCCAGATAAAATTCTTGATAGCCAGCTTTAAGATTATAATAAAATTAAAAACATTTCTATGGCACTGTCTGTTAGATACCTTTCTAGAAATGTCAGAAATAATTTCTAATCACCATACCACACTTATATTTTTTTTGTAGGTAATCACCACAGCCATGGACCCGAACATTTATGCTCTGGTCCTAGACACCTTGAACCGTGCCACCAGCCAGGACCCGGAGGTGTTGAAGCCGGCTGAGAAGAAACTACAAGAATGGGAAGTGGAACCTGGTTTTTATTCTGTTCTCTTGGTAAGTTGTCATCATTTCATCATATTTTAGTTATTTTATTTTTATATGAACTTGAGAAAATTATTATTATATTCTTCAACTGACACATTTGATGTGATATGACTTGAGTATCATCTAATGGTGAGATTTCACTGATATGCGGCACTTCGCCACAGGCAAAGAATTCTTGTGGTCTACTCAGCAGACTCACTTTAGCAGACTGTAACATTGCAATTGAACATTTCTAAATTGGCGGCTAGATTGCAATCTTTGTTCCGAATACATGCTAGTAGTGAACTCGCCCTGACACGGATACATTTTTTATTTGAAAAAAAAGTGCACAAACAGTTTTGGTAGAATCGCCATAACATATCTCTATTCTTTTCAGAATGTCCTATCAAACCATTCAATAGACGGGAATGTAAGATGGTTGGCGGTGATGTGTTTCAAAAACGGTGTGGACCGTTACTGGAGGAAGAATGCTGCGAATGCCATCAGTGATGAGGAGAGGATAAAGCTGAGGCAGGGGCTACTCACCACCAGCATTCTGAGTGAGCCAGTCGCTCAGATTGCTACTCAGCTGGCTGTATTGATTTCGAAAATTGCCAGGTAGGATTTTTAAACATTTAATTATATAGGTTTGGAATTGCTACATAGTTGTTACTGTTGGGAAAAGGCTAGGCAAATGATGATGAGCATTGCTGCATAGTATTTATGGAAACTTCTATGGAGGATGATAATATTTTTATTTTTTGATAATATGATAAATCTTTCATACCACAGGTTGTAATTTTGAACCCTGTTTTCTATTCTTGCGTTTACTTCAAATTATATCATCATCTACCCAGCCTTTTCCCAACTACGTTGGGGTCGGCTTCCAGTCTAACCGGATGCAATTGGGAACTAGTGTTTTACATGGAGCGACGGCCTGTCTGACCTCCACAACCCAGTTACCCGGGCAACCCGATACTCCTTGGTNNNNTTGTCGTCTACTTTATCATTTCGTTACATCAACCATCTAACCAAATGCAGCTAAGTATGTTTAGCTGGAGCAACTGTCTATTTGATCTCGACAACCCAGTTATCCGGGCAACCCGATACTCCTTGGTTAGACTGGTTGTCAGACTTTCTGGCTTCCGGCCCCGTAAGAACTGCCAAAGATGTTCAAATGATAGCCTATAATGATAACCTCGTCAAGCGTTGTTTAACCTTATGATCGATCGATCCGTGTGGCTTTGACTTAGCCACGAGCTCTTCTTTTTATTTAATTTTTACTTCAAATTATATTTATTCAGTAATATGCTTCATCAATCGCCAGGTTCGACTGTCCCGCCAACTGGCCAGACTTAGTGCCCGAGTTGATGGGTGCATTGAAAGCGCCCCAGCCTCTTGTGCAGCACAGGTCACTCCTTATCTTCCACCACGTTGTTAAAGCATTGGCTTCTAAACGGCTTGTGGGGGATCGTAGAACATTCCAGGTTAGTGTTTGGTAACTCTGTACTGTTTTTTACAGGTTCTTCTCCGGTGATCATAAATACAGTAAAGATCCTGCCGTTTAATTTTGCTAATCAAAGTGTTCATTTGCTTTTTTACGCATGAACAAAACATTCCGGCGCGTTTTGTTCATGTTCATGCATTTTGAATATAGTGGAGTCACTGCTAGTTGACAGTTAATTAATTAGACAAGAATTGTATTGACGTTGACCACATAAATTCATCTTCCAAGATTGTTAAAATTACTCACATTTCACAGGAGCTAACAAACACAGTATACTCATTCATTCTCGCCCTCTGGCATGAGAACACCGAGGTATTCCTCCGACACATCCAAGAAGGGGCAGCCACAGAACTCATCACAGAACATCTAGAGAAGGCACTTCTATGCCTCAGGATACTGAGGAAATTGACAGTCTTTGGTTTTAAGAAGGCACATGAGAGTCAGGATGCTATGGCCTTCTTGAACGTCGTGTTTGACCGCGCTAAGACCAGTTTGGAATGCAGTAAGTGTCAATTAAATTCAAAGAATCAAATAGAACACACCTCTAGTAATCAAAAACCTGAAACTCAGTAATAATCAGGCACTTTGGATCATAGTACCATGTCAAAATCTCGCCAAAAATGCTTATTGATGTTGAAATTAACTTTTTTCAGGAAAACTCCTAAAAGGCAGAGGCATTTACCCACTGGAGCTTTGCGAAAAGTTCATAATACACTTGACTAAAGTTGCTCTTGGAGTATTATGCGCCCAACCGTTCTCCTACATGCCTCTTATCAGGCCTTCGTTGGAGTTCGCTCTATACTACTGCTTCACTGAGCAAGGCATGGCGCTGATATATGAACGGTTCACGATACAGTGCCTCAATATTGTGAAGGGAATTCTGCAGTGTGTGGAGTATAAGCCGCCGAAAGGAGATCAGGGGAAGGAGCCATGTAAGTTGTTTTAGGATAGGCGGCCAATAAGTATTTGTATATTAGTGATTTTTTCGCTTCCCGGTCACGATGGTAAATGGATAAATGGACTATCTGAAAGCATTTATCGCTGTTGTTTGGTTCAGGGGACCAAATTCATATCACCAAGGCACACGTGTCGGTAGCTCGTAATTCTTACTGACCGCTGACGTCCTGGTATTTTTAACCGACTTCAAAAAAAAGGAGGAGGTTCTCAAGTCGACCGTTTTTTTTTATGTTTTTTTTTGTCTTTGTTACTCGATTTCTCGAAGACGCCTGGACCGATTTGGAAAATTCTTTCTTTATATGAAAGAGTATACTCGCAGTTGGGTCCCATTGTCACCAGGTCAGGATCTGATGGTGGAATCCCTGAGAAATCGAGAGCACTCTTCAAATT
The DNA here is from genome assembly GCA_002382865.2 of Heliothis virescens. Lineage (NCBI taxonomy): Eukaryota > Metazoa > Arthropoda > Insecta > Lepidoptera > Noctuidae > Heliothis > Heliothis virescens. The sequence goes on from NWSH02000537.1 coordinate 1,915,814, forward strand.
TCATACGCTTTTCTATGTCGATGATACTATTACAGGACCGACTGTCACTGTGGGTGGGTATGGGTATTAAAGATATTATAGTTTTAGGCCCGAATACTGAAAAGCATAAAATAAAAATCTTTTTACAAAAAAACAAAACCGACTTCACAAAAATACACTGAAAGGGATAAAATAAAACTTTTCACATGGCTCTAGAAGTCGGTGGCAAAATAAACACAGTCAACAGACCTGCAGACACCGACTTCTAGAGCCATGTGAAAAGTTTTATTTTATCCCTTTCAGTGTATTTTTGTGAAGTCGGTTTTGTTTTTTTGTAAAAAGTTTTTGGTAAAAAGATTTTGTATTTTTACACGGAGCAACATGCATATAAAACCAAAATATTGTTTACCTATAACAAACACATTATCATTCTTGTAGTGATTAGACATTTCGCTCAGTCATGTATCTCGTGTCTCATTGTGCACTTCTTACCGAAGCGCTGATTCCTGGGGTTACTACA
>NWSH02000537.1:1919028-1932106 GCA_002382865.2 Heliothis virescens
AAAAATCTTTTTACAAAAAAACAAAACCGACTTCACAAAAATACACTGAAAGGGATAAAATAAAACTTTTCACATGGCTCTAGAAGTCGGTGGCAAAATAAACACAGTCAACAGACCTGCAGACACCGACTTCTAGAGCCATGTGAAAAGTTTTATTTTATCCCTTTCAGTGTATTTTTGTGAAGTCGGTTTTGTTTTTTTGTAAAAAGATTTTTGGTATTTTACACGGAGCAACATGCATATAAAACGCAAATATTGTTTACCTATAACAACACTTATCATCTCTTGTAGTGATTAGACATTCGCTCAGTCATGTATCTCGTTGTCTCATTGTGCACTTCTTACCGAGCGCTGATTTCCTGGTACTACATGGCCAAGAAGTCAGAGAGCTTTGGTATACACTTGTGAAAAGTGCTACTATTGTTTTCCTTTAATTACAATGGTTATCTTCTTATAGTGACTCTCCAAGCCCACCAAGTAAAGATGGAGGTGTTAGACCCGAACACGCTCTGTCACATGTGTCGCCACCTCGTGTCGCACTATTTCTTGTTAAGCCCGGATGACCTCGCGCTGTGGGACGCGGAGCCCGAGAGCTTCGCCACCGACGAAGCCGGGGAGTCTTGGAAGTATAGCTTGAGGGTGAGTAGACATAGAATGATGTGTCCGATATAATTATTTCAAACCACAGTTTTCTTGTAATAAGCTTGTTGTTACATAAACAAAATATTACTTACTTAGGACCCGTTTCAAAGGTAAATGATAAAGTTTTATAGTTTATGGGTTACAATAAACTATAACATATGACATATGACAGATAGCTAATCTGACAGATAATGATCAAAATAGAACTTTATCTGGAAACTCTGAAATTGACTTTAGTCCTTTTAGAAAATGTAGGTTGTTTAGAACAACCTCTGCGTCAAAAATGTTTTCAATCAAGTTATTTTTAACCAACTTCATATAATTCAAGTGCATATTTTCTTCGCAGCCCTGCACGGAAGCGTTATTCATGGAGCTGTTCCAGTTCCGGAACGTGTTGGCTCCGGAGCTGGTGCGACTGTTGGCAACACTGCAGACGCAGCAGATATCGCCTGACGACTTACCCGGGATACTGAAGAAAGATGCCATTTATAATGCCGTCGGATTAGCTGCTTTTGATTTGTATGATGATGTGAGTACAATTTTTATTCCAATACTAGCTTCCGCCAGCGTTCTCACCCGCGTCCCGTGGGAACCACTCCGCGCACCTGGATGAAAAATAGCCTATAGCCTTCCTCGAAAAACGGGCTATCTAACACTGAAATATTTTTTCATATCGGACCAGTAGTTCCTGAGATTAGCGCGTTCAACCAAAAACAAACTAACAAACAAATTCTTCAGCTTTATAATATTAGTATAGATTAAGTAATGTGCAAGAGTTTAAAACTGTAACTACTTAATATTGTTGGTATCCTACAATGTTTGTGTTCTTCCAGGTTGACTTCGACGAATGGTTCACGAATGTACTCAGTCAAGAACTGAAAATCAAAGACAATAACTACAGAATAATACGAAGAAGAGTCTGTCAGCTTATTGGTAAGCTACTTACACAAATCAACCTTATCATGCAGTTCATAAAGTCGATATTTTATAAAATTCGTCATCCATGTCAGGTCAGTGGTGCGGTGTTCGCGCATCTCAGTCGTTAAGGCCGGCAATGTATGCGGCTCTGCTAGAACCTCTGAGTCGGGTAGATGAGGATGCTGCCGTGAAACTAGCAGCCGCTGAAGCGTTGAGGAGTACTATAGACGATTTCAACTTCGACGTGGAACAGTTCGCGCCGTACGCCCCGCATGCAATTGCTGCGCTTTATGAACTCCTGGTAAGTGTGCTATGGGGAAGTAATAGAAATTAATATAATGGAAATAAAGATTAATTTTGCATACTAGGTTTAATTGTGTCTCCTTGTATTGTATGCCTCAACGTTACATAGCGATCTGACTTCTTTGTTTCATAAACTCCTGGTAATTAGTGTTCTAAGAAATTATTATGACAAAGGATATCTTCGATGTCTCGTGTTCGAAAGTCACTTTAAATGTTGTTTTCAGGTGGAATCCGAAGAGTGTGACACAAAGATGCACGTCCTCCACGTAGTATCATACGTGATGGAGAGGTGCGGGTCTCGTGTAGCCCGGGGCGGTGGCGCCGGAGCCCTGTTTGCTTACCTGCCGCAGCTGTGGGCGCACGCCGCCGCCGCCGCACACAACATGCTTCGCGCCGCCGCGCTTGCCGCGCTTGTACACCTGCTTAAGGTAATGTATCTCTTTGGTTATATGCACTCCTGGTAGCCTTGCTATGAAATAGGTACAAGTTCACGGCACATAATAACTTTGCGACTCCGTAGTTCCCAACAGTAACAGTTAAAATGTCCTAAAAAATACTACTGAGCCTGTGCGAGGTATCAAATGACAAACTTTAGAGGGGCAAAATTATTTGACGCACACACGGTTTATGCGTTCCATGAGTTAGCGGCTAACTGTAAGCCGATCTAATGTTATAGACATGTAACTTCAGAAGTATCAGGAATGTCTTAATTTTAACTATGGAAAATGTAAATTACTGGCGTATTTATATACCACGCTGCTAAAGTCTCGAAATTGCCAATTAGAAGTCAATGCCTATATGGTCTTTAGTTTCAGACCGCAGTCAGTCAGGAATATCTAGCTAGACATACTCTTTTTTCCCTGCAGGCGTTAGGCGAATGTCCTCCAAACATCCGACCCTGGATCTTAACCGTGGTCAACGAGTCCACTAAATTAACGGAGCCAGCACATGTCTATCTACTTGAAGACGCGTTGGAACTGTGGTTAGCTGTTCTAGAAACTTCGCAGGCCGCTGACCCAGCCACTTTGCAGTTGGCTGAAAATCTACACCCGATATTAGGTAAGTCGTTTATAATTTTCAGATCCTTCAGAAATAATAGCTATTTGTAGTGATTTCTCCAATATTATATCAAATTAAGGGGCTCATCAGAATTTTCTAAAATTATCATAATTATAAAGAAAAATATGTAAATGATGTTTCTTCTCAAGATACAAGTTAATTTCGTGAACACTAAACTAATAAATGTACGTCTAAATTAGAGCAAGACAAATAAAACAATTGAAACCAACAAGAACAATCGTAGTTTCAGGGGGCAAATCCCTCTACAAAAGACAATTATATTATTGAAACATTTTCCTAATTCTTCTTTCCAGAACAATCATCGGAACACCTTCGGATAGTAGTATACATAATGCAAGCGTACACGCTCCTCTGTCCTGAGGAGTTCCTCTCAGGGCCGGGAGGGAAGTGCATGTTAATCTTGGAGGACATGCTGAGTGACATGAGGACTGAGGGCGTCATCACCGTGCTCAAAATGGCGGAGATCTGCATCAGTGTGACGTTCCCGGAGAGGAATGCCTTCTTGGGGGTCAAAGTTATTTGGCCTATACTTATTAGGGTCATACAGTAAGTATTTTTGCTGTTGTTTTCATTTATTTATTGCTCTAAAGGTGTCTTGTTAAGTTCGTGAAATAATATTCTTCCCTATTTTGATGCATTATTTTACTGCACTAAATGCTTCGTCCAAATTTGGTGATAGCTTGGTCATTTTTTGACAGTGAATCCCAGAAACTCCTCCCATGAAATACTTTGCTTTATCATTTTATTTACGTTTTTATTATTTTCAGCTTTTATATAGTTTCTTTTTTAATATACCACTCATAAAACTACCTATTCTTATACCAAGTTTTCCCTTCCAGCTGCCTTTTAGAAGGCGACGACCTCCCAATGGTCCTGTCGGTACAACTATGCCTAGTCTCCCGCGTCATACTGCTATCAACGGATCTCTTCTACAAAGTAGTACAAGAGGCTGCCGAGTGTGTGGCGGAATACGACTTCGATTCTGCAAAGTTGTTGAACAGGCTGCTCCATGTATGGACTGAGAAGATGAACTTGGTGACGCAGGTTGAGAGGTGGAAGGTTGTTGGTGAGTTTTTTCGGACTATTTTGGGCTAGATGCACTCTAAAAACCCCTGTATTTTATGACAAATGCAAACTTCAGAATTGAGAACCTCCCCCTATGGTAAAAAACATACAAATATTTGAATTGAGAACCTCCCCCTCTTTGGGAAGCCGGTTGAAAACATACACATACAAACGTCCGAATTAAGAACTTCCTCATTTTTGTCAAATCGGTTAAAATTAGAGCGCACTATGTTTTTTTAAACTCACCGTTGACAGAGCGTGTCTCTAGGCCATCATTTCTACAAAACTTGGGCTGTGCTTATCAAGTGTTTGGTAGATAATAAAGTAGAAAGGTATAAAGAAAATTAACATAATCTGAAACCATGTTTGTGTATTGCAGGTCTAGGTCTAGCAGCACTGCTTACGACACAGAATGCGACAGTTCTGCAGCGCTTCCCGGCGATACTGCTCAACTTGACCGAAGTACTCAATGACGTCATGAAAGCAGAGGACAACGGAGCGTATATTGAGTAAGATTCTTAATACTATTTGATTGCGGATGTATTGATAGTCACACCTGCCTAGCCTTTTCCCAACTACGTAGGGGTCGGCTTGATAGTGCTACATGAAATATTTTGGGATGCTAATCAGTCCATATCTTCCTCCTTGTTATCTGAGCTGACTGTACTCGCGAGTTAATAATTTGCTTCCCGCGGTTGTACTGTTTGCGCCAAATAACTTAGCATTTTGGAAGTTAGCCATTTCACGCCTTACGCGTGCAGTACTGTTTTGTGCGTAGTTTTTTATTATTGTTGCGAAGACAATAGTGGCCAATTCAGACAACCAAAGCTTCTCGGCAAGATCTGTACGAAAAAATGTGCAGAAAGTCAATAACAAACTTCAGAAATGCCAAGCTATTTAGCGCTAACTGTAGACAGACATTATGGATTTTATAGTTTTAGTTTCAACCTAGCATTATTTGTGACAGTGCACTACTAGCCCCCCCGGGGTCTCGCCCAGCGTCACCGCTGGAAGGCCGCGGCGGCGCGGCGCGGTGGGGCGAGGCCGGGGGGCGGCGCGGGGGGCGCCACCGACACTCCTCACGAACTGCGGAGGCGCTCCCTCGTGGCCACGCACCCCGCGCACACCATCGACCTGCGAGCTGTCACACACCACCAGGTAACTTATGCGCTCCTAGTACCTTGATATGATGCCATGTCACACATCTAGATGGATATTAGAGGAGAGTCAGATCGTCTCGTCATACCACCTGGTAGCGTATGAGCTCCTAGTTTCTCGACATATACTACGTCACGCAAAGCTAGGTGGAGTTTGTGCTCCTAGAATGCTGTCATAGGTCTCGCCATGCTCCACCAGGCATAATCATCATGCTTCTACGATTTTTGCACATTCTATTTTTCGGACACCTAGGACCAATATCATCTGCCTAACCTTTTCCTTACTATGAATGGATTAATTGGAATTAGTAATGGAGGCAGCCGAATATCTCGACAAGGAGCATTTTTCTCAGTTCCAAAATCCGCTTACCGTGAGCCGTCTTCTGATTACCTATGAGTCATGCCATTATGCCAAGGTGTTGGCAGCAAGGTGGTCAAAATCAAAATTAGTAAAAATTACGTGACACAGCCCCAAAAACAGCCGCCCTTTACTACTTCTTAGGAACAGCAACAGATCTTAAAAGTGTTCCATCTATCCTTGAGAAGTACTGCATATTCCTCAAAGACAATAACATCTATGGGAACTAAATCGGTGGTTCTTGAGTATCAAGCAAGTATTCATAAAAGATGACAACTTATTTCTTTTACATGTCCATTTTTGAAATAAGTTCCAAAACGATCTTCAAATTCATATTACAGTTGGAGACATTGAAGAACCAGGTAGGCGCTGAGACCTTCGATCGTCTGATACAGTCTACCGACCACGAGACGTTGCAACAGATAAGGGAATACATACCACTCTGAATATTAACATAGACTAGATATTGTACGGCTGTCGGTGTTAAAATAGAACATTCTGGAATACTGTTGAGTTAGACAAAGTTGTTATTTTTTGTACAACATTTTTGTTCTGTTTAGATTAAAATGTATCTCTTTTCACTTTTGCATTTGTTTTTTTTCGTCATACAGACAGAATAATATTGATTTATTGGAATGTTAGGGTTTCTATAGATAAAGACATTGAACTTAGTTCCACAGATCTATATAAAATGATACTGTTGTGTCAATGCTTTGATTTTAAAGTTTACCTTTCTGCAAAAATATTGAAATCACACACTCTAAAGATGTCTAAATAAGCAGTATTTTGAATGATCTCATTTTAATATCCAGCTTATTTAATTAAATAAAAAATAATATTGTAACTATGCTTTTCAATCCCATCGTCGTGTAAGCACGGACTCGACAGAGTTGCTGTTTATATTTGTACATTTTGTAACACTTATTTAAATGTATTTAAAGTTCAATATCGCTTGTACTTCGAAACGAATATACTTTCATTATATTTTCGAGCGAGACGACATTTTGTGACTGGATTTCACGTTTTGAGTATTCGTTTCTCGTATATGGTAAGCAAGAGGCATATTATACCCATAACAATAGTCTTCCAATACATTGATTCTCGGTTTTGGACTCGAACGAAACAACTCTTATGACTATGATATTTGACAGCGATTTCAATTAGTTACTAAACCAGGCTAACCAATAATTGCATAGCCCATGTAATGCATTTTATGTTAATAATTTCATCTGCCTTTGTTCGTGAAACTAACACACTATTATTATAAATACAGAAACAATAGTATGTGTTTTATTTTGTTCATATTCAAACTAGACTTATCATGATACAATTTTGATGCAAAACTCTGTATATGTGATATACTTACACTTCCTATACTATAGCTTTAAATATAGGACATGTCTGTTAAACCAAGTTGTCTCACGGCCGAAAACTGAAACGCCACTTAATTTTAAAGACAGCGCTAAATATAATATGTAGCTGAAAATGTGGTTTGTGTTTATCTCAAAATCCTAACGTCAATATTTGTACAACGGAAGAGACAGAATGAGTGGATGTGCTCCGAGGCAACTCGCAGAATCGTAACACACACTCAGTGACGTAAAAACAACCTTATCCAAATTGCGTAGAGACTTATTTTGATAAACGCTAAGTAGGCGTTTACTTTGTTTTTAAGTTTAGAATATGAGTGAATTTGGAAACAGGTTCTCGTACTGTAGTGTTATAAGGGCATTTCTACTTTTTCTTTCTCTTCCGTGTTTTGTCCTCTACCCAAGAACAAATGAGGTTTTGTCACTAAAGTAATAAGAGTCGTAATCATCTCAGCCAAAGGATGTCCACTGCTGAAAATAACCCCCCATGTACTTCTTAAGAGTGACTTCATAAAAGTAGATTTAGTTATCCTCCAAAGTATAGAAATAAAATGCGAGGTAACAACAGAATACGTATGCGAGAAAACAACAGAAGCTAGAAATATACTATACCTATTGGCATACACTAAACCTTGGTTCTAGATTTAAAACATTTTTTTATTCATAAGAAAGTTTTGAGTTTTAACATCTGAACTTACCCAGATAATTACGTTTTATGTATTATTCTTAATACTGGAAATAAAAAAAAGGAAATCGATTAAAATAGTTTACTGTATTCATCGATTCTTTAAAGATGATTCTTCGAAAAATAATCGATTATAATTTATCGACTGAATTCGATTTCTGCCCATCTACGATACCTACTTGGCTGTATAGTGAGAATGAGTAAAAAGTAAAAAAAATGTGTGTTTGTCCAAGAGCATTTAAAAGTATCTAATGATATTGAAAAACCTCTTTTAATAATGGCCTTTAAATTATAATAATAATAAGTAAACAGAAATAAATATAACGAGAACTTATGATAGAAATGTTTAATCTATAGTAAAACAGTCAATATTGATTTGCTAAGCTTAAGGAAGGATGTGTATACGAAAGTGTTATTAAATAATAGAAAAGGGATCCGTATTATAAGACTACAGCTATAGTTTTCCACTAAATATTTGTTTTCCAAAATTTTGCAATGTTCATCGTCTTCAATTTGTAGTGCTACCAATAATGACATCATTGTATGAGAGTCTAGTTCATAGATAGATATCTATGATATAACTCAATAATGTAATGTTTTATTCATCCTTCATTTTCTGAATACTGAATTTCAGATAGGAACTAATTACTCAGTTAATTATTTACTTATTTTCATTAATATATTACGGATCCTAAGGCATGGTTAAATGATTTGTAAAATAAGAAGCATGAAAGTAATTTTGTTCCATTACAATAAACAACATTATTATACCATTAAATTAATATATTTTACATCTTATATAACCCTGCCTTAAATATTGTAAGTATGTATGTACTATGTACGGATTAAACTCGATTCCACGTGTGTGATTGTAAAATATATATATAAAAAAATAAATACTGATGCATATTTTTTTAACGCTCATATGTAATCTTAGCTTGTACGATGTACGGGAGTAACCTGTATTGTTTTATTGCACATAAATATACATTAACTTGTGTATTTAGTATTGTTTAACGTGGTTTTTCTACGGTGTCAATTTCAATCTTATTACTAGAACCTTAAGGTTGAAATTGGCAGGAGATTTATGGATGGCACATAATGAAGCGATTTCCAACAATTATTAAATTTCATAGTCAACGTCGTAAGATCTTTTGTCGTTATGAAAAATCCTTAAAGTTTTGAGGTAATGTTATATGGCCGATTTATGTAACCTTACTATCTGTAGTTTGGGATTAGGGATTTTAATTTGTAACCTATGATGGGACTAATGTCGAAATTTATCAATATCACAGGTCTGCATGTAAAAAATTGCATAGGGTTTTTATATATTTTCTTATAGATTTTCACGTGGCAAAACTGAAAAAAATACAAAAAAAAATCCATCACGTCATAATTTTTTTTTTTGCTATACTTAAGTTTTTGTTCATGGTTAGCGTTACTAATACGAAAGGCTAAATACATTTATTAGTGGTAAGGTTGAGCATGATGTTTTGACTTGTTATCTAGAGTACTAAGAATAAATATACTCGTAAACAACTTGCTTTTGAATTAGAACATGTTTCAACAAGCTTCATTCAGTACCTCGCTCTAAGTTGATTTAATATCTACTATCAGTACACATTAAGCATTGGAACGTTACTGGCTATCTTATTATATTGTATTTTTCTGTCATTATTTCTGGGACATGGCTCACAGAAGTTGTATTATTTCTCTTATTATTATTATTATATTATTGTACTAGCTTCTGCCAGCGACTTCGTTCGCGGATCATGTCGCTTATACCAGCGACGGCGGGTCGTCATAATCAAAGATCTTTTCCCTCACTGCTCTGCTCCCATTGATTGTAGCGTGATGAAAAGTATACTATAACCTGCTCAGGAGTATGAATAATAATTGTACCAAGTTTGGTTAAAATCCGTCAAGTAGTTTTTGTTTCTATAACGGTTATACAGATAGACAGACAGACAGACAGACAGATAGTCAAACAGACAGACAGACAGACGGACAGACACAGACAAAATTTCTACTGATTGCATTTTTGGCATCAGTGTCGATCCCTAATCACCCCCTGATAGTTATTTTGGAAATATATTTCATGTACAGAATTGACCTCTCTACAAATGTATTATAAGTAATAGATTATTTCTAAATTTTGTTTTGATTTTGCAAAATAACTATACGTGATGGGATATTCTGATAGTCATTTTTAGAATCTGTGACCTTTAAAATATATAATTCAGTAAAAATATCCCATGCAGCAAAAAAAAAAATTTTTTTTGCAGACCTGTGTATTTAATCGCAAAACACACACAAACAGAGATAGATAGGCTATAAAAGTCTAGCGTTAATCTGCTGTACAAAAACCATGTTAAATATTCTTCTTCATAGTAAAACTTCCTTCGCTAGCTCTATAGTAAACTAATCATCTAATTAATTTGTTAGAGAAAGAATATAAAACGTAGATAGTACGGTGAAGCCATCTGTCCTAATACAAACTAGAATCGCTCTTATTGTAACTAAAATAGAGTTAATTACGAAAAGATAAGGTTGGCCTGAATATCTGTGACGTAACACGTTGTTAGTATTTAAATATGAAATATTAGACTTCTATGGACATCTGTGTTCCTGGTATGTTAACAATTTGGCAGCTCATGGATTGGTTATACCTATTGCATTTTTTTCATGTATTTTTGCAATAAATAAACCTAAGCTAAGAAGGAATTTCGATTTGTGTTTATTTTTATTAATAAGTGCTGTTTTTTTTAACTGAGAAATGAGATCTCTGGCATATAATTTCTCGTCCTATTTGCATAATTGATAATTGTACTAAGAAGGAACACAGATGTAGTTGAACTAAATCAAAATTCAAAATTTCACTGTTTTTAGCGTAGCCCTGCCAGGTCGTCTAGGCGCCTAAGTACTAATCTAGATCCAGTCTAGTGTTGACGACGCAATGACTATCCCTATTGTTAGATCTTATGCAAATTATAGACGAAATAAATTGTTTTGCAATGCCAACTTTGTGTTTTATTTTTGAAAGCATTTTTTACTGCAGCATTTTGCCTGAAATAAAATGTCTCGAAAATGTTTTATTGACATTTATTTTCCATAACAAAAATTTACCTTTTTGCAATAAGCATAGGCCAGCAATCCGTGCCTCTTGATAGGCGCCATTAGACACACATACAAAGCACAATGGCGATCTGCAACTAATTTAAGAGCACAAGTATACGCATATCGCCCACCCGCTGAAATCTAACTAACGCAATGTTCCCAACGGCAAAAGTTTGTTGATTTACTTATCAACGTAGTGCCTAAACCCGTGAACCTATAAAGCTGAAATTTTGCACAGAGGTTCATTTTAAGGCTCTCACGCGAGATAAAGGATTTCCCGAAATTCCCACCGGAACGAGAAAAAACGGGATTTAAAATTTTACGGGGGCTGGCAGAAGCTAACGTATAATTCTGTACTCCCAGTATCTAACAGCTTTCGCTTCTAAACGTGTTCAAATATTACTCTCCACTACATGCATGGGTAAGTACTCTATGGTTCAAGTCTCGGTCAGTGTTCTGTTGTTGAACTTCTAAAGGTGGATCCAGACATTACGAGCATGCGCTCCGCACGGCGCACAACGCATGCCTCGGCTTGAGGCGTGCGTGTTAACAAATTATACCAACATATGCTCGGGTCGAGCCATCGCATGCGAAGCAAATGCTCGAGGCAAGTAGGCGCGCAGACTTGGCAAGGCATTTGCTCCGCACGGCGCACAACGCACAGCGCGTGTGCGGCGCACACGCGCTGTGCGCTTTGCGCCGTGTGGCGGCCGGCTCATTGCGAACGGTGCGTTGCGTTTGGATGGTTGTATCCGCCTCGCTGCGGATGTACGCGTGCGTTATGAACGACAAAGAAATATTAAGAAAAGCAGTTTTATTATATGAAAGTAATAGATTATTATGGGATCCTAAACATAATCATTATTTTAATAAAATAAAAGAGAAGACGTATGGCGAGAAGCTATGTGTATAAAATTGGAGTTATTTTCTTCAAATGAGAGATCATCGAAAAGCTTATTTCCGTGTTCATAACGCAGGCGGAGGAACTTTTTAACCCACCAACGACGACGACTTTTTTCTTTCCTTTTCTTTTCAATAATTGAATTAATAATTATAAAAGCAGCAGCGGATACGCGCACGCGATGCAAAGGCGCCATCTTGACTGCTGCTATGTGGGTTGGATCGGCCCGAGCATACGCTGCGCGCTGTTTGGCCCGAGCAAACGCAGTTTCATTTTCGCAGTCAGGCGTGCGTTGATATTGTACGCGGCGCACGCCTCGAACGTGCATGCGCGGCTACGTCCACACTAACGTAATGCTCGCACTGAGGCACTTTGATTATTGAAGCATTTGCCGACATACGTTGGCTCGCCCTCGCGCATGCGGAGCGCTTGCCTCGCCACGAATATACAGGTCCACACTTGGCGAGGCATGCGTTGTGCGCCGTGCGGAGCGCATGCCTCGCAATGTGTGGATCCACCTTTAGGTGTGGACGTAGCCGCGCATGCACGTTCGAGGCGTGCGCCGCGTACAATATCAACGCACGCCTCGACTGCGAAAATGAAACTGCGTTTGCTCGGCCAAACAGCGCGCAGCGTATGCTCGGGCCGATCCAACCCACATAGCAGCAGTCAAGATGGCGCCTTTGCATCGCGTGCACGTATCCGCTGCTGCTTTTATAATTATTAATTCAATTATTGAAAAGAAAAGGAAAGAAAAAAGTCGTCGTCGTTGGTGGGTTAAAAAGTTCCTCCGCCTGCGTTATGAACACGGAAATAAGCTTTTCGATGATCTCTCATTTGAAGAAAATAACTCCAATTTTATACACATAGCTGAAGAAGATTTAATTTCCTCTTGAATGCTGTGGAGCCTATACTGATAAAAAAGGATACGTATATGCGAGATGCCATTACTGTCAAGGAGCGATTGTTGGTTACCTTAAGGTATTTGGCTACTGCTTTTCATAATATTTCTTTGTCGTTCATAATGCACGCGTACATCCGCAGCGAGGCGGATACAACCATCCAAACGCAACGCACCGTTCGCAATGAGCCGGCCGCCACACGGCGCACAGCGCACAGCGCGTGTGCGGCGCACACGCGCTGTGCGTTGTGCGCCGTGCGGAGCAAATGCCTTGCCAAGTCTGCGCGCCTACTTGCCTCGAGCATTTGCTTCGCATGCGATGGCTCGACCCGAGCATATGTTGGTATAATTTGTCAACACGCACGCCTCAAGCCGAGGCATGCGTTGTGCGCCGTGCGGAGCGCATGCTCGTTATGTCTGGATCCACCTTAAACTGAATGCAAGCTCATTAATTTAATGTTATCCATTTAAAGTTTGTCGATAGCGCGGGATGGCGTTAATTCTATCATTAATGGGTGTTATTATCATAACACAATTTCACATTTAGGATCCAGTCTTAACGTGTGCAAGTTTAAAGGTTT
>NWSH02000537.1:1938856-1951760 GCA_002382865.2 Heliothis virescens
ATCATCGACATTCAGGCTAGTGTTGCCACTCAAATAAATGAATAATTACTAATTCTCCGACATGTATTATCAAGGACATAATATATACTAGGACCTAATCCTTGTGACCTACGTTGAGAAAGTACAGGCTGTTTTCTATAACCTTATGACGTTATTTTCACCAAGGAGTTTAAGCCAATAAGACTAAATTAATTTTACCAGAAGCCACAATTACACCATGCTCAGTGCCTTACATGAAACAAAATCTTCATCGATCACATTTCCTTAATTAAATACAACAAAAGCCGTGAGCACTTTTCTCCATCAGACCGTATCCACAAAAATAGAACCGCAAATCTGAATTTTAAATTCTCTCAAGTATCTTACCCTTAAATCGCAATTCCTATGGGGGGATTGGTGGGCACAATCTAACATGTCACCGGGCGCGACTCACACCACCGAGACCTGATCGTGGTGTTTATGTAATTTGAATTTCTTAGACGAATTTGGATGAATGGAAAGTTTTATTTCTTGTTGGCGCGTTGATTTTTATTTGTAAGTGAAAGAAATTTCGGGGTAGGCTGACAGATTTTTTTTTTCGTCAACATTTGAAAAAAATATTTTTTGGAATATTAGAGCTTAAAAAAATCTGCGTGTTAATATCAAGAATATTTATGGCCAGTTCCAAAGGTTCCAGATAATGTTCTAGATAGTTATCTGACAAATGATGCTATGGAAAAGTAGTCAAAATTAAAAACATTTTTATGGCATCATCTATCAGATACCTAATTATACAGAACTTTATCTTGAACCTTTGACTGTGTCTTAATTGGGTAATCGTCAAAAAAGTGCAAATGAAATGCCCTACCCAAGCCAAGCAATAATAGTCAGACCCAAACAATAACCCGTAAATTAATGTTCCGCAATAAGGACAAAAAATAATGAGTGTTGGTATCATTAATTAGGTGTGGTCGATACGCCGGCTCAGCGTGACGTCACAGCTTCGCGGACCCGATGAGCTTAAGTTTGTAGTTTGTGGTTACTACGAGGTAGATAGCCTGGAAGTGATACAGACTGCTTGTAAGGATGTTTGAAGGATTCTGAAGTATAAAATAGTCATCAACATACCAGTAAATTCTTCAGGTCTCAAAGGNTACGAGGTAGATAGCCTGGAAGTGATACAGACTGCTTGTAAGGATGTTTGAAGGATTCTGAAGTATAAAATAGTCATCAACATACCAGTAAATTCTTCAGGTCTCAAAGGTATATGACTAGCCGTTTTCCCGCGGTTTCACTCGCGTCCCGTGGGAATTACTGCCCGTACCCGGATAAAATATAGCCTATGTCACTCGTGGATAATGTAGCTTTCGAATGGTGAAAGATTTTTTAAAATCGGTCCAGTAGTTTTTGAGCCTATTCATTACAACCAAACAAACAAACAAAGTTTTTCTCTTTATAATATTAGTATAAACATAATGAAACTCTTCTAGGAATTCTTCAACCACCCTTCTAAAATCAATTTTAGAATCTTAACCCACAATGCTGAGACATTGCGTAACTTTAAGACTTACTTGCGTGCCGTGGCGTATTGTTAGTAATATGTATCCTATTTGATGTAGTGGAAACTTATATTCCATAGTAAATATTTTTTTAGGCTATCCATCATCCAATTAATTAGAGATATTAAACTCATCTGTTTTACCTCGGGTGTCAGTTCCAGCAAACAGTATCTCTGTTTTGTTGATTAACGAAAGCGAACAAAGTTAGATCAATAGTTGTAGCTATATGTTTTACCTAGTTGCTATTAACTAGTTGTTCAGGTAACTTTTAATTGCCAGTGCTCGGGACGTTTTGGTGGGTCATCGGGGATATGGGGAACAGTTTTGATACTATATTGTTGTGTTAATTATAAATTTCAAAGGATATGGTACGATTATACAGAATTTAACCCTCAGAAAAAGGGTTCGTGTTTGTTTTTTACTTTTACTCAGAGTAAAAAAATAATGTTTAACTTCAATAAATTGATTGCAAAATAAATGTCACATTATCTTTATCAGCTTATTTAGCTCGTGGCTAAGTCAAAGCCGCGCGGATCGATCGATCATAAGGTTAAGCAACGCTTGACGCGGTCGGTCCGTGGATGGGTGACCATCTTTTCTTCCGTGTTTCGGAAGGCAAGAAGGACGATAAACAGTGGGTCCCGGCTGTCATTTGAACATCTTCGGCAGTCGTTACGGGTAGTCAGAAGCCAGAAAAGTCTGACAACCAGTCTTACCATAGGGTGCCAGATTGCCCAGGTAACTGGGTTGTGGAGGTCAGATAGGCAGTCGCTCCATGTAAAACACTGATTCTCAGCTGCATCCGGTTAGACTGGAAGCCGACCCCAACATAGTTGGGAAAAGGCTAGGCAGATGAGGCAGATGATGATATCTTTATCAGCTTATGACAGGCTACTATGCTTCTCAAATAGACTAGTCATGGCAACGTTTGCTCTCCTGGGGCGAGCCCTGTTTATAGCTTCAAAAATATTATCAACCCAACGCTAGATACTACAGTTACTTACGTACTGATTTTTCCCTCTATTTTGGGGCTAGCTTCTAGTCTAATTGGATGCAGCTGAGTACCAGTGTTCTACACGGAGCGAGTGCCTATCATGCCTCCTCACCCCAGCTAAATCGACAACCCGATACTCATCGGTAAGACTAATTATTTTAGGTACTCTATATAAGCTAAATATCAGTCTTAATCAAACAAATAAAACAAACACTACTCCAGAGCCTAAGTGTTGAAAGAAATACAATACACGTCACGTGTGTGGAGCCTGTTTCTCTCATTTCTTCGTGATCCGTACTTATCTCGCCG
Source organism: Heliothis virescens (assembly GCA_002382865.2). NCBI lineage: Eukaryota > Metazoa > Arthropoda > Insecta > Lepidoptera > Noctuidae > Heliothis > Heliothis virescens. Next base: position 1,941,698 of record NWSH02000537.1, read on the forward strand.
TTTGTGATTCCCGTCACGGCGGACAACTTAGCCGTGTGTACGATATGGGGTGAGTAGAGTAGCCCGCGTTTTTAGAATCATGTGGTATGTTTTAGGTGGTACTTTTGGTGTGAATATTTTTTCCTGAGCGTTGACCCTGAAGTTTTATAGTAAGTTAAAACGGTTTTGAATGTAATATGAGAGGTTAAGTCTTTCTGTACTTCTTACTCCCAGTGTTGCCACCCGCGATTTTCATTATGCTAATAAATTTTAGACATTTATTGCATTCGTTTTTTGACAACAATTTCTATTTTTCTACAGAATTCAGAAAAGAAAACCTCTGTTGAATTGAGAAAAAGTTATTTATTATTTTCACTAACGGATACAATTTTGTGAATCCATTAAAATAATTAAAATAAATATTTATACGGTAAAGTTCTCAATAAAAATATAATTTGCAATGAGCGGAACGATTTCCTTTCAAAGTTAACACAGTTGATTGGTTAGTTATTGGAAAAACGTTGAAAGCGACAGACGAATGATTTCACATTATTAATCCGTCAGTAGGCTGCAGTTTTTCAATATGGTTAATGTATTGCCTAAAGCTATTTTTGAAGCAATCGGTCGTAATTGTTTTTTGTTAAACGTTGGCCCTCTCGTGATTGATTGTTCATCGCAATATTTAGTTAAGTACTCTTCGTATGGTGTTTATGTGTTTTTCTTTTCAGGGAAGAATAAAGATGTAATTACGTTGGTTTTGTGTACTTAAGGCCTTATCCAATTATTATAGTCTCCGAGGTAACTTCCCAAACAAGACACATCCTTTATGAAGAATGAGTTACAATAATCCTGGATGCTATAGGACCACTAAATATTTTTAGCAATACGGTAATATCGTGGCAGAATCTGGGTATATACTACGAGAATGGTTATTTACTTATATTAGAGACTAGACTGCTCACTTTAAAGAAATAAATAGGTCCTACAATAATTTTGAATCAAATGACAGCCAAGAACCACCGAGCTGGAATTGTTGGGCTGTGGGATTCTCAGGATGCGGGATTGATCGAAAGAGTTACCGTGGCCCAGGTACACAAAGGGGTCAAGAAGGAACATGATGGGTCTTAGTCAGTAAAAGTGTGACACTCTCTCACGCTGTCACCCACAGCGGGAGGGGTCATCTGATGATTTCCCATCGAATAAAAAGCTAGGAACCACCAGCTTGCTTGATCTTTTGATCGAAAGACTCATGAGTTGTTGCTTTGTCTCGAGATCTTTTACGTCATACGGTACGTCAGGAGACCTACAATTTTCCTCCTCCAAAATCAAATACCTAAACATTTAATTAAAACCTAACCCTACCAATGCGAGATCAATATACATATGCGGCAGCCGTCAGATATTTGCGCCACATAATTTATTAACCCTGTACAGTCCACCACGTCACGTAGTCAGTTCGGATGACCGGGCGGGTTTTAACGACCCGAACTTAGAGTTGTGTGCGCTGAACATTTATTATTTAAACACAATCGGGACCTGGCCCCTACTAACGAACTGTAGGCGCTGTTGTTTGTACATGGACAAGAGGTAATGACCAATTTCTTGGTGTTAAGACATTTATTGAAAGAACCTTTGCGCTTTCGTAGAGTAGTGGTATGAAAAAGTTCTACATCTCGTGCATCTAGTATGTAGACCGATATATATATTTTTGCTGTCGTTACTTGACTGAAGTTTATCAACTAGGCATATCCGGGCAAAAATACCTGAGTATAAATCTAGAAATCTGTAAGTAAAAGTGTGTAGAACATTCGCATACAGATTTACGTACTATTTATTTAGACCCATAATAATATTGGGTGCACTACAATCTCCTAACACCTTTACCACCCTAGTACTCGAGACAAGAAAAAGTTTTCTTCTCCGCGCACCGATAGAAACGAAAACTACCACGTAAAACATTAAAACAAGTTCTCAAGTGAAATCTATGGCTCTTTTCATTGTGGCAGACGATAAAACTGTCGGAACTGCAACACTATGATGTTTTTGTTTCAAATGTTTGATCAAATCGACAGATTAGTAGTACTTACTGCAAGTTGTTGCCAAAGTATCGATTGAAAGTTTATCACTACAACTCGGTTTTGTTCAAAAGTTACGTGCGGAAAAAGCTCTTCAATTACATGTTTTTTATGTACTTCAATGGTAGTAAAAAAATACGTTCTTGTTGAATATCATGTTTTTAGTTAAAGGTAGTTTTGATTCCCATTTTCTGACAGATGAAGGAAAAATAAAAGGGTCTACCGTCAGCCTTGCTAATTGGAGTATACTGAAAGTTTTTCACAAAATAAAACTTCACGTATCAAAAACCTATTTATCAACAGCTCAAAAAATCGTAACTTAGTTAAAATTAGTATCAAAGTGTGTTAAGCTCCATTAATCACGAGTCCACAGTGGTTCGGACGCGTTGTCACCCAACTAGCCTCGTGGTAGGGTCACATTCCATAGAACAAATTTCACAAACAACGACCCGAAACTTTCTAGTAATTAATTAAGAGTTATAACTAAAAATAGTTAAACCGTTTACTGAGGCATTTTTCATGTCCCTCTTTGTAATATTTTTGAGGATTTTGTTAGTTTGCGCTTGGTATTTTTGTTATTAGTTTGCGGTAAACTAGGTTGTTTTAAAACTTTTGGTTTAGTTTACGTGATCGCAATGTTCACTTGAAATATCGGTAGAGGTGTTTTTCGTATCTAATAGGCTTATTAATACTGTAGAATTGATATAAAGCTTTTATTGTAACTTTGCTTTTTGAGTCGATTTTTCTTGCAAGATGACAATAGGGATGATGGATGCCTCCAAGTAGCGTAAGAATAATTTTCAATATTTCAAAAAGGTTTAGTGCATTTAAATCTATAGAAAACTATGAAAACAAACTCCAATAGAAAGTATAAATGTTCCATCTACATAATACTCTTATAAATATCAACTTTTAAATTTCTCCAAATGTTTTTCTTACAAACTAGTAGACAAAGTTTAAACGGGCGCTTAAACCAAGATTTTATTTTCATCTGTAATGTGTTTTTTGTAAACTAAAACTATTACATTTTACTATCCGATCGGAATATTGGATGCAAGCCAGCGCTCTACGGAATCATTTTTCTAAGATGGTTCAAGTTTTTCTTAATATTTCGCCTCCAAAGATGTAGTGGGTCAATTTTTTGTTTAAGTAAATAAAATATACGAAAGCATTGTTTACTATGTGATAAGTAACAGATTAAATACTGGAGTTTTTTTGGTATTCAAAGATATGTAGTAACGTTGTTTTTTTAAACACTGTTGTAAAGATAATTGGTGTAATCAGATATGCAGATCTCATTAAAATGATTAGGTAGGTAAGTGAGTAGATGTTTGTTGAGTATAGTTATTATCTTATCTTGTTATCTGTAACTAACTAATCATCACCATATTATGTACGTATCGTGATCCGCGTGCGTCTTCCTAAGACCTGTTCGCACGAATATGCACTTTGCTGTTTATTTAGTTTCTATGTAAATTAGGGTGATTCATAACAGACCTAAAAAAATTTTTTTTTTATTTTCATCTCTCTCAACCCCCTATTCTAATCTATTCCACTAGAAAACATACCAGGATTTTTTATTTATTTTTAATTTAATATTTAGGGGTCGCTACCGACTTTTGAAATTTGCAAAATAGAAACATTTCCTTTTAAGAGTTCATTAATACCAGAAAATAGTGTTACACGTAGTTTTTATGAAAAAAATATAGTAAATAACAATAAGTAAGTACCTCTCAATCCTTCTTTTTCAAAAAAAATAAAATTTTAGTTTTTTTTTCACAAATTAACCTCTAAATGTCTAAGTAGAGGTAAAATTTTATTAAAGGAGATTGAGCGTTTTGGTCTATCTCTCCTCTAGCGTTAAGTGATACATCAATATAAAGCTTTCTTTGCGTAGAGTATTTTCTCGTATAAGTATATATGGAGTTAGAGCGTGCTTAACCCATTAGAGGTCACTGTATAATTAAATAATAACTAAAATCTGCTCTAAGTTATGAAGTACTACCAATCGATAGGAGGTATGTTACTACGAAATGGTGTATTTGGAAAATCCTTTTGAAAGATGGACTCTTACTAGAGAAGGGATTTATTAACTGAAGACATCTATCAATACCACAATCGTATATAAGCTCTAGCTTCGAAAGTACTGACAACATTAAAAAAATATGTATTGTTTACGATTTTTTTATCCATTGTGTTGAATTGTTTGAAGTGTTTGAGAGTGTCGACTTTTAAATGTATTTATTATTAAATTGTATTAGATATTATATATTGAAATACTCCTGAAGATCCATTCTTCCAGAATATCTACAGATCCTAAGCATCCGCAGCCTGATAGGATGTTTTTAAATGAGTTAAAATCGACAAACAAAAACTCTGCCTTTGTATCATATACTAGCCGTTTTCTCGCGGTTTCAGTCGCCTCCCGTGGGAAATACTGTCCGTACCTGGATAAAATACAGTCTATAGCACTCATGAATAATGTAGCTTTCTACCAGTGAAACAATTTTTAAAATTGGTTCATTACTTCCAGAGATTACCCCCTACAAACAAACCTACAAATTTACAAACAATTTTACCTCTTTATAATATTAGTTTATGTAGATTGTAGTAAAATATTTCTTGTAATTGGAAAAAAAGGTTATCATTAATATCAATATAGGTTTGAACAAAAGGAATATGGCAAAAAAAATTGGATTACACGTTCATAGTATTTTACGTGATTTTGTCAGCAGAGGCGATATTAAAGTCATACCGGAATGGGTAATTTGTTTTAATTTATTATGTTATAGGTACTCTTTGTTCTAAGTAATGATGTATTGGTGTCAAAAAAAGCTTATTTCATCTAATTTATTAATAAGTAAATAGCGTATTACGAAATATTTCGTAAAAACTTGTAATTAATAAATATTTACTAAAATTTCACAACTATTGTAAAGTTCAACTTTTTTTTGTACTGTTTACGATAAGAGATGCAATTAATTTTCGCATATTTGGATTCCTTATAAACTCGGCTCTATACAGGTATTTTTTAATTTGCAATAACTGTTTTAGTTTGATAGAAAATGGGCTTTAAATCGGTGACGGCATTGGGCGCTCGACCGCTTCGTAAGCGCCACTCGATATGTGATGAAAGTGGTAATATTAACTAAATTATGGCTACCTATGTAAAGTACTGAAATGCCGACTAAGTAAGCAAAACAAAGAACTGTTTACGTTTACAACTTACAACTGAATTCCATCATCAAAATATATTGTATATGTAAACTATAGCTTACATCGCAATAAGTGTAAAATTTTAGTAATTTTTAAAATTTTAAATGGCGGTAGCGACCCTTAAATATTATTTTAAAAATCCCAAATTTAAAACCAATTATTATTTTGATAGATAGAATGATATTTTGGGTTGAGAGTTAGAAAAACAGAAACTTGAATTTTATGAATCACCCTAATGTAAATATAACATTTGATGATAATTTGGAAGCATCGGCCCATTGAATCGGAATTGGAGACTTGTATAGATTTTTACCATTTTATTTCCAGAATTCTATTCGTCGAGTCATTCATTGAAATTCCAATTTATTACAAAGACATTCCCCGTACATAGCTCATGTCTCACCGTCACTGTTACTTGGATAGGATCGTAAATTTACCGATCGCATATTCAGTGTTCAATAAAAATGACGGCGGTGTGACGTCAAAGTATCAATAATATTGAAATGGGAATTTTAAAAATATTACACTGTATTGCGAATAAATATGAATTTGTGATGTAATAAAGTGTGTGGGAAAGTTTTATGTGACGTGCAAGGATGGAGGTATCAGAATAAACAGCTGTCAAATTGCGGCCATTTTGACTAATGCTACGCAACGATGTAAGTAGTAGGCGGGCGTAGCGTTGGGCGTAGGATATGCGTACACCGTAGTACCAGAATGGTTCTCAAAATGCTGTCAAAAAATAAAACGATGTCTATATTATGCAGCCTAGGCTGTCCGATAAATAAACCGTTACAAGAAAAAATAATATATGATATGTGCATGGTTGATACTTTTTTCTTTTTTTTATCGATGGGAAATCATCAATATGACCCCTCCCGCTGTGGGTGACAGCTTGAGGGAGTGTCAGACTTTTACTGACTAAAACCCGCCGTGTTCCTTCGGGAGCCCTTTATGTGCCAAGGCCGCGGTAACTCGCGCAAACAACCCGCAGCCCCGACAGTGCATGGTTGATACTGAATTTTTATTTTAGTCACACATTTAAATACACCTTAAAAAAGACACTAACTAATAAACCTTCGTCTTACAAACATCAAAAGCAATCTATCACACTCACTACATATAATCTCGGAACTAAGACACTAGCAAAGGCCCAAATGAAAAGATCTTACAGAACGACTACAAAGCGATGTGATGCGATCCGAGAGGTCTAAAAGCGTCAGAGAAAAGGCAATAGAGTAATTACGTTTGACACAAAACTTTAGTTGCAATTGCTGAAAGGAGGACGGAAGAGTCGGCGCTCGTTTGCCACTTCCTTCCGACGGCTACACTAACTAGAGACCGAAAAAGTATCGATACTTAGTGTTTACTCGATACTTTTTTTGCTTTAACGATGGTATTGAGACTCCGAATAATAATTTGGACGGAATTTTTTGGATGGAAGTAGAATGATGATGATAACGAAAGATGGATAGCAAGATTAACGAAACGCATGGGATTTTATTTATTTTTAAGAAAAAGACATTTGTGTATAACTTGAACCTGATCTTGAACCTGATTGTAGATAACTTGAACCTGATTTGAGGATCGCTGATTTAACCCATAGGATATTGCCTATGGGTTAAATCAACGATCCTATTTACTGTAGGGTCCAAACCTGAGAAAATAAACTTCTGCTTTCTACTGCGATAGCTTGCTAAAGAAATAATCTAAGTCTAATTTAATTAAAGTTAAAACGTCGACTTATTTTATCGATACTTTCATTTTTATAATATATCCCGTATCCCTACAGCTTACTGAAATGTGCTTTAATAACGAACGGGAAATATATAGGGCTGTGTGTGATAGAAGGAATTTTATGTGCGCCTGGTACGCGTACAGTTTTTGTTTATGTATGTATGCCTAGCGGCTCATGTCGCCCTAGTATGTTGGATTAGATAACATTTTATTGGTTGTTTTTATGTTTCGTGTGTACACGAATTTATTTGGAAGGTAGATTTGTGTGTCACGTTGATAGAACTATGGTTTTTGGTTTTTGATGTAAAATAGCAGAAAGACAAGGAAATTATATTATGTTGTTGACATTCAATTATGAAAAATAAAAAAATTGTTCATGTGGGTTTGTGTTGTTTTTATTTACCTATCATTACGTTTAGGATAAGTTCCTAAACGAAAAACCTAAAAACCTAAATCCCTGCTTTCAATCAAAAGTTTCACGATTCAGTCTCAAAAACCTGAATTTACTGCATCCATTAAAATATCCAACAGTACATTTCTCACAAAAGAAACCATTTCCTACTCACACGTATTCTAAAGGATCTTACAAAAATAAATTACCAGTCAGTTCTGTTTGACAAGCGCTCGAAGCATTTTAAAATAGAATTTCATTCATATCTGCATTCTCATGCAATCCCAGTCAACTTGTTGAGCAAAATATTTTTCAATATGAGCCGAGTGTTACGCATTACTAGGATTGAATTCCAATTGCAAACGATTCTGAATGTCAGACAATCTAGTAATAAATATGCTTATTGTATGCATTCGGATTTTTATGATTCGTATTTTGTAGAGTGCATTCTCTGTGGTTAGTATAAAATCGGACCGAGGATTTAGTGGATTGAGAGATTTAAGAAAATGAATATTTAGGAATTACTTCGCTGTTGCTCACGTCCCGTAGAACCCTTTTAGCAGCGAGGTAAAAAATGCCTGTGTTTTTCTCAGGCCCTAGACTATTGTCTTCATTTCATTTCAATCCATACAGTAGTTTTGGCGTAAAAGCTCGACAGACAGACATACAGAGTTACTTTAGATAGGATTTTAAAATCTCGACAAAAACACATTATTTTCAAACAAAATTCGTCTGTCTAGTTTTCATCTCCCTAGAGATATATTTTCTTAAAATCTTTTGATAGCGGCCGCCTACACAATAATATAAAAAACTCTCTCTAAAGTTAAATTTGAGACTATGTTTATTATGAGCCAATAATAAGCTAAATAGTACTTTCGAATGTTCTTTAATTAGTGTGACGCTGTCTAGCACAATTCTGGACAGTTAGGCAAAACTTATTAGAATATTTGCAGTAAAAATAAAAATCACAAAACAGCTTCTATTTTTCTTTATAGTTATTTAACAGATTGCCAAAACAACAATTTATTAAGAACCAAAAAATCACGAGTAACAAACAACACCTCAAAAATTTCATTTACCCCTAAATTATCCGGGGTAAATTCCTTTCAAGAGTGCTTAGGGGCGACTAGATTTCTAAGACACAGGGCGGTATTCAGGCATTCAGTGTAAATCTTGTGAGCGCGGGAATGCGGGCCTGTGTCGCCGCCATGACAGTTTTGCAATTAGGCGCCCCGCAAAATGGCGGTGCCGCGAAATTATCGCGCGGTTCGTAATGTTCCGTGCAGACTTTGGCAAGGATTTGAACCAATATTGGATGTAATTTGAAGTTATATTGGTTTTCCACAATATTGGTTAATTTACATGAAATTAATTTAGTGTAGTGGTCATGTTTGTTTAGGTTACGTTTAATTATGTTTGGACCTGTTCAAAGTGAACATGAAATATAGTCGCGACATTCATTGGTAATTTATAGAGCAAGCTAGTAAGATGCAATTAAAATTACATACATATTTGAACAACTATCTTCACTGTTAAAAATCCTACAAAAGTTCAATTTAAAGTTCGTCCAACATTCCAACATTGGCCAACGTGTACCGAGCAACATCCGCAGTGACTTGCGTAACCAAGTTTCGGCTGAAGTATCAGCTGACTGATTAAGTGACTTGCAGGCAATGCGGCCGATTTTGTCACAGCAAATAACCTGCCAAGTGTTTACTTAATCATCTTACGTTCAAAGGACCTAATTACCTAACAAGGTTTGGGAATCTTCCGAAATACTTCATGCTTATTAATTTAAGTGCATACTTAATGAAATTTGCCTTAAATAATTACCAATGTTTTGTACCACTGTACTTTTTAACTATAACGATAACCGGATCTCAGTGGTTAAATCACCGATTTAACCAATGAACGGTAAGTTCACGGCTTGTCATAGTTTTCACCCTAAAGCCAATTCGCAGGTTAAACTGACTCATTCGGTATACACTGACAGTGATTGACGGCCAGTCGTGACTCAATTAGGAATGAAATCATGTAACTACAGTTTCCAAAATGAGATAAAATATCTGTAGTAGATATAAATACACAAAACATCAAAGAGAATATTCATTTTTTTCTTATTCTTTTAACGATTGATAAACAGAGTTCGACCACAAGCTCAATCTAAGGCCCGTATTACAGAAGCTTACTCAAGTAGAGTTTGATCTTAAATCACCCAATCATAGTTTAAGTATAGATTCATCACTCGAGCATTGGTCTTATTCCAGAACGGTAATCAAACTATACTCAGCTGAATCGAGAATTAAATCGAGCCTCAAGCGGAGAATTTGTATTGTCTATGCATCAGTCTGTTTTCGTTTACATTTTAATTATTTTGTCTATTCTGCTCCGATCTACGAAGCATTTAAATATACTTTAGTGTGAAATTATTGAGAAAAAATTATAAATATGTACAAAGCGAATTCAATAAACAAATAACTATTTGGGAAATAAATATCTTGAAGGTGAATGACAATCTCTCGTAGTCGTATCGTATAAAAATACCTTAAAAAATACAGCAACCACAACGCGTTCGTAGAACGGAATGAAACTCAAATATCTGCATCTGTGGCAGTAAAATAAGCTGTCATATAAAAACGTAAACAAACAAGGATTTGCAATTCCG
>NWSH02000537.1:1971211-1985964 GCA_002382865.2 Heliothis virescens
TATTGTATACATAGGTTAGAATCTAAAAAATGGCAGACAAGCAATGTGTACCGTATTAACCATAATCAAACGGCGTGAGCTGTTTAAGTGTCCACCCGTGGTACATAATTCAGTAACTAGCTGTTACTAGTGGTTCTTGTGTTACACAAATCAGCTACGGATTCATGTACAGCTAGATAGTGGGTAAGACGTACGCAAATAACTGTAGGTAATTATCAGTGAAGCGATTTAACGGCATTAGTCGATTAATAGTCAACGATGGTAAAAGTATTCAGCTCTCACAGAGATTATGGGTAACATGTGAGCTAATATAGAGCAGTTTGCTTTAACTTAGTAACATAAATGTTCACCCATAGTAATCATGTAGGCTTTATAAGAACTATTATGCGACTGCGTGTAACGAGCTGATTAACGTTACACTAGTTCCACTATGTGCAGCAAAAGGTATTATAACTTTGTTATTTAAAGCCACAGAATACCTGATTACGTTATAGTAGCTCATATGATCTTTCTTATAACGCAAGTGGTCTAAGTGTGCAGTTGTGGTCTTCAATTCAAAATATAGCTTAGTTAAAGTCCACACAAATCCTTTAAATTGCTTAAAGCTATAAAAACTGAACTTGTTACCTACATTAACGCTACAAGCGATACAGCGGGTTGTCCGTGACGCATAATAACGTCCTTATTCAGGTGAAAGCTCACTTTTCAACTATTGCAGGTCGAGTGTAGTCTAATAACTCTTCATAAGTGCTAAAGTTACCGATGTTACCTCTTGTGACGTCTTATAATGCAGTTTTGTGCTACTTGGGACTGAACCGATTTTAAAATCTCTTTCACTGTTGTAAAGCTACACTATTCCCGAGTAACATGGGCTATATTTTATCCGCGTACGGGAAGAAGTTCTCCCAAGACGCGTTTAAAACCGCGGGAAAAAGTTAGTCTTTAATAAACTTCTTAGACAATCATGAAGTTGAAGAAACATATCGAGGAAAACTAAACTTTAAAGTCGAGCGATTGACGCATTCAACAAGAGTTTTTGTTGTTTTTTTTTGTCAAAAACCACCGTATCTATATTTCTACTGTCTTTAATCTTCGTGCATCGGTAAGGCAAGCAAGACACGTACAGGCCGTTTGTTTTCATACTCGCGACCACTTTCGAGTCTGTCCGAATTGTCGGCCGGCCGACAATATAGCCACGTCCACACAAATAACGCCAGCCACTGGGTTTTCGAGAAATATTGGATTAATATAGCTTGTTGGTGTTATTGTCATTACTATTTTGAAACAAACGAAGGCTCTAAAAACTTTTTCTATTTATTGTTAACTAGCTTCTGCCAGCGGCTTCGCCCGCTTCCCGAGGGAACTATTTCCCGTACCCGGATAAAAAATAAACCTATGTTGTTCATCTATTCTATCTCTATACCAAATTTTATCAAAATCGGCTCACTGGTTTAGGCGTGACAGCGTAACAGACAGACAGACAGAGTTACTTTCGCATTTATAATATTAGTTAGTAAGGATCAGTCAAAAGGACAACGATTTAGCTACATTTATTTAAATGATTGTTATATAAACCGAGATAGAAACAAACAAGATATTTACGTTAAGTTTCAGAGGTTCCAGATAAAGTTCTAGATATCTATCTGACAGATCATGCCACAGACAAATAATCAAAATTAAAAAACATTTCTATTATATTGTCTATCAGATAGCCCTAGAGAACTTTTTCTGGATCCTGTGAAACTGGTCGCTAGGCTTGTAGTGAAGTAACTCCAACTGCCACGCTTTCTTGTCAAAACTACTCGGTTTAAATAAAAAAAAAACCGGCCAAGTGCGAGTTGGACTCGCACATGAAGGGTTCCGTACCCCATTCTCCTTAATATATTTTTTTTCATTTTTAGTATTTGTTGTTACAGCGGCAACGGACATACATCATTTGTGAAAATTTCAGCTTTCTAGCTATCACGGTTAGTGAGATACAGCGTGGAGACAGACAGACAGACAGACAGACAGACAGACAGACAGACCGGGAGACAGACAGACAACGAAGTCTTAGTAATAGGGTCCCGTTTTACCCTTTGGGTACGGAACCCTAAAAATGGTACACAGCCAGTCTAGCAGACCCTGAGAAGGGACATAGGCTACTTCTTATCCGTGTGGTGGAGAGTAGTTCCAGTAGGAACAGCTAGAAATATTATAAAACCATCCAATATGGACCAAAGGCTATTCAACGTAGCAATGCTGCCAGCCTTTTGCGTACATTACCGAGTGACAGCGATGAGGACCAATTTTTTGATGCGTTATATTAGTTTTAAGCTCTGTATATAAGAATAGTTAAGGTAGTAAATGTAAATATGTATGTATATTATCAATGAATAAAGACCATAAGTTTATATGGATCAAACCTACGGAATCTTCATTCTCTTTTCGAACGTGCAACATAACCAATGAGGAAGTTTCACAACTTAGCCGCAGGGCAGAGGCATCGATTCGATCTTAGTAGCCCAGTAGAAAAACGCGAATCTATTTTTGATAAGGCAAGTCTGTAAGTTATTCATCTCTGCGCCGATTGAGGAATAATTTGTGGGTACTGTACTACGCCAGTGTATGGCGTGCATCCCTTATTTTATGTTCGTTTGCTTTTATGGGGTGTGACAAAAAGTGAGTGAGTTTTTTATGGGTTTACGAATATTGGATTTTGGTGCGGCGTTCTGTGTATGTTTAGATACTGGCACTACTGTGTTTGAGTCGGCTGCTGCAGTTTTTTCATCATTATTTACTTTTAAAACATTCTTTATTAGTCAATCTTTTAATAAACACACACCCATTTTTTTACCACACGGTAACACGCTTCAGTTTCTCCTATCAACGTATGGATGCTCAGTATTAAAAAACTCTGCCGAAACAGAGTATTCAAAAAATAGCATAGACTCATTTAAGTGTTCCCCTCCACGGAAATCTTTAGTAAAAGGCGAAAGATTTATGCGTTTTGAAGGGAAACCAGAGTTAACAATGTATGGGTCGCCGGAGCTTATAGCTATCGCACGGTAACGAAACCATAGCGCGATTCAGAAACGCGCTCCGATTGCACAGCGCCATCTATCGCGCAAAGAATACAACAGTATATGATGATACTATAATAATATTTTATCATTGATTTGATGTTCACTAAAACTTTTTTAAATATGGGCAAATTATACTAAAATTTTCTATATTGGATCAAAATATAGATAACGTTAATTAATTAGCACACCTGCTTTTTCCCGTTAAAAGTGTTCTGGTTAAAAAAGGACTATTTTCCCCGATAGGCAACTCTGGTTTAACAACCTATTTAAACCATAAACTCATATTAATAGGACTCAGTCTAATACTAGTGATCGAGTACATTTTGTGCATTTATTCACGTGTTTTCAGTAATTATTTTAATTAACAAAAAATGGTTCAAATTATGTTTAAAAATGTCATTATATTATTCTATTCTTTGGGTAAGGCAATTTTTTTATTTTTATTTAATGATCATAATTCGATTTTTTTAAGTATTTTTTCTTTATCAGTGTTGTCATCAAGTATCTCAACCGCGAAATGGCACTGGACAGATGATTGGGAGGTAATATAAATATTTTTTTATTTATTTCGACATTTTGGACATAGACGCTAGAGTAGTGAGTGGTATAACCAGGATTTAAACTTTTCAGTCATATTTATAATTATTAATAGCCAAACTTATTGCGCGTTTGTTTTACAGCATCACAATGCAGAAATGACTACTCACGGAATACCTTTTAAGGTTAAGAATCCCCCTGCTTGTAGGAAGCCACCGCATCCCGACGACCCTTGTACGCCGTATCATCCACCCACACCAGACTTCACAGCTCCTGATAGACGACTCAGTGAAGTCAGTAAGTACCTCGTGTTTATGATGTCCTGGTTACTCGTTTTCATTATTAGAGAGAGGTTACACGATCGGTCTGGCGTCAGTTCAGTCCATCAGTCTGGTCCAGAATGTACCGCGTTTTTCGCCCGTCAGTCTGGCATCAGTCAAAACATGGTACATTCTAGATCAGACTGATAGAATGGACTGACGCCAGACTGATAGTGTAACCCCTGTCTAAGGCAGGGGTTACACGATCAGTCTGGCGTCATTCTGGCATCAGTCTCAGACTGAGGGACAAAAAACACGGTACATTTTGGACCATCAGTCCGTCAATCAAACGGTTACACGATCATTCTCCCATCATTCTGGACCAGCCTGATGGAATGGACTCACTTACACTTTCAACCGATTTGGAAAAAGAGAGTTAAAAGTAGCTGATGTTTTTCAGAATGTTACGAGTCCATATGGCAGTTGAAAGTTCGCCATGACAGACGGAAGAGGTCTTCTCAGTGTAAGTAAATGTTATTTAATCAGCCTTGCCAGGTTTTGCATAGATTATTAATTTTGTAATTTTAATTTTATAAACCCAATTATTTACTAGCTAATTAAGTATTTTGTGTGCATTGTAATGCATTTAATATAGGATAGAAGTATTTTTTTTTAGTTTACTAAGATTAAAGATTACATTTGATTTTAGGTCGTCAGAAACGGCAAATTCTTACAATCACAGAAGGAAAACTTACAGAACGTGGAGAATTTCCCAGTATGGTAAAATATTTATATTTTATTTATTACTAAAAATCGTATAATCTTAATTTTTTTACGTCTACATATGAAACTCATTTTTAAAAAATTACCTTAATATTTCATTAATTTATCTACCAGGGCGCCATAGGTTGGAAGTCGGACACTGGCGAATGGAAATTCATGTGCGGCAGTACCCTTATCAGTCCTAAATTTGTTCTTACTGCTGCTCACTGCTCCGCAGCGGCAAGAGATAGTTTAACGGATCCCGCACCCAAGATAGTCAGATTCGGCACTAGGAACCTTATTAAGCCAGTAAGTCCCATTTAATTTACTGCATCTCACTAATTAATCTTACAGGCCTCATAGAAATAAATAATTTTCTTCTGCAGGACACTTTGAATGCAGTAGACGTATATATAAAGAGAGTGATAGTCCATCCGAAATACAAGGCACCGAAGAGGTATTACGACATCGCATTGATGGAACTTGTGAGAAGCGTGTTATTCTCAGCAGATGTGCAACCCTCGTGTTTGTGGACCAACCACGAGATCACGTTTACTAGCAAGCCGCATGTCACGGGCTGGGGGCTAACGCATCGTAGTAAGAATATTTTATCTATAAAACTTTATTTTTTTTGCGTAGTAAGTTTCTTTATTGCACAACTTCTATATTAATCATATACACTAGTTACACCTTAAATATATATACAAACTTAAATTAAAATTAATAAAATATAAACAAACAAATAAATTAAATTAAAATTATGTATCAAAAAACTCATCCGCATCGCTGTCAGCGGGAATCGTGCCCAAAAGTCTGGCCGCATTGCCACGCTGAATGGCAACGCAAATTCATTGGCCGAAGTATAGGCCAGCCCTTGGGTCACGAGTGGACTCCACTAAGCGTCTGCTTATTTCTCTAAAAAGACCATGGGCACTTGGGCCCCATGGTCCCAATGTTTCGGCCCCAAACGGCTCAAACATGTAATTACCGGTTAGGTTTACATATTTGCGCCGTTTGAGGTTTTCAGCAGCTGCAGCAGCCGTACCGACACAGTTCGCCTTGCTGGTAAGGTGGGAGGTCGCAAGGGTGTCGACGCATGTTGCGTCCCACATCAAAGACCTTCCCATCTTCCATGGCATTATGGACATCCCGTCAGGTCTCTTGCCATCGTCACGTGCCAATTTATATATCGTCACGTGCTATTTTTAACTGACTTTCAAAAAAGCGTCTAGGCTTCCAGTTTATTTATAAATTTATAAATTGTGTTTATTTTATTTGTAGAAGCTCAAAACACATCTCCTGACCTTCTAAAAGGTGAAGTAGACTTCATAGACTCTTTTACCTGCGACAGTCTGTTGGTGACATCTCGTAACAGGCACTGGTGGGGCCTGGAGGAACATCAGATATGTGCTGGCAAGCTGGAAGGAGGAGTTGACACTTGTCAGGTAAGTTGAACTGCCATATATAGCCCCACCTTTAATCGGTTGAGGCTTTTTTACATACCACAACCTCATCATTGTCCCAGCTTAAAACGTCCACTGTTGGACAAAGGCCTCCCGAAGCTAGGGGGGTTTTCCCATAATTACCGCGCTGGGTATGCGGTGAGCGCAGTGTGGGATATTTTTATCTTCTGAGATGCTGCTGCCTATCGCTGAGCAAGGCAATTAATATATCACTTGGTACTGTGTGGCATTTGTACCGCCACACAGAGCCAGAGCTAAAGCTTCGACCGTTTTATGGCGAGGTGCACCACGGGTAAGGGATGTTGGCAATTGGGGCAGGATGCTGTTGAATGGCCCCCTTACGCCCCACACCAACCCCACCATAGATAAGCTTAATAAAATATTTCGAAGGAAAATACACCGAGAAACCCCGTTAATTATTTATTTTCTGCAGGGTGATTCTGGAGGTCCTCTACAAGTTCAGCTTGATCTTCCTATTGTGGACCAGGGCAACATAAACTATGTGATTGGTATCACTTCCTTCGGCAAAGGCTGTGGCGCACCAAATCAGCCAGGAGTCTACACAAGAGTGGTCAGCTTTATAGACTGGATTGAGGATATCGTTTGGCCAAGGAAATAAACCAATGTGATTTTAATTATGTTTTTTTTTAGTTTGTGGCATTTTTATTAAAGACTGGATAAAAAATAAAACTATGAAATTCAATTACACTTTTTTTATTTGTAACCCGAAAATTATACTAATCTAGCTTATGTGCACTAGCCCGTAGTTTCACTGGCTTCCCGAAGGAACTTCCATCATCCGGATAAAAAGTAGCCTAAGTGTTATACTGATATATATGCTATAGGTATTTCTGTCAAGATTCTTCAAAATCCATTCGGTAGTCTTTGCGTAAAAGAGGAAGACTTTCGAGTTATTTGTATTAAAAATCTGCATTGAAGGAGTTGCTCGATGGTACAGACGACAGCACATCAAGTTACCACAATCTGTCAAATTTCTGCAATCGATTTTCAACCTTATCACAATGAAGGTAGGTTAATGTTCGACTGGTACAATTTGACAGATTCGTATACGTTGACCTGCTGTTGTCTGTACAATAAAACTGATCTATAAAAATTGCTAAATAAATTAAGCCAGACTGGCCATTAATAATTACATTTTAATGATTCATCAGTAACAAAGAGCATAGTGTATAGCATAATTTAAAACGTAGTACTTAATGAATTACAAGAAACAATATCCATCGTTTTTGACTAAGCAGAACGTAATAATGAGCAATAAGACGGTTAATGTTCTTCCCCTCGCGTCTCTACAAGAAGAACTTATGAATACTATGTCAGTCAGGTGCGAATCGGTTATTGAGAAACACATATATACCTCAAATATATTTTATACAAGAAATATTAATAAATAATTTATGTATGTTCGTAAACAATGAATCGTTTAAATTTTACGGTGTTTTTTTGTTTTTTAGGTAAGGTTGTTTTTTTTAATAATATTGTATTGGTTAATACATAAGTGATGTGTACATAAAAAATATAATATATTGCAGTGTTATCCATTCGAGTTTCTAACGGACAAACAAATGAGAGAAGTCTGCTAAAGGTAAATATTTTATTTTTATTTGCATCATTTTTTTTTGTTTTATTCATAAAGTAAACTGTATTCTACAATTTTAGAATTTCATTTTGTTGTCTTTATTGTTTGTCAAACTAAATAAAAACAAACTAAAAAATAACTCTAACGACAAATCGTTAGTTGACCGGTACCTTGGACCCTGTGCCCGATATCGGTGGCTACCTATTTTTTATATTTTTAAATGTTTATTACATGTTTTTTGTATTTAATATGTAAAAATGTAATTTATATGAGTATTAATAAATAAATGGAATTATTGTTTAGTATCCAGAAGATTAAAATTTGCTGATCTCATAAACAGTTTAATATTTACATTTACCATACATCTACTAAATGGAATTTCCTTTTAGGCTCTCAGTCAATTAGAAAAGGGCGCAAATCCTTATATTCCCACATCATCGTATCAAGAACCTCCTAGTGATCCAAATGATCCATGTGCGCCGTACAATCCACCTGTTCCCAACTTCAGCGCTCCTGGTAGACGGATTAGTGAAGTCAGTAAGTTTGTTATAAAAATTATTTATTTTTTTGTTATATTTCAACAAAACCATACTATTTTCGAAAATTAAGTATCTACAAAGGACTCCTTTATTACGACCGCAACAAAAAAAAATAGGTTTTTTTCTTTGAACTTTGTTGCTGTATACGGGTCTACGAGTCTGATTGATACTCGTATTGTACAGACGACAACACATCAAGTTACCACAATCTGTCAAATTTCTGCGATAGATTTTCAGCTTTATCACAATAGTGGAAGGTTAATGTTCGATTGGTAAAATTTGATAGATTCGTGTACGTTGACCTGCTGTCGTCTGTACACAACCGGTTTTTGTTTGAACTTGATTTTGATAGCGATTACATAAGTGTTAGGTCGCTTGAGTAACCAAGGCAACATAGATTTATATTATTATCGAGTATCACTCGATACACAGCAACGAACATATTTTTTATGCAAATACATATAGCATAAGGAAAACGCTTACTATATTTACTACGTGTATTACAAGACAAGCTTAGTTTGAATTGTTTGTTATTTTTTATATCAGCTATCATAGAATTTTAGATACTTACATTTTGTAAAGGTTAGCAGTAGAAAAAAAGAAGTTTACATTCTGATTTTAATATTCTATAGTTCGCCAAAAAGTTAATTTGATTCTTGGGGAATAACTCATACACTTTTTCGGGAAGAACATGACAGATGTTGCATGCTAATGCATTTATGCAATAATATTGAAACGTCATTACAAAGCAGTCTATATTATAACGCTATCTTAGTCAATTTAAACGTAGTGTTTCTTAAAAATGTTAGCTCTTTGAAGGTTACAAATAAGTACGTTGACCTCACACAATAGTATCTATTTACAGTTATTTTTCATACAATTCAATATACAATATACGTATTAACATAAGAATTTAGTGTAGCTTTGTGTTTTAATTCTTTTCAATATTTCAGAATGTTACGAGTACATTTGGCAGTTGAAACTTCGAGATGAATTGGACAAAAGATTGAAAAAGTGTAAGTAATAGTGTAAGGCGCACATTGATTTTCGTATTTTAGTTTGAAAAACATATTATTTATTGATATTGATTGTTTCAGGTCGTGAGATTATGCCCGTTCCTGGTATAATTGGAGGTCACAGAGCTAAGCGCGGTGAATTCCCCAACATGGTAACTTTTGTTTCATTATAAAAAAAAATACATATTTTTTTACCAATCCGCACTAAACAAGTAAGATGATTGACACTTAATCCTTCTCTGTGTGAGAGTAGGTTCGTGCCCAGCAGTGGGACGAAAAGGCGGATGACGTTTGTACAATTTTATATACAGATTAAAATAAAATAAATAAAGAAATAAAATACTCGTCTCATGCAATTAGTAGTAAAAGTCAAAGACAGGTAGAATGTAATTGTCATTGCAGATGAAGATATTGTTTGTTTGTTACCCCTCATCATCTTCCTGCCCTTATCCCAATTTATTTGGGGTCGGCGCAGCATGTTTTCTTCTTTCATTCTCTTCTATTTGTCGTCATCGCACAAGTATTGTTTGTTACCTCTAAAGGCTCGAAACCCGACTGATTTGAAAAAAGAACACTTTCGAGTAACATAGGGTGGATATATTTTGTACGGGTACGGGAAGGTGTACGGGTGAACTACGTGACCATGGTCAGCAATCATAATAATTATTAATGATACATTTGCTGATTCATCATCAACTGTAAATTATTTACGTATGCAAAAGGATACACGATGCAAAAACTCCCTAAATATACCTAAAAAATATACCGATTTCAATTCTTTTGATTAGTAATAAAAACAAAACATTGCTCTGGTTTTTCGAGACGAACAGTAGCATTTTTTCTAAGAAGTTACACATAACTAGCTGTACACCAATTCTTATTGGAAACAAAGTCTTGTCGTCGTTTCAGCCGAAAGAGATCCACTGCTGGACAAAGACCTCCCCCCTCAAAGTTTGCCTTGGTCTTCAACAACCTGCATCCACTGCTCCCTTGGAGCTAGTAAATAATCAATTATATTTTTTTCTACCAGGCTGCTATAGGCTGGAAGCTGGTTATCGGAACATGGAAGTTCATGTGCGGCGGTAGTCTTATCAGCCCCAAATTTGTGCTGACGGCTGCTCATTGCTCGAGCGCATCAGAACGAGACACTACTCTTGAGGATACCATACCCAGAATCGTCAGATTGGGTAGTACTTATATTCTGGACACAGTAAGTTGATGGTTTAACATAGAAAATAATTTATCTAAGCTGTGAGCTACGACAGCACATCAAGTTACCACAATCTGTCACAGTCTGTCTGTGTGTTTTACCAGTCAAACATTAACCTACCTCCATTGTGATAAGGTTGAAAATCTATTGAAGAAATTTGACAGATTGTGGTAGGCTGATGTGCTCCCGTTTGCACAAAAAATCGGGCTCTTCCAATAATATTGTCGTTTTACTTTCTAGGACAGTAATGGTATTCACGCCTACGACGTGAACATAACCAGGGTGATAGTCCACCCGAACTATAAGTCCCCGAAGCAGTACTACGACATCGCGTTGATGGAGCTGCAGCAACTAGTCTATTTCTCGGCCGACGTACAGCCAGCTTGCTTGTGGACTAAACACGAAGTTGGCAATTTCAGTCATAAGGCTCAAGTCACTGGTTGGGGTGTTATTCAGTCCGGTAAGAGTTTATTTATCAGATTAAGATCGCAACTGAGGTAATTTCACGTTGCATAAAAAATATTCTTCGTCTTCAAGGTTCTATTGCTATGTCAAATGTACTCTCAATCGATTCATTCGCTTGTTAAAACGTTGCGTAACAAATAAACAATATCAATTTTACATTACATTTTAATGAGAATAGGTGAGACCTTAGAGATGTTATCAGTTCATTTTCTTTTGGATGCATAAAATATAAATTATGTTAAAATGAGGATGATTTCAATATTTACGAGCTACAAAAAGCATCAAATATTCACTTGCATCAATCTGTCTCGACGATCAATACAATTGCGCAATATTACGAATTGCACAAGATTGCGCAAGGACTTTATTGCGAAATTTTATTCATCACCAACTGCTCCGTAGACTTATACTATTAGACTATAATTTCAAACATATCCATCCAATCATGATTATTTCCACCTGCAGGTAGTCTGAAGACTTCGCCAGATCTTTTAACAGCTGAAGTAGACATCATAGACTCCATTACCTGCAACCTTCTGTTGGGGACATCTTGTAACAGGAACTGGTGCGGCCTGGAGGAACATCAGATGTGTGCTGGCAGGTTGCAGGGAGGTGTTGATGCTTGTCAGGTAAGTTGGTAGCTGGATATTGTTCTGGCCGATTCCTATATGCGAGAAAGTACGCTTGAAGTTCGTGGTTTTTTGAAATATTTATCCTTCGAGGCGTATGATAAGAAGCTACAATATGTCGAGTACAGAAATTGGGTGTAAATGCTTTCTTCTGTGTTTTGAAAGTTTCCGTTCCCGTTCACCTGGGAATCCCGTTTTTTTCCCGTTTACCTACGTCATACGGATGCCTACGTCATTACATATACCTGCACATCAAATTTCAAACCGATCCCTCCAGCGGTTTGGGCTGTGCATTGATATATCACTATGTATACCTTTGAGTTTTATAGGTTTAGATAGCATTTTGTGGTTTTTCTCGAGAAATGGGCTATGTAGCACTAAAATGTCTTCCAATTCAAAAAACAAATTCTTCAGCTTTATAAAATCAGAATAGATGAGAACCCATAAGCCATCACCTGTGACATATTAATATATTTTTACAATTTTTTTCTAGGGTGATTCTGGAGGACCTCTACAGATGAAAATTGACCTTCCCATAAAGACTCAAGGCAACATGAACTACGTGGTTGGTGTGACGTCATTTGGCATTGGCTGTGGTTTACCTGATCTGCCTGGGGTTTATACTAGGGTTGCCAGCTTTGTAGATTGGATTGAGGGAATAGTGTGGCCCACTGAAAATGAATGATCTGTTATTTAAAATCAATAAGTCAATGATATAGGTCGACAGTAACATAAAAGATAAATCCTGCATGACATACTATTGCATTTATTTTGGTTATACTTTAGCAAGTCTGGTTTTTTGATTGTTTATAATTTCAGAATTTTTGAATTAAACAAAGTTTCAGTATGAATGTTAAGAGAATGATTTTGTTTTGTTTTATTGCAATATTTTTTAGAAGTTGTAAGTATGTCAATCTGCGTAATTATGTTTTCTTCAATTCCTCTAAAGTTCATCATATTACCGTTTAATTAATAAAGATACCGTTCGAAGAAATTTTATAACCTATCTTTTCCTCTAATCCGAATCCTTCACAGAATTTGTAAAAAAGTTTTATGAGAGAAATAAAAATAAAATAAAATTACAAGCAATTTTTTTTTAGACTGTCAAATATTAAATATTGGGTCACTACATTTATCTGTATTTGTTATTAATAAAATTATTCAACAATATTATATACTTTTTTGACTTTCATAACATTTGAAGTGCTGAACCAATTTTGGCACAGAGGTTAAAAGACGATCACATTCAATGTGTACTTGAATACTGAAAATATCTTTAATGACTGGATTCTGGAATGACTGCTTCAGGATTTTCGTCAGAGCCTAAAACGTCCACAGCTGGACACAGGCCTCCCCCAAGCTGGGAGAAATTACCCATACTCACCGCACTGGGCATGCGTGTTGGAGAAGCAAGTATATCATTATAATACCCGTTAACGTTTTTTGCTGTCAATACGGTTTCTAAGAACTCCTATTGTATGAGAAGATTAGGATCATAATTTCAAAAAAAATACTATGTTTATCTTTTTTTAAATAGCGGTTTATGAGTAAGTCTTCTTAGGAATATCTACGTAATAAAATACATAGGATATATTTCCTGCGTCATCTAAACAGCCGTTATTTTGCCAAATCTCCGACTTATTTAAACTGTTTTAGGAAGAAATCTTATCATTGTGAAAGTGTTTCTCATCGTGGAATATTCACTCGTGCTTTATCCTTGTTGAGGTCAAAATGTGCGCAGTCAAAGCTAAGGCTATTTACTTCATATATTTTACGGGTAATTTTATTAATATTTTAAAATAAACTTAAAAATGTGCGTCTAATCAACATGATCACACGTTTTCACTATATCTCACTAGGACAGCAGTGTTTTGGTATAAGTAAAATAGCAATCTTAATAGTGGTCTCAAGATATTCTTTGGAGCTCTTACTCAAGCAACTGTTTAGTGACGTTTTAATTAACAAAAGCGATTTATTTCAGTGTTTTTAATGCACACTACAAATGGTCAGATAATTGGGTTATCGGACTTAATAGTAAGTAAACTTGAACATATTCATTTTAATAACAAGAAAATTAAAGAATAACGGCCAGTTTCACAGGTTCCTGATAGCTATCTGATCTGTCAGATCATGCCATAGAAAAGTAGTGGCACTGTCTGTCAAATTGCTATTTAGTACTTTATGTGGAACCTGTGAAACGGGCCGTAAATATAATTGTAGTATGTTTAAGATTCTTTTACCGGACTAGAATGATGATCTTGGCTTAGCTAATAATTAAGTATTTTTTTTTGTAGAGACGTAGTCCGAATCTGGAATACTACAAGGAATATGACGAGGACATTGATCCACTAAATAGTATTAATCTATTACCGGATAATCTGCATAATGCCAATGTTCCTGACGATCTTTGTGGTCCTTACAATCCACCTCTTCCCGACTTCAGGGCTCCTGGTAGAAGGATTAGCGAAATTAGTAAGTAATATATATTTTCTATGCATTTTGGGACAAAAACACGGACGGCAGAAAAAAGTCAACTTGGATTCGTCATTTTTGTTAGTAGAGATTATCAATAAAAAATAAAGGCAAATATTTTAAAAAAATGTCAGATTAAAACATTAATCGATGATTCGACTGAAAAAACTTGCATCTGTATTTTTAACGAACTTTGCTGAATAGCTATTTTGGTTTTGTAGTTGGCAAATATACAAATATCATACTTTTTTTTGCTTAACAATTTTTATGTTATATTGCACAATGTTTTTGTAGGTCTAGAGACGGCTTACGCACCAAAGTTTAGACATGAACTTTTCACAATCAAACAATTTAAGGTGAATGCGACGACTAGAAGCGGGAAATTCAAATATAAAATGGTTTTTTCATGTTTTACCTAAGTTAATATTCAATATGAGGCGTGATCTTATGATTGGCGGTTATAATATCCCACAAAGTAATTTCTGATGTCCTTGTTTAACTCCGAAACTTCTTACAAATTAAAAAACTTTGTAAAAAACGTTTTATTGCGCAATAAAACGTTTTTGACAAAGTTTTTTTTTACAGAGTAAGTTTCGGAGTTAAACAAGGACATCAGAAATTACTTTGTGGGATATTATAACCGCCAATCATAAGATCACGCCTCATATTGAATGTTAACTTAGGTAAAACATGAAAAAACCATTTTATATTTGAATTTCCCGCTTCTAGTCGTCGCAT
>NWSH02000537.1:1997645-2039465 GCA_002382865.2 Heliothis virescens
AAAAAAAAAAAAAAAAAAAAAAAAAAAAAAAAAAACTGAAATGAACTTTTATAAATTGTGTAATTAATTTTAACTATCTGCTTGTTATATATTGTTTTCGTGTATACAGTACGGAGAAACTAAAAACTAATTAAGCTAGCTACTATCAAGATCTTGTTATTAAATTATGCACTGCATGTNCGTGTATACAGTACGGAGAAACTAAAAACTAATTAAGCTAGCTACTATCAAGATCTTGTTATTAAATTATGCACTGCATGTTATTGAAACGAAATGAACTGTGTTATTGATAACTATCATTTATTTATACAAAGTGTTTGGAAGTTTTACAGTGTTAAACATTTATAAACTTGGTAATATTAGATAATTGTCGATAACATTAAAGAAAATCCATTATTGTTCCAGTTTTGGTTATATCATAACAATACTGATGTATTTTTATTAGGTGATATTAATTGTTACTTTAACAACAAATTAATTATCTATTTAAGTAGATAGAATTAAGTTCTGTTGTTTTATTTCTTTTGTGTTTGAAAAGAGATGGTATAATTATTATAAGATATTATAATTATAATTATTGGATACCCTCAGCTGAATGTAATTGTCTTGATGTTATTAAGGGGGGAGATGTAATGGTTGATGTTAAAATATTAAATATTGTGAGGGTATCTGTGTCAGCTTACTAAATAAATCAGTCGTTTCCAAGATGTCGTTTCATTCAGACACATATAATACTACAATTATGACGTCACCTGACATGCCTGTCCAATCAGAGGATCCCAATGAAAAATGGCTGCCAGTCTAATACGGAAACTTTTCTTGATAAATGAACGAGTAATAAGAAAGAAATTAGATACGAATTCGTAAAAATGAATGGTTGAGGAACAAATTGATTTTTTATATTCAATTTTATTGGTATTAGTGAGTTCAAAGACCATTTTGTCAAACGGGGATCTAATATGTATTAGGGGACTGTCAGTTGCAAAGTCTCAGCTATTAGATATTTTAGTTTGAATTTTGTTGGGAGTTTTAGCTCTGAGAAGTGATTTACTTTACGTTGCTCGTCGGCTGCTGCTGATCGCTAGTTTATATGGAAATTAGAGGACTTAAGGGGTTAAGATAAATTTGACTTAAACTTTCTAATATATTAACGTAATATATTGCCTGAAAAATAGCTATACGCTGCCAGATAAAGATACGTATTTTTTTCTGTAAATACGGTTATGCTTATATGCTATATGCTTTTCTATAGGGCAAGAAAATTAAACAAGCCATCTAATTATTTTAATTTTTTTTTTAATATAAAATAATGGTTCATCGTCACTACATCTACCTATGTCAAACCGAATTCTTGCTTTGATAAAACCTTTCAAAGTCTGACCCTCTTCAGACATAGTCCAGCAACACATTTACGCTTCAGTAATATAGAATAGTCCCTATCTAACACATCGCACGTATATCGTCTAAAATAATCTCGTTCCTCTTTCTGAAGACCTTCCGAACAAAACCATCACTAGTCTAAGTGCATTTTATTCCGTCAGACCCTTTGAGAAAGTCCAGTAGCACTGACCAATTTATTAGACCTCTCTAACCTAGTACTAGATGTCCTTTCGTCATATTTTCTGTATGCGTGCAGACGGACGGGAGGTCTTGCTACACTGGTTGGTCGTAGTATACAGTCGTTCGCGAGAATTGGTTAAAATTCAATTATTCGTCCCATTATTCGCGTACTCCAAAGTTTGGAGTAGGGCCGGACCACTTAGGACGTTCCGTTCACGTCGAGTGCCTTGCTCTGATTCGGTTTAATTTAACTTTAATACAGGCTTTTATGTTATAAGTCGTATAATAGAATGGGGAGGTTAAGTATTAGCCACTACATGTGGATAAAAAGTGGCGAAAGTATAAATTGGATTCGGCTCTTAGAACTATTTTTTTCTATACTGTCACTACGACAATTTTCCGTAATCTACGCTTTTGTATGTGAAAGGAATTGTGAACTAAATTGCACCATGGAAATAAAAACAACGACCACCAAGAACCTAACTAGTATTATAACTATTAATAACCCGCTTTATTTGTTTACCTATTCGATGACTATCCAAAAACAAGCAAAACTTCAAATTTAGAACCACGATCTTCATTTGTCAGACAGTTCCAACGCACACAACCCAAGCCCTTAGAAGCCATTAATTAACTCAATAGCACTAGTCATAATTATATAATAATATTCAGTTATTTATATTACGTGAGGGTGTATAAGCAGCCGCGAACTAGGCGGCGTGAGTGCCGAACTTACACAAAGACATCAAGTTCTGACTGGAATACCAACTTGGGGTCTTAACGTCGGATGCAGCAGATCTGTAGTTTTGTCGCGACAACTTGCTGTGCTTGGCTTCCGAAGAACGTTTCGTGTTTAAGAATAAATATTAGGAAAGGAGATTTTAAAGTATTGTTTTGTTGTTTGGGATGATTAATAATGATTATTATGCTTTATAGTTCGCGTAATTTATTAGAAAAACAAAAGTTATGTTAAAGAAATTTTAAAGAGCTTATATTATGGGGATAAAGAGTCTTAGCAATTTTTCTTTTCTCTACTAATGATATAAAGCTCAAGAGTTTGTAAGATTGAACATGCAAATCTCAAGAAAAACTGGTCCGATAGGAAAAATTATTTCGGTGTTAAAGAGTCCATGTACCACCGATGGTGATGTGTGAAGTAAAGGCAGAAGGTATTTTTTTTTTCAAAAAACTGCAGTAACTAATCTATGAAACAAAACTAACTTAACTTACAAGTTCCAAAATGACACAGTCACTTGTTTATCTTAGAATAGAATTGGACAATGTTGCTACATCAGACCATCATGCAACTCAACACACTTCATAGGAAAAAACTGAAACTGCAAAGTGAAAACAGTAAAACAACACATTGTTTCTGAAAAAGTAGTTCAACAAAGAAACATCTATTTGAAAAAAGTCTTTAACCTTCTTATTTAATTTCCTCATCGCACCTAGAATGTTCCACACGTAGTTAGATATAATACAAGTATGAGATCAAGAGGAACATTCGTATAATCATTATTCATCTTGGATGTAGGGAGCCCTCCTATAAGATTAACCCCGAGTCGTGTAATTATTTTCAAAGGGTGACGCACACCACTGTATTTTCAATGTTCCGTGTAGGTACAAATTTTGTGTTTTAATGGGATTTTTTTGCATAAGTATAAAAGTACACATAAGTGAAGTTTTGGAATAGTATTCTCTACATAATTGCAAAAAAGTGTTTCCCACAATTCATCTTTTGTGTTCAATTTTTTCAAATTAAGAAATCGCAATACCAACATAGATTCTAAAAGTATTTCTATTACTTGAATTTATTTCATTATCAAAGGCCGTTCACAAAAAAACTGTCACCTTCCATTACCTATATTTATTAAGTCGTCACTGAATAAAAGCCCTCTATGTTTCTTGCAAGTCAGTTACTTCTATAGAATTACGTTGTTATATTCCTCGGAGAGGCTCAAATAGCCTCATTTTGTTGCGAGAGGGAATTAACGAGCTGCCGCCGAGAAAAAAAAAGAATTATGACGTCACTTGACGCCTAGCGATAATCAGCTGTGTACTTTATCGCCCAGTTTGAAGGATTCCCCAGATATTGTTTTTGTTATTACATTTTTCTTGGTGAAATATTCCCGTTCGGCCTCGGCCTAGGCAATATTTTTAAGGTCAGAATTTTTGTCAGATTAGCGCAATTTTAGCGTAGCGTAAATTGCGCTGAATAATTACTCCGACTTAACTTTGGTGTGCGATATTAAAATTTGGGCGCTGCGCCTTAATAACATTGACTTCTAAATGGTTGAGATTTGTTATTCCTTATTCTGTTGCGGAGTTAAAAATTAGACAGCGGGAGAGCATCTTTTAGAGTGCCTACGTAATTTAATTACTAACTTTTGTTGTGATGATAACTCCCTGTGACCCTTCGCGCCGCGGTCATAATTAAAATGAAGTAGACGCTACCTAAGAAAGGCTAGTTTAAGTCGTAGTAGAAAATGATGACACATGGACGCGCGCGCACCTACATGTTCATTTAGGCTAATGAAATAATAACAAACAATAACTACTTAAACTAAGTATTTTTCTCCAACCAATCTAGAATAGAAAACACCAATCACATTGGAACATAAAAGGCACACCACTTCTCTACCAGGACCTCATAACATCAAGGCTATTCTAATCTTTTTTTGTTTAATAAATTCCCGGCAACCGCAGCCAAATCTAATAATACCGAAGATATAACCGTTGTAAACGTCCCCAAAACTCAAGTAGGACGTATATTTTTATAAAACTCAGTTCCACTTAATTCTGTCTCAGAACTTTATGCTAAGAACTTGAGCGATAATTTTCAAAAGTTCTTTAGATTTTGGGGTACTTTTCCTTTATAAATTGTGTTGCAGTCCTCCCTAAATTGTTTTCGTATGTTTCAAAATGTCGAGTTAATTATATTGAAATTAAACTTTCCGATGGTGAAGTTGAACAATGTTTTGTTTATATTGTCTTGTGTCAGGCGGACGGCTGCGGTGTTTTGTTTCGTCTTTTGTGTTAAGATGTAGTGCTTTGAAAAGATCTTTCAGCCAAATGGCTATTATCACAATTTTGTTCGCAGCGTTGATTGAATACTTCTGTAGAATGTTAAATAGAATCCATAAATTATGATTTATGTATTTTGGTTGAAATAACCTATTCGTATACTGAAGGAGAATTCAGGTTACAATATTTTCTGTATCGTGAAATTTTCTATGTTTGGAAGATAAAGCAAATGTTTCTCGCACATAAAACATACATGAAGCTAGCGGACTGAAACCCAGAAAGCTGATAACTTATCCACTACGGCAGCAGTATGAAACTTTTCGCCAAAAACTTCCTTCACTTAATAAAATTTAACAACTAAGTTCTATTAAAGTATAATTCAATTTACCATACACCTGCGTCCTTCGAGCGGCAATAAAGAGAAAAAGTTGCTACCATTAGTGATATTGATAATGTCTATAAGGGCATCATAATGGCAGGTTTTGTTCGAGCCCAATGGTTTCTGCGTGACTGCTCCCATGCTCGTAATTATGTAATCAGTATTACTCGAGTGCTTGTTTTGATGGTTTTGGCATTAATAGTCTATTAGAGCTCGTTATGGTGCATTTGTTTTGGTCAGTTAATTAATGGTGATCATTTGAGATCTTATTTGCAGCCAATTTGTGGATACATCGCTTCGCATCAATATTGCTGTACGCGGCAATTTACTTGTTAGTAAATGTGTAACTATAATTACTTTAGTAATTAATGTTCAACAGTTATAAATATTAATTACTTTTAACCGACTTCCCAAAAAGAAGGAGGATGAAAAAGCATTAAAGTTGATGTTTTTAGATACCAGGAGCGCATAAAATGCAGGGCCCTCCACCCAAACGCTAGTATCACCGCTAAAGCCCTCCCTTGAATGCCAGCGCAGTCGACAAGCGAAATTAACAGCAGCCGGACATGGGTGTCGACCCATGTCAGGACGCGCAATCCAAACGATATTGCGCTCACCTATTTATTTGTACCGCATACTTACTGTACTGTAGCTGCGTGTGATTCAGTTCTCTTGCTGCTTTCTAGGTCTTTCAAACTTGAGATTTTCATAAACAATTCGATTTTCTGGATTTTATTTTCAATTTCTTAATTATTTCAGAAATTAATTTTTTATTCAAAACTAGATTCTTTCAGTGGTTTCATTGGTGTACGTCAATATCTGACTCTAAATCTATCAGTGAAATTTTTTTCAAACTGGTTCAGTAGGTCCTGAAGATTGCACGTTCAAACAAACAAACTCTTAAGCTTTATAATATTATTACCTATTGATATGTAATTTAGAATATAGATCCTAACAAAATGAAAACCCCATAATATTCAACAAACGCGCAATCAATATGCGCTTAATGCAACGAGCATGAATATGTTCGATACAACCGCTGTAATGCGTTATTGCTGCGACTGGCTTTCCAATACCTACATATTATAAAGGTGTGTAGTTATATGTAAACACACTTTACATGTACCTATCATAATTAGTTTTGTTACAGTTAAAACTGCTCGTAAAGTACGTAAAAATTTAGTGACACTGCAGTTTTCTATAACCATATGAAATCTATAGCGGACTCGCGAATTGAATTCGAAAAACATTTGTATGGCACCCTAATCTCCATCGTCCATTAAAAATAGCTAGACCCAAACAAAACGCCATAGATTCAGAACAAAAGATAAAATACAAGTAATACACATGAATCACATAGATTAATCTCTTCACGTATAACTTACATCAAGCCTACATCCACCGACCAATGGAAACCAGCGCACGAAGACCTCCCATCGTTCTTAATCTTAACAATTTTCGACCACAGTCACTATGATGAAGTAATTAAAGAGGTCTTAGTTCAATGGTCGGTTGGTGGCCGCAGTTTTCTCGATTAGTTCCTAATGGTGTGGAAGGAAAGATTAAACTTTGTGACGAGTCTTGGATAGCAAATTTCTTGGGACATGTGCCTTTGGGGATGATGTTTCGCTGTTTCATTGTCATGGTGTGTGTATGTTATAGTTAGCATCATGTGAAAAGAATGTTTGAAGAAATGGAGATTGTTTGTTTTATTTTTAAACTAGCCTTTTCCTACCTCGTAGCACCAAATATTCTATAAACATCGATAAATCGCTTAAGCGCTGTTTAAACGCCAATGCTCTTTTTATTTTACATGACGCTTACTATATTAGATAACTAGAAATACAACAGTTTCTTAAAGCAATTTTGTATAATTAGCGCAAAGATCAGCAACAGTGAAAAATCAATAGGTTATTACGTATCCAAGAGTTCTCCTGAAAACAAAGATTTCATTCATTTAGTAACTGTCGGCTTAATCACAATGTGAAATATTTTATTTGAATAATATGATAGATGTTCAGTTTAAGACGCAGTATATGAAGAGATAAATCTAAAAGTTGATAACATAAGACGTATTTAAATTCAAATATGCTTCGATAAAAATTAAATATTTTACTTAAAGCACTAAGTAGAAAGTCATTTCTTGGCGAGTTGCAAATTATAATAAAATCTATTGTTAAAAATAAAACTAGGGATTATGTCTGGATTTTATCTAGATATTGTAATAAATTATTATTTTTGTGGAGCTGCTGGTTCTAATGATGCAAAAGTTTTCTTGTCGACTAAGGACTTTGTAAGTCAAAGTTTTTGCTATCTTGACAGATTCTTTATTATCATTGTAATGTAGGATCATAATTTTGTCTTTCGGTAGAATATTACGATAAAAGACATTTGCAATAATGACATTGGTAGTGAGTAGACTAATGATTAATGCACCTTTCATTATAATAACTAGTCCAATTTTATGGAACTAGTCTATTGTAAACCAAAATGACTGTAATGTTTTTCAACCACATAACAGCATCAAAATATTTGCTGCAACCTCAAAATACAAAGTGTCACGCCAAATAAGCTACTAGGAGATAATAAACACATGAGTCATAATTGCCCTGAAGGTATTCATCTGCTAAACAAAGTGAGCCAGCTAAGAATCCCATTATGAACGTCGGTCGTGGTGGCGGCCGCACAACTTTCGTATGCAAAGGCTTTTAGCCGATGCTGTATAATGTCTACGAAATATGAGGTTGTACCTTCAAGCATCGTACATACTGCATAGTTTGTTGTTCAGTAAATTCTGTGTCTTTGTGTAAGCCGAAAAGCGTAATACTAGAAGTTTGAAAACCTTGCTAACAACTCTGGTAATAAGCTCATGTTTAAATTTCTCTTTTTCTGTATTGTGTAAAGATATAGGAATGTGAATCATTGGTTTCCGGATTTCCGAAATGTTTTTAGGAATAGGAACATGAACTTTCAATGGTATGGTTGTTCCTAAAAACAGACAAAAATGATCCTACTGCTAGCTGCATGTCTAAAGGTTGTTTGTGCTTCCAAATGTTCCCGTCCGTGTGTCAGCAAAACGAGG
The DNA here is from genome assembly GCA_002382865.2 of Heliothis virescens. Classification (NCBI taxonomy): domain Eukaryota; kingdom Metazoa; phylum Arthropoda; class Insecta; order Lepidoptera; family Noctuidae; genus Heliothis; species Heliothis virescens. Next base: position 2,005,691 of record NWSH02000537.1, read on the forward strand.
CAATATGTCTTGATAAGTGCAGAGAGCAAAGTTTGGGTCGCGCGGTTGCACATCTTTTATGAGTGTTTCGCCCTACCACCTCATATTCTCTGTCGCCCTGGTCATGTGCAGTCATGTTTATTTACTTGGTAGTGGTTTCTCAGTTTTGAGGTTGACAAAGAAGTGTTGTTGGGTAGGTAATATTGAGATTGAGAGAGAGCAGAAGTTAGTAATTTTTTTTACACAAATAGAGTTTGGTATTCATTTTCTTCTGATATCTTGCATCTTCACAGAAGAATTAAAACGCGAATAGGAAACCTGACTCCAAAATGTGTGTTAGGTCACCAAACCGTAAAAGAAAAAAAACTCTAATTAGTATTACCGGTTAAAATAACACGTCACATCATAATCATTTCATGTGTTTGACATTCCTATCAGAATAGTGCTATCGAGAGGTGATGGAGCCGGTCTTTGAGTACGGCCGGTCTTTGAGAGTACCATCAGTAAAAATGTACAAGAACAATATGAATTTAACACAATACAATCACGCAGCTTCATAAAGTGCAAGTCTTTGACTGCTAAATGGCTGAATGATCACACTTGTTCACAAACGGTTTCCGAGTAAGCGTGGCTTACACCACAAAGGAGCGTGACGCCAGTTGACGCGGCCTTTGACGATCAACGCACAAACGCGAACGTCACTCGTCTGTTTATTGCCTTTGTTTCTATATTAAGTTTTTTTTAACTAATCTTGCAGTTAAGCAAAAATATTTAATGAAGTCAAGGGTCTGTGTCAAAGGTTCCAAATTAAGTTGTAAAAATCTTCTCTGATGCCATAAAAGGTTTTGATTTTGACTTCTTTTATGCTGTACTTATTGTCTGTCTGATAACTATCTAGAACTTTATATGGACTAAAACCTTACGTTTTAAATTGAAGGTTATTTTTAGGGTTCCGTACCCAAAGGGTAAAACGGGACCCTATTACTAAGACTTCGTTGTCTGTCTGTCTGTCTATCTGAGTATCTGTCTGTCTGTCTGTGTCCACGCTGTATCTCACTAACCGTGATAGCTAGAAAGCTGAAATTTTCACAAATGATGTATTTTTGTTGCCGCTATAACAACAAATGTACTAAAAATAAAAAAAATAAAAATAAGGAGGATGGGGTACGGAACCCTCCATGCGCGAGACCAACTCGCACTTGGCCGGTTCTTTTTGCTGAAATGACTTGTCAAAATTTTTCTGTTAGCAAAATTCAGCACCACCACAAATCAAGCTCAAAACAAATGTCTATTCGTAAATACATAAAGGCACGCATACACAAACGCGTATGTACACACCAAGTCGTGCGTGTGTGCCTCGCATTAGCTGGACAAACAGTGATTGTGTCTTGTCTGTTCTGTCGCAAGTGCAAATATTACCATGTCTACGTATGGGGTAAAAATCAGGGAGCCGAATTCCCTTGTTTTGATTCCGTGAATTGAAAGTGTATTTGAGGAAAATTTTGGCTTTGTAATTCTTATTTTGACTGTGAACCGTTTTATTAGTTATTGAAATAATATTCTGTTTTGATTCAGAGTTTCAAGCGTAATGTAAGCACCTGTAGATTCCGCTTAGGACAGGTTTTAAGCCTAAAACAATTTTTGTGTGGATAGCTTAGGGTCTATCATGTGTCATCAGTGGACAAACTATTTTTTGTGTAAGAATTCCTGCTTACTTTTTTCGGTCTTTCTGACCCTAAAAAAGTTAATCTACTGATAATATCGACGGTGGAAAGGCTATTTGGTTTAAGCGACATTTTGGGCGATATTGAGTTATATACATATTCGGAATCAGCAATTTTTTCTCCGTCGAATGATGCCGGATTCATTTAAATCTGAGCACTTTTTTGGCGCTTGAAACATCTCTATTTTTGGGTGGTTTCCAAAGTGGCAGTGTATTATATGACGTCATTTTTGCATATTTTTTTTACTAATGTACTTGAACTATACAATGATTTAAAGAACCGAGACATAAATCAGTAGCCCTTTCTCAGATAAAAGAGTCAGTATCGATTAAAGCGTTTTTCTTGTTTCTATTTCATATTGACATGTGACTTAAATCATTTTTATTTCCATACATTTTCAACAAAATACGACATGGAGTGTCGCTTGAGTCGCTTATGTTTTACCAATTGTAGTTAAGAAGTGACTTAAATCTTTTTTCCGTTCCCTGAAAAAAAGTGGCTTAGGGCAATTTGTATTAAGCGACATTTATCTTCTTAATTTAAGGTCCGTTTTATATGGTATAAGCATCAACACCTCGACGTTTTCAAATTTATTTAAATTAAGTTTACTCCGTTCCAATAGCTGAAGAGGTTTTGTTTTTATGATTTTTTTTCGGAAATTTTAAACTTTAAATGGCTCTCCTGTAAAGTTGCAAAAATGTCGCTTAAACCAAATAGCCTTTCCACCGTCGATATAATTAACTTCTAGTAGTTCCTTAACAAATAAAACATAAAGTACTATTCTTATTAATTTAACCGTATAATTAATAAGTCTCCGAGGAACATTATCATAGCGAGATCTCAAAGGAAACGAACGGAAATATGTTTCCTACCAATTTCCTGCTACCAGGCGAGCATAAAGGGATGGAGATTTTTTGTGTCTAATAAAGATATCGTCTGAAAATCTTTAATTATTATAATGAGGGGAGGTTTTCTTTTCTGAAGGGTTTCGCGCACAATAAAATGTCTAAATGGGTATGTTTGAAGTTATGCATTCATATTTTCTTTTGACTGGATCTCGTTAAAAAAATATTTTTTTTTCTCTTTTGTAAATGCCTACGTTGCTGTCGCCTCTGTGTTTGAAAAAAAAAACGACACCTATGGTCTGACCGTTTTGGTGCAGTTGACAGATGCTGTCAGTCAGTCGTCCCTTGAAAACTGTCCGCTGTCGAATGCACAAAAGATTCGGTGGCACTGTACAATTTTTTTTTACATTGTTTATTATCTAAATTATGTTAGATTTGAGATTTAAATATTAGTTTTGAAACCATTTTAATTGCTGATTTCAAATTATCTTAAGGGATAAAAAAACCGGCCAAGTACGAGTTGGACTCGCGCACGAAGTGTTCCGTACTATTATTATCTATGAAAAATGAACGTATCTATTACCCGCAACTAGCCAAAATACGAACATTTTTCGAGCAGCAAAAAATAACTTTGTTTTTCATACAAATATATGAATAACAAAGTTATAATTTGCGGTTTCACACGTTTATTGTACGGGAACCCCCTTTATATTTTAATTTTTAGTATTTGTTGTTATAGCGGCAACGGAAATACATCATTTGTGAAAATTTCAGCTTTCTAGCTATCACGATTTATGAGATAAAGCGTGGAGACACACAGACAGACAGACAACGGAGTCTTAGTAATAGGGTCCCGTTTTACCATTTGGGTACGGAACCCTAAAAATGTACTGACTTCACAAACTTAATCCGTGTTAAAATCTCCTTCGTTTAAATCAGCCAGCAACAAAAAAACCTTACCCAATGCAAGTTAGTTATGTAAACTATTGGCATTGAAGATCGAATATTTAAAGGTAGATTCCACCAGCTCGAGGAATGTAATCTCCATTGGATTAGCACATGAAAGGGGTGCCCGTTTCGTTCCCCATCAATCTAGATGTTATTAAGATTCCCAGTTAAAAAGTTTTTTACTGACAATGGTTTTTGAAATTCAAATAAGTTTTGACTTTCTGCTGACTAGCAGTTTGCAGCTTTAAAAAAAGCTTAGATAATAGAAACTAAACTTAGAAAGTAATCTTGCTACTTCTTCAATATTTTATTTATGCCACGAATGCGGGTGAACCATACGTGTGTGTAAATGTATGTGCACATTGTCTTTGTATGACAATCTTCAATAGATTTTCATCCTTATCGCAATGGCAGAAGGTCAATGTTCGATTGCTAAAATTTGACAGACTCGGATAGGTTGACCTTCTGTCGCCTGTAAATTTACACATACCTACAAGTAAAGCTTATGAGCTTTTATTGCTTGATTAATGAGTACTTAGTAATAAACAGTGAATAAATTTTTCCCATTAACCTAATTCATGAGCGTAAATATCATTTGAAATTAAATTAAATACTGAAATAAGTACGTTTGAAACATCTAGAAGCAATAAACGCCATTGCGTACCGCTACTGTGACGTTATTGCGTTATTATGTGATTTACGACCATTTGTCAGATTAAAGTTAACATTAACAAGCGCGTAAAGTCGCGTTTATGCATGTTAAGTTATACTTTATACACTTGAAAGGCTTTTTATGCTTAATCGTTATTTTTTCGTGATAGTTTTGTTTTGAACTTACACTTAAGAAGATTATGCTGGTGGAAATAAGTTTGTAAGTGCTTAGATTTAAAATCAGTATTATACTAGGTCCCAAGATATTATTGGTCCCTTTATTTATAAAATCGTAAAAAGATCTACTTTCGTCTTACACAATAAAACCATCAAGCAAAAGGAAACTCTCCAAAAATTATATATTTATTTGTTAGGAAAATAAAGCTAGCAATAAAGGGAACGACACGTCGCCGGACAACCGCACTCTTCCATTTGGACGGCAAATTGCGGTATTACGTGACCTACGACAAACTGAACGCGTGATGTACGCGCATTCGCGTTGTGAATGGGGGGTTTTATAACCGTAAATATGTACTGGCTAGCCGGTGATGTATGTTGCCAAAATGTTCGTAGTGGAAGCTTTATTTATGTACCAGGCGTACATACATGTGGAGTAGGTTGGTAAAGTAATGCTTTTTTGCCGAATCATCGATGGTGAACTACGTGAAGCCCAGGTTTAGTGGGCTTTCAAGGGTCTATTTAGAATAAGCGACACATGTTTTCTATTATTTTAAAATTCTTAAATTACTTGAAGAAACTGTTTGTGCAGTATTTTGTTACTGATGCATTACGATCTTCTCATTTACTATTCAGTTTTGCATATCGTACGTTCCATCTTTTCTATACTAATATTATAAAGAGGAAAACTTTGTTTGTTTGTTTGGTTGTAATGAATAGGCTCAAAAACTACTGGACCGATTTTAAAAATTCTTTCACCATTCGAAAGCTACATTATCCACGAGTGACATAGGCTATATTTTATCCGGGTACGGGCAGTAATTCCCACGGGATGCGAGTGAAACCGCGGGAAAACGGCTAGTAGTTCATATTTTGCATTTTCAAAACGAAAATTCGCTGACCGGGCGACTAAAAATTCATGCAGCGATACTAGCCATGTATACAAATTGCAATAAACTTAATATTATAACCCTACAAGCATGTTTTCTCACGTACTTGAAATAAAGTCCACGTCCAGTGTAGCAGCAAATAGCGACGTTGGTAGTTGACACTCGGAACAAGTTCCAACTTGTCGAGACCATGCTATCAAGTATTTAACAAGTTTCCCTGAAAGAATAGCCAACAGGTGCCCTCGGGGAGCGGCTAGTAGGAAATATTAACAATCGTTGCTTCTACCACTTTGTTGTTATGCGCGCCTGGTAGATACAGTTTAAATGGATAGGTTATTTAAATTATAGAGTTATAGATATAATTTAGCAATTTAAAAAAAAATAATTTTATAAAACTCTTGCGACCTATTGAATATGGAACTTTGATTTGCATTAATAATTTTTGACTGATTGAAAACATAAGAATCATTATCTCTTGTAGTACCATAGAAATTGCTATCTTTACTAAAGACATGTATTTTTTCCATTAGAAATCATATTACAAGAAACAGTATCAAACTAAGCCATACATCTGAACAGTCGTAAGTCTAATACCGTACTCACAAGTTTATACGAGAGATTTTAGTGTCGGCGTATATATAATAAAGCCTTGAACACATTCAAAAAGTTTCCTCGCAGCACTTACCTTAACTTTGAACGCATGATACGCGTTAAGTAGTAAGTAACTCATTGGCTTGTACGTCTGGATGTCTGTCACACCGACGAGATTGTTGGACAAATTAACAACGCTGTCATAACTTAAAAACACGTAAATAAAGCTGTTGGAACTTACAAAAAAATTATGCTTCTTAGTTTGCCCTCTTCAAAATCACAAGTTCTAGGCTTTATTGGAAATCATATTCCAGGGTAAAGATAATTCATCAACCCCGCTTTTCATCTCCGTGCAACATCTGTGTACGACAAATAAATTAAGGCGGAGCATTCACGTAGATTGAACAACCATTAGCTTTATAATTTGTCGTTTACACATTATGGTAGCTAATCAGTAAAGTGGTGGTTGTCTGGCTGACTCAAATGCTCCGTGTTACCGTGAACAGAATATTTTTATGAGGTCTCCAAAACCTTGTCATCGTCATAGCCTAAAACATCTACTGCTGGACAAAGACCATGCCCAAGCTGGTAGGATTTGCTCATATTCACCGCTCTGGGCATGCATGTTGGTGAGCGACCAAGTGACAATTTCCAATACGACCTTACAGTTCGGTGTGATAGACGTCCGCATTTACTCAACCCGTACAGTGCGCGAGCCGTGACGCCGCATACATTAGCGGCCCCCGACGGCAGTTGTGCGCAACTCGGATTAAATATTAACCCCCGCTTAACTTTAATAAGCCGACGAACAACATGGATACCGTTTGATAATTCGCCCCAGTTATAATTATAAGCATTTTGTATGTGTTTATTTTATTGTATGCTACTGAATAGAATTTCATTAGAATTTTAGAGCTCCATGTACCTAGATTATGACAAATTTCAATCTCTCTAATCGTAAATCAGCGGATGGATTGGTAATTTAAATCTGCAGCACATGACAAACGGAATCAACGGCTAAACATTTATTCATAAGGTTGAATCATGCGGCTAGTAAATATAGACACATTATGTGTAAACCGTGATATAAATAAACAGTAAAGATGATAATTTACCTTGTATTCATCGTCAACGAGTGTCATGGCTGCGCTGTGCTCATTTTATTGTTTTAATGCATTGATATTGACCTATGACGCATTTTTGTAATATTTTATTGACACAAATCGTAATACATAACAAATAACGTCAAAATCGTAAGTTATATATTAATTAATTATACTGTTTCCTTTATAGAAAATTGACTAGCTATTATTTTTCTTCATCGACTATGCATATCAAACGATATTTGTTTACCCATATAAGTTCAGTATGATAATTCAAAACTTGAACACATCAATAATTGCATTTATTGTATCTTATCTGACATTATCTTATGGACATTTTATAAAAAATATTATAGTAAAATATGACACGCAGAGCCGAACACAAGCAGTTCAGGGTTAAAAGCTGGCGGCGAAGTAACTGATCACCTAAAAGCATGAATGATGTATGAATTCTATACCAAAGTAACCACTCTTCAAAGCAGTAATTCCAGCAGAAAGGTTCTCAGTACTCACTTTATAAGCCTTTCAAAAATACGTTAGTCGTCCAAGTTGCGGCCATTGGCGATCGGTCCGGCACACGCTCGTTCCGTTTTCTGTAATCCGTTTTAAAGTTTATCCATTTTTAAAGGGAACTTTTAACGTAAACTATTGTGTGTATTACTTTGGACTTATTCTTAAGAACTGGACTCTAAGCTTTGACGGTTTGTGGAACCAGTGAAGTGCGGTTAAGCTGGTTGTTTGGTACTAGAACGGATTAGGTGCCGGGTACTACTAGTATTTTGTGAAATTCTGTATTATTATTTGTTTATTTGAGACATATGTATGTATGAAATGCTCTTTTAGAATTACAGGGAATTCGGTCTCACCGTCATTTGTTCAGTTATTTTGGATGAAACTACTACTGGCAAATAAACAACTAAAGTGCAGTTTTACACGTTTCAGATGATTTTCTAGAGTAGCTATATGACAGATACTGCCACAGAAAAGTAAGCAAAATTCAAAACATATCTATGGCAGAATCTGTCAGATACCGATCTAGAACTTTATCTGGAACCTGTGGAATTGGTGCTAAGAAATATTTTTGCTCGAATTTTGGAACCAATCCTTGAATCCGCTGACGACATGATAGACAGACCCTAACCAACAATATTCACTAGTCTTTTTCTATCAATTTCCAAGAGTCCCATCCCCGACCTACTAGTACATAGTGGTGCCACTTGCAATCTCACAAAACGTCAACAGACGTCTTTTTCTCGCTACAATAAAGGACTTTCCTGTTGTTATTGTGTTTGGGAGTTGACAGCCAATCAATGGCTCTCCCGCGAAATATGGCTGACTCGAGATGAAAAAAATATTTTGTTTTATGTCTGTGGTGAGGCCACAGTAAGATTATTACAATAGGTAACTCCTCTTTTTGTGAACTGGACTTGTTTTTTTGCAATTCTTTTTTTTTCAACATTTGTATATTTTGACCTTCATGACGAATTTTTCAGTATATTTCTTTTATTTCAGTATATTCTTAAACTTCTTCAAGACATTTTAAAAACAAGCTATCTCTCTGTACACGATATACTTAAAATGTATTGAGTTTAACTCTTTGAATTGTTTGGACATTTTTACTTGGACTTTACAGGGAAATTAAGGAGAAAACTGATGAAATTCATTCATCAAATTCCAAATACGTACACATATTAAATTACTGTTTATCTACTACTGTGGCTAGATGTTTCCGCTTGCAGCGATCACTGAACGTAAATAAAAATAAGGGAAGGTATCGAAGCTTGTCGTGTTGTGACTTATGAATACGTCGGTAAAGTTAGGCCAGAGAGGATAATAAGAAACTTTGCTGTGCCATGCATATGAATATAATGCTAGAAATTGTCTAAGCTATAAGCTGAAGGGTTTGTTTATTTGTTTGCTTGAACCTGCCAGTAATGGACAGATTAAAAAAATCTTTCAGTTTTTGCTGAGTAGCGTCCAAAGAATATACATGCAACGGTGAAGACGTGGAAACTAACAATTTCCACTCTTATAGAGCCTTATTGAAACTTCAGTACTTTCCAAAAATGCGGCTACTGTGCTCATAACCAGCCATGAAAGTATTTTTTTCCATCTCTTACAATAAAACCCAAATATCGAGCATTTAGCTAAAACGATCAGCAACGCCAAAGCCATCAACACCCATAAAACTGGTATACCAAATTAAAAAATATCACCAATAAAGCTAGGCCTTCCCAATAACGTTACAATTGTAGCATGGCGTTTTAAAACCCTAATCGGAACTTACTAAAGCCATTTATTACTTTTACTTTAATCGAAGAGGACTCTTTTACGAACCTCGTTACACAGTCTTTATTGCTCGAGGTGGCACATAAAAGAGCCTAGCTAAAGCTATCTGAAATTAAACTTTATAACCTCAGGATTAAAGTTGAGAATTCATTTTATAGTTATCAAGGTGTTCAAGTTAGTAAATTCGACATTTATTATGTAAGACGTCTTGATTAGATCCTCCGTGGATTGTTATTTTGTTAGATATTTAATTAATTGACATGTGAAGGTGAAGGGTATAAAGTGACCCCTATTACAGTAAAGGGTTTATTTCTAAATGCAGTATTAAAGTAAATTGCGTCTCCTTTTATTGTTAGGTCGATGGTTTGACTTTAAGATAAGGGCCTATAAAAGGTTACTGTTTGAAGTAACTTGATAATTTGTTGACATGGACTAGGGTAAAGATTATAATTAAGATAAAAATTTCAATTACTGTTGACTTAAAAAAACTATACCTACCTACCTTCCTGTTTTACGGTACCATACAAAATCAATAAAAATATGCGACCTATAGTCTTTACGAGTTAAATAAAAAATATTGTAGAAATACTAAGTTTAAGGACAGTCTACAGACTTGTCAAACGTAATCATGAAACTGGCCATCATAATATCTAGGTTAACAATCTCGAAGCAAAAAACCCAGCGAGTCGCCCTTTAATAACTTAACCGAACTTAATCTAAGTTACCAACTTTGATCAATTTATTCTCTATGAGACCGCGTAATGAGAAATAAATGTGTATTTGACAGAGCGTGTTATGAAGCTTCACTGTTTTGCATTTGGGTTCATCAGTTTAGTTTATTTATAGCTGTTTCCTGCCTTCACCCGTGTTCAGTGGAAGATAAAACATAGTCTATGTCTTCCAAGGATAGAGTAGCTGACCAAAAAAGAAATCAATTTTCAAATCGGTTCAGTAGTTTCGGAGCCTTGAGGGTACAAACAAACAATAAAAAATCCCCTTCATAATATTAGTCTACACTAGTATAATTCTATCCTCCTGAAAGTAAACATTATTAAACTGAGTTCTTACACTGACCTAGTCCTTTCAACTAACACGCTACACTAAAGTAAATCTCTAACTTTTAAAATATTCTGTTCCATATCGAAATACATATGTTTATGCTACACAGAAGTACAGTCAGACGCATCAAAATAACAATATTGTAAAAGCACCCTTTCCAAAAATCCTTTCACTACGAGACACTTAAAAATGCGGTGACCCTTCTTACATGAATAAACATGTACTCTAAGGTAAAAAAAATGTTGAGCACAAAGTTAGCGGCACCATGTGTAATAGCAATGTTTATGTCCCGGCTTCACTCGCCCCCTGTAATTTATGAGTCGCCATAAAAGCGAGTTTCAGGACGCCTTACTCGCTATGATTTGCATTTTTTTCTTTCGAACATGTGTTGATGGTAATATATGCATATTAGAATATATTTTTTTTGTTTTAAAGGTATATTTGTTTTTTTTTGGTAGCACAATTTTATGACGGTGCATTTTTTGTTTTGTTTTATTTTTAATTATGCTATCTGCATTTGTGATAAGGCAAAAAGTTAGTTCAAAATTCTGTACTCATGAAGGTAGTCCTGAGATAAATAATGATTTTAGAAATTAAACATCTTCGCATCTGATATAATTTAATATTTCCTGCGCCTACCGAAATTTATAGAATTATCTGTTTTGTAAGAAATAAAAAAAAAACACATGAAATATAAAGATGTTATTTGTAGTCCAATTAAATTTTAATATAAATTAGTTAAAAAAAACTTGCAACTAAAACCCTTCAAAATTCACATTACACAGTTAAAGATAGAATTCATTACAAATATCCAATTTGTACCTGTTTCCTTTGACCAGCAAACAACTTAATTACATTACTCGATAGGACCTCCATAAACTACGAAACCGTACGAACATAGGACTGTCCAATAAACTGGCGGTTGACTGGCAACCCTAACTGTGACGTCACGTTAAGGGTGGGTTCTCATTTATTATTCTTTTTTTTATGACGCATAAATTCCACCGCCCTGTAATCGGACCTTGTCTTTTACAGATCTGCATATTTATGCGGTTCCCATTGGTTTAGGTGTGTTATGAGGAAAATTGTGGGAAACTTCTGAAGAACGGGACTTTTGGTTTGTGCGAATAATGTGAGGTGGCCCTAGCTGTGATTGTTTTTTTAATGTATCAATTCAAATTCTTATGAATTTTGTTTTTGAATAAAATTTTGGAAATAATCTAAAACACCCCTTAGAACCGTAGGTATATGTATAATAATTCTAATCTCCTCCTCAGGATAATAATTCTAAACCCTCAACTCAGGAGTCAATACTAACGACAGACATGATCTATCGTAACCATAATATCATTCCCACAATTTATTACCCATCAATATCCTTTTATTCGATTATCAAATAGCATTGGAAGTCTGCAGAGCTGTGCAGTGCAGAGTCGATCGCATCGTGCAGACTGTAATGTCTGGGCTGTGAGAAACTAGCGCTGCTGTACGTCTCGTAGACAAATCGCTCCCTCAAATGGAAGATTATTGTAAAGCCGGGATGATGTTACACCGAATTGTACCTATTTCTTTTCTTTTTTCATAACTAACTCTGTTTTTCTTTTTATTTCATACAAAAAGACAAGAAACAACTACGAACAATTGAGGATTGAGGACAAAATAAACTACGAACATAAAAACACGAAAAAAAATGTATTAACAAAAACGAATGGGCACGACAGTGGTGTGAAATATCTTACCCAAGAAATGCAAGGTTTATGGCCAGTTTCACAAATTTCAGATAGATTTTTAGATAGCTATCTAACAGGTAATTCAATAGAAATGTTTTTAAGTTTGATTACTTTAGCGGTAAGAGAAACTGGCTGTAATTGAAGCAAACTTTATGCTTAAATAAAGCAGTTTTTTCATTACTCCTTTATTTTATTAGCTCACGGTGTAACAGTCAGCCACGTTAAGCCTACGTCCTTAGATATCCTACCGCGCAGAGTGGGTCTAGTTTTATTGTTTGTAGTGCTCATTTTATGAGCAATTCATGAGCAATTTACTTCCCAATGCAGGGTGAGGTGCCGAATTGTTAATAGGTAAAATACTTTTAGGATTTTTAAGTCGTTAATACTTCAGCTCTTTAAGAAACCCTGGATCGAAGTTTGGACTTTAAACAGTCAGCTTTGCTTACGAATTAAATCTTTCGAATCGGTTTTTAGAAACAAGCTTATTTTAATGAGCCATGGCTACTTGATATTACGTTTGAAGTTTGTTGGTTGGTATTTGTGTAACGGATTTTCTCTAATGCGTAGCAGATGAAACAGTATGTACCGTGGTATGTACTTACTAATGTACCTAGAGACGACAGCAGGTCAACGTGTACGAATCTGTCGAATTTTAACAATCGAACATTAACCTACCTCCATTGTGATAACGTTGAAAATCGACTGCAGAAATTTGACAGATTGTGGTAACTTGATGTGCTGTCCTCTGTACCGTTCACTGTTCAGTAGTTTAGATATTAAGAAACCTATTTATACGATGCAGAACTTATCCCCTTCTTCACAGTAGTCAAGTATTAATGTACCTTAGTATAACATGACGCAATGTCAACGTAAGAAAACACAAGGTATCAAGAGCAATTCATGGACATATTTACCACTCAGAATATTGGCAATACTGTCACTAAGTAGGTAGCACGAGCAGAAGTACCATATTATAATCTATCTTCGGACTCGCGGCTGTTCTTCAACGGGTAATCGAAAAATATTTACGTACTCTCAAGTATGGGTGAAACACCACCAACTTCCAGAATCCGGGATGCTATGTAAAGTTTCTTAAAGACCACAAAGATATCTGTAATAAAAATACCGCATGTACGTTTATGTAGAGGAAATTATTAATAATTTTGCCGTTCTGTTTTATTTTTTTATTATCTTTCATGTACTGTACCGACTTGACCTTTTGCATCTCTGCTACAGTTCCCGTTTCTCTCACGGGACTGGATCAACCTTATTTGCGGTGTAGTTATCTCGCGATATGTCTCATTTCACACCTTAATGTCTACCTTTGCTTTTCGTAAGTAATTTTTTATGGGACCATAAATTCCGAGTAGGGGCAACTTGGGAAACTTTTTTTGGGAAAAATGCGTGTTTATTTGTGTACATAGATCATGGCGATTTGCGCTTACCGTATTGTTCCGCGTGGTTGCTTCAGGATTTTTCATTTTGAAATTATGAATTTTTAGGTTGAGTTTCATGATTGGTAATTTTTTTGTTCTCCTATCGCAGCTAAGAGATGAAGAGGGAGTAGAGTGTTTTCTAAATAAGTATGAATATCATTAGTAGCTCTAAAATGCATGCATGTTTTTCACTGCATTATGAATTAAAGCGACCAAGTGCCAATCGGACTTGCGCATGAAGCCGTATCAAATAACTGACTTTGAAAAAGAAAAGATTGTAAGTTTTTTAAAGTATGTAAACAGAAAAAAAAACACAGGAAAATACAAACGCAGTATCAAATCCAAGAAACAGATCGCAGAGATAGTATGCAAGCCATTTGTTGAGTATTGCAATGGGCGATACAAATTGCCCCATCGAAGGCAGATTAGCACAAATCCCCTTCACGATAAATGGAATACCGCGCCCGACAAGGCGAGTCGAAGTTGCCCGATGTTACCCGAAGTACGCCGAAATACGACGAAGCTTTCCGAAGTTCACCGAACCGTCACGCACGAACCACTTTACCAATATCCACGAGTATTTTTTTTTCTATTATTTAACTATCGGTTTTAAGCTTTTTCGCTTCATGAGTGTGATGGAAAATGAAGAGTTTTTATAGTCACAGGAAACGGTTTAAGGGTTTCGTAGTCAACTAGAACTCAACTCAAATCGTGGTCAACGGGCAACAAAGAATCGGGCTACAAAGTAATGGGTCACGAATTGTTGCAACACAAAGTATCGGGCGTAAAGCGTCGGGTAGCAAAGCGTCGGGCGACAATGTGTCGTGCCACATTGTGTTGGGCTACAAGGTGGCTGGTCTAGTCTAGAAGACTAGGAAAATTATTTTGAACTTGATTGGTTGAAAAACAGGTTTACTAAAATTATACAAAATATTTTCCGAACTAAGTTCGTAATTTCACCGTATTTGCGAAAAAAAATTGGGAAATGGTGCTAGGCAGATGATTACGGGCGGGGCGGGATAAGCATGAGCTATATAATCGGGAATCTACGAAACCCTACTCTGAGCGTGGCCCGACACGCTCTTGGCTGGTTTTATAATAGTTTTTTTTTTTATTTATATACGCTTCTAGTGAATGAAGTACGTAAATTGTTATAAATCATTTGAATGTAAATGCAATCAAAGAGCTTTTTAAGCGGAGTTTTTAACCAACTTCCCAAAAAGGAGGAGGTTCTCAATTCGACCGTATTTTTTTATTTTTTATGTATGTTGATCCATATCTCCGGCAGTTATAGACCGATTTGAGAAATTATTTTTGTCGCGTTACGCTTTTTTACGTCGCTGATACTATTACGGGACCGACTGTCACTGTGGGTGGGTATGGGTATTAAAAGTATTATAGTTTTAGACCCGAAAACTGAAAAGCATAAAATAAAAACAACTTTTTACAAAAAAACAAGTCAACAGACCTGCAGACACCGACTTCTAGAGCCACGTGAAAGNGAGCAGAAGTACCATATTATAATCTATCTTCGGACTCGCGGCTGTTCTTCAACGGGTAATCGAAAAATATTTACGTACTCTCAAGTATGGGTGAAACACCACCAACTTCCAGAATCCGGGATGCTATGTAAAGTTTCTTAAAGACCACAAAGATATCTGTAATAAAAATACCGCATGTACGTTTATGTAGAGGAAATTATTAATAATTTTGCCGTTCTGTTTTATTTTTTTATTATCTTTCATGTACTGTACCGACTTGACCTTTTGCATCTCTGCTACAGTTCCCGTTTCTCTCACGGGACTGGATCAACCTTATTTGCGGTGTAGTTATCTCGCGATATGTCTCATTTCACACCTTAATGTCTACCTTTGCTTTTCGTAAGTAATTTTTTATGGGACCATAAATTCCGAGTAGGGGCAACTTGGGAAACTTTTTTTGGGAAAAATGCGTGTTTATTTGTGTACATAGATCATGGCGATTTGCGCTTACCGTATTGTTCCGCGTGGTTGCTTCAGGATTTTTCATTTTGAAATTATGAATTTTTAGGTTGAGTTTCATGATTGGTAATTTTTTTGTTCTCCTATCGCAGCTAAGAGATGAAGAGGGAGTAGAGTGTTTTCTAAATAAGTATGAATATCATTAGTAGCTCTAAAATGCATGCATGTTTTTCACTGCATTATGAATTAAAGCGACCAAGTGCCAATCGGACTTGCGCATGAAGCCGTATCAAATAACTGACTTTGAAAAAGAAAAGATTGTAAGTTTTTTAAAGTATGTAAACAGAAAAAAAAACACAGGAAAATACAAACGCAGTATCAAATCCAAGAAACAGATCGCAGAGATAGTATGCAAGCCATTTGTTGAGTATTGCAATGGGCGATACAAATTGCCCCATCGAAGGCAGATTAGCACAAATCCCCTTCACGATAAATGGAATACCGCGCCCGACAAGGCGAGTCGAAGTTGCCCGATGTTACCCGAAGTACGCCGAAATACGACGAAGCTTTCCGAAGTTCACCGAACCGTCACGCACGAACCACTTTACCAATATCCACGAGTATTTTTTTTTCTATTATTTAACTATCGGTTTTAAGCTTTTTCGCTTCATGAGTGTGATGGAAAATGAAGAGTTTTTATAGTCACAGGAAACGGTTTAAGGGTTTCGTAGTCAACTAGAACTCAACTCAAATCGTGGTCAACGGGCAACAAAGAATCGGGCTACAAAGTAATGGGTCACGAATTGTTGCAACACAAAGTATCGGGCGTAAAGCGTCGGGTAGCAAAGCGTCGGGCGACAATGTGTCGTGCCACATTGTGTTGGGCTACAAGGTGGCTGGTCTAGTCTAGAAGACTAGGAAAATTATTTTGAACTTGATTGGTTGAAAAACAGGTTTACTAAAATTATACAAAATATTTTCCGAACTAAGTTCGTAATTTCACCGTATTTGCGAAAAAAAATTGGGAAATGGTGCTAGGCAGATGATTACGGGCGGGGCGGGATAAGCATGAGCTATATAATCGGGAATCTACGAAACCCTACTCTGAGCGTGGCCCGACACGCTCTTGGCTGGTTTTATAATAGTTTTTTTTTTTATTTATATACGCTTCTAGTGAATGAAGTACGTAAATTGTTATAAATCATTTGAATGTAAATGCAATCAAAGAGCTTTTTAAGCGGAGTTTTTAACCAACTTCCCAAAAAGGAGGAGGTTCTCAATTCGACCGTATTTTTTTATTTTTTATGTATGTTGATCCATATCTCCGGCAGTTATAGACCGATTTGAGAAATTATTTTTGTCGCGTTACGCTTTTTTACGTCGCTGATACTATTACGGGACCGACTGTCACTGTGGGTGGGTATGGGTATTAAAAGTATTATAGTTTTAGACCCGAAAACTGAAAAGCATAAAATAAAAACAACTTTTTACAAAAAAACAAGTCAACAGACCTGCAGACACCGACTTCTAGAGCCACGTGAAAGGTTTTATTTTATCCCTTTCAGTGTTTTTTTTTTGTGAAGTCGGTTTTGTTTTTTTGTAAAAAGTTTTTTTTTTGAGTTTGAATTCTACACAATGTTACTACTTCGTGTTTTTATTGTAATGTATAATCATAAAATATCTTAAGGTCGCACTTGCAGACTAGATTATCTACCAAAGTAGTAAGTTACTAAACGTCATTTTTAAACTTCACAACCCTTAATTAGACACGGGTACCTGGTCTCCACTCAGACTGGTCGAATAATCCCATCCATCTACCCCTATTCATGAGCCCAAATTGATTGTCGCTGTATTTTAACAAAATAATATCACTATCCGTGATAAACGTCACAGCAAAACATCACATAATAGATCCACTTCGGCCGGGTAAGCTGGGCAATTTGTCCGCGTACCGAGTGAACATTTGTTCGATATCCTATCAAGTCCCCGGTTATATACGGATATAGCCGTAACAAAGGGAGATTACTGACAATTTCTAGTAAGAGCTGGTAATGTCACGTGATTAAATTCTGTGAGTTCCATTTTTGTTGGTAAGTGGCTCTACTTCTTGGCAATTTATCGATATTAGTATTTTTACTACTGACTAACTTATTCGCTACTTTTAGCTATAGGCTGATCATAATTAAGTTAGTACTTTCGGACGATTTGAGAACAAACAATGGAAATCTTAATAACTTCAAAATCATCAATAGAACAATACATGAAAGTACTAGGAGCATATAAGAACAGCAGAGCAGGTGTGTTCAATTATGGAAAGCACTTGTTGCGCGCCCATGAAACTGAGTGGACCGAGTTAAGTGTGGAACTTGGCTTGTAAAGCCTTCATAATGCAGGCAATGTTCCGGAGTTAGTTCTTTGAGAAACTGACGCCCTGGTACGTACTTTAATCAATGCATTAGAAACGTTAGGAATCTAAGTTGCAAAAGTCATCTAATTTTGAATCCACCTGCTTTTCAAGGAGGACGGCCTTTTAATTAATTTTAGACTTCATTTCTGCTATTTTCGTATGCTTACACAATAGTTCGCATAGTAAACCTAATGATATTGAAGAATACAACATACTATTTAATAGTTTACGTGAAAATATTAACCGTAAAATAGAGATTAGATTAACTTACCACCCAATTGCCTAACACATTATTTTTAGCCCCAATCACCAGAAAAAAGAAATGATTATAAGCACAACAAAATAAAAAATCCAATACTCGTAGATATCAATAAAACTGTTCAGCCCAAACAAGAAACAATATCCGAACATAGTCCGAACAGGATAAAAATAAACAAAGTGCATATAAGTAATGAGCTCTCCAATTATGACCAATCATTTATTGGAAACTCGTCGAAACGGCATTTCGTGCGGCCACGGGGATTCAGTCTCCGCGGGATTTTAAATCCCCGGGGATAATCCCGCGGCGAGTGGACGGGGAAACCCATTCCACTTATTTCACATCGCTTTGTCCTCCAGTTTTGCTCGCTGTTTATTTAGCGATATCACAGGACTTGAAAAGCACTGATTGGAGTGATTTTTAGTTTTTGCGAAAGTTGATTGGCGCATTCATGTTACATGTTCTAGAAATACGTATCTTTTTCTAACAACTGTAACTCTGCTAGATATTTGTCTAATTTCCTTCAGTTTGTGTTACTAAGTTTCAGGATAACTTAAACCTAGATTTCTAGTCTTGGAATTCGATGTCTAACTTTCACTGAATGTAGTCTTGACACTTAATGACTGTAGAAATTGAGTACCGAATTGTGTCTTTAAAGAAGAACGAAGATTCGTTTGTGAATATTTAGGTCCTTTTAAAGTTGTTGAAGGTATTGGTGAAAAAGGTTGAAGTTATTTCTGCCCAAATTTTATTATGGACTAGCTTCTGCCAGAGGTTTCACCCGCGTCCCGTATTAACTACTCCGCGCACCTGAATAAAAAGTAGCCTATAGCCTTTGTCGATAAATGGGCTATCTAACATTGAATTTCTTTTTTAAATCGGACTAGTAATTCCTGAGATTAGCGCGTTCAAACAAACAAACTGTTCAGCTTTATAATATTAGTATAGATGAACAATTTTTCTATCATAGTTTATCGACTTGTGTTACTGTATATTTACCGGTGTAATTTTCAAAGTATTGTTTATTAGTTGATACTAGCAACGGGAGGGCAAAGAAGAGTGATATATTTTAATAATTTATAAAAATGATATTTTTCCGTATTCATCCATCATTGTCATCTTCCTTCGGGTATGCTAGTACTTGATAGAGATACGGAGGAATATTTTGGTGATCTCATTTTTAACTTGCTATATATTTATTGCTTTAAGAAATATAATAAATATAGTATTATTTCCTCAATTTGTGCTGATTTTTGCTGGGATAAAAATACTGAAAATATTCTACGCCACGAATTCATTCATAAGTTAATGTAGATCTATCCGATTAAAATGATTCGCGAGCTCGAATCGTTATGAATTGGTTTTCTGAAATGTCAATTGTGTGTCGAAAACGTAGCATTTATTACCTTTTTATGTCATTTGCATAGTTATGTAATGGTGCGATTTAATAATATTTAAATTTTCGCGGATAAAATTTAATAAGCTTGCGTGAATTCGGGCTTAACGTGAAATATGGTGTTATTTTAAACCTATGGGTTCAATACGTTTATTGTTTAATAAATCAAATTATTTGTTAACGAATTTACAATCTGGGGTAATGTATCCTGATCCTGTAAGTGATAATATTACCGAGTATGTTTTTATTTAAAGGAGAATAATGAGCCTGAGAACAGAACATAAGCATTTTTATTAAACATTACTTTTTTTGTTTTTATCTTTTTTTAGTTTTCCTTTTGCCAGCCAAATCTCTGTTTATACTTGACAAGAGAGGACTTGATAGCGTAAATACACTACATCTATATAATATTCTTCCCTAGTTCCAACCAATGAAAAATCGATTGATTCAGAACTTAATGAGTGTTCATTTTCGTAGAAAGTCTCTCAGTTGGCACAACTGTCGCGAATCCAAGCCCGCGGCGTTTACCCTGCACTCGATTGAAACAAGTGCAACGTGTATCAATGTTGGACAAAGTTGGAATTACCTGGAATTTTGCTATTGTGAATCCGAAACCTTTCATTTTTCATTTGTAATATTTTTGGTTCTTGGAATTTAGTGCGGGGATTAATTGAAAAGGACGTGAGTTAAATCGTTTTATTATTGCGTATTTTTTTTGTCTTTTTATTGTTATTTATTTGTTTAAAATATACAACAAGAAATAAAGCAGAAGTAGATTTACACTGCCTGTGTTTATAAGACGTCTATGACCACATAACGTCGAGTTAACCATCATCATCTGTTTAGCCTTTTCCCAACTTACGATGGTGACGTACGATTGATCCTGATGATATCCTTCTAGATGTTTCCATTGATTTCGATGCCCGGTAGTTCCCAACTATATTGGGGCCAGCATCTAGTCTTACCAGATACAGTTGCGTACCAGTGTTTTATATAGGGCCACTGCCTTTCTGACCTTCTCAACTCAGTCACTTGTGCAACTCGACCTCTGGAGGACTGATTATCAGACTTTCTGGCTTCTGACTAAGTGAGCCAAATGGGTACCACAAAATACCCCAAAAGTCGACATGAAAATCCACCAATAACCAAAGCACACATTCGTGAATTGTTTGTGGGTACAGTTGTTTATGCACGCAACATTCTGTTACATTAGAATTCTGGCCACCACGTCCATTCATGTTCGGCTGTTATTGGCTATGGCTGATTCCGCCATTGTGTTGATAAATACAATGATCACGGATTCCGAACGATATTAACGTACCAAATACGTTGTAATTTTGCAATTAAGAATGGTAATTTTTGGCCTGTATGTTTTGGATTTGTGGATTATTTGTGTTATGATTGTTTTATAGGTTATTTATGATTTGTCTTGTTGTTTGTATATTTCTCTATCATCGACTAGACCTTTTTATTCAGACGTTTGGCATTTTTTTTGTTTAAACATGGCTTTATTCTTTATTTAAAAGTTGATGGTAAATTACTCCAGTAGATTGACGGATAACACTAAGGATAAGACTGAAAATCTAGACTAAAGTAAATCTTTATTTCTAAGAGAAGTTTGTAATTTGACGTCTTAGAAACTTTAAGTAGTTCGTAATTCTGCCGCCAATTAAACAAAGATAAATCTTAATCGAAATTCGGAATACCACTTCAATGTTTTAAAGGTGTACATTTTCGAAAGAACATCTCCAAATAATGTATCTCAGATACGCGTTACACCATAAGCCGCTTGTGTTTTATTGCCATAAACCCCAAACAAACCATGACAAAACAATTTAGGGACCACCAAAACATTTACCTCGTAATTAAACATGAACTTATCACTCGCAAAGGGCGCAGATAAACCATTATCACAAAGTCAACACGAGATTCGCGAAGAAAAAAGGCCATCCAAAATTGATATCCCGAATAAAAAGCGAGGTAATCTACAGAAATGGCATTGTGGGCTCTCCGCGGAAAGCAAAGAAAACGAATTTATAACCAACACAAAGGACGTAGATAAGCCGCAAGCGAAAACAATTCGAGATGTAGGAAAGATAACGCGGCTACGGTTTTTGTTGAGATTTTCAAGTTTCGCGAAAAGTGGAAATCTCTATAATCGCCTCGGATTGTGACGGCCGACGATGAACGAATGCAACTACGCTGATGGATTTTTGCTTTTATTGTGATTATTTCGGTAAAGTCATGGAGGGCCGTTATGGAAACCGTTATGCAAGTGTGGAGGCTTATTTAGACGGATTGAGATTTTGTTGCTTCTGTTTCGTTGCTAGCTTCGATTCGGTGAAATTTTGTTTTGGATTTGTTTGGTTCTTCTACTATCTACGTTTTTAGTCTACGATTTTATTTATTATCTACGTTTTTATCTGAGACACGGCGGAATAATAAGAGGAACTGTATTATTTGAAGTGAGATCATTAGGACGATATTTGCGAGTATGCAGTATAGGTTTTAGACTTTGCCAAGTTTAATTAAAAAATCTTGCACAGTTTAGTAACTTTTTTACTTAGTGTATTTATAAAATCTCCATTAACATTTTTTCAGAGTTACCAGGCTATCATGATAAGGTGGAGGTCCCGTTAAAAGTCCACTCTAGCTGTCGTCGGGCCTTAACAAGAAAACTTTGGAGTTCAGTGGACTTGCGAAGATATAACGAACAACAAGTAAGTTCATAATATAATATGTATTCAGATGTAAACATACGCCAACTAAACATTTACTGACTATAAGGGAGTCTAGTGCAGCAAGATAAACCTTTATACGATTTTATTGCACATTTATTATATGAAAATATTATGCTTAATGCATAGTTATCTATACTAACATTATCAAGCTTGTTTGTTTGTTGTTTTGTTTGAACGCGCTAATCTTAGGAATTACTGGCCCGATTTAAAAAAATCTTTCAGTGTTAGATAGCCCATTCATCGAGGAAAGCTATAAGCTACTTTTTATCCGGGTGCACGCAGTAGTTCCCACTGGATAGCGGGTGAAACCGTTGGCGGAGGCTAGTTAATATAAATATAATAAAACATTAAGAGCACACTGCATGCTTTTCGATGGCCGATAGTTTGTTCGGGCATTTGAGTCCATAAATCAATATGAAGATAAATTGTAGTATGCAGTTATGCACATTACATTGATCAGATCTTAAATTTTGCCTACTATCAGAACCAACCGGCCGACTGTTTAGTCTGCTGTGTGCAGGTACTCTTATTACAACAATACTTATTTTAAAGTTAGTTTTAAGCTGAAGGCCTCTAGGCATCCACAGGGAAAGACTGGTTAAGCAGTATACGGTGTCCTAGGCTGAACTGCGAGACGCCATATCTAGAAAAATAATAATTTGAATTTCTTTTAAAATTGTGTAGCTATCTTGTAAGATTCCGTCCCTATGAGGAAATTCACATCATCTTCAGCTTGTTTTTCCTCTTGCCTGACTAAAATAATACAACCTCTTTTAGGGAACAAATAAAATCATAAAGCAAGCTACCGCCTTTTGTGAGGTAGGGGAAGTTTGAAGCCTCGTTCATACGAAGTAAGTTCCAAACATTTTTGATGTCAACTTATTTGCATACGTGTTACACTTGAGGTGGACAAGTTCTAAGTGCTATGTACGAGGAACTTAGATCGTAAGTTGAGATGTTTGTAAGAGAGAATATGAATGTTTTAGAATGATTGTAATAGAATGATGAATTCTTATAAGTTATCTATTATGTTTTACAAGCTGTTTTGAATGAATTTTACCAATCAAACATTAATATACCTACCACTATTCTCATAAGGTCGAAAATCTTTTGCAGAAATTTGATAGATTGTGTTACCACACTGGATGTGCCGTCGTCTGTACAAACATATAAATTAATGTTTACGATAAACAATACAGGCAATTGTTTAAATATGAATTTATTTAACAATGAAATATATTCTATTTCTTATTTAACAATAAAGTTTATCTGAAATAAATCAAAATATTTCAGAAACGAGTCGATTTAAATTAATTCGCAGATGGTTGAAAACTTGAACTTGTATTTGGTTTCTAAGTTAGTGATACTTGAAGTTGTATTTGGTTTCTAAGTTAGTGATACTTGAAGTTGTATTTAAATGAATACATTTATATTGATTCTGGTAATCTTTAATCTTTTGTGTTAAATGCCAAAGTGCAAGGTTTTGGTTACCTGAAACTGTTATTAAGTATTCTAATCTATTTATACTGATATTATAAAGCTGAAGAGTTTGTTTGTTTGTTTGTGCGCGCTAATCTCAGGAACCACTAGTCCGATTTGAAAAATTCTTTCAGTGTCAGATAGCCCATTTATCAAGGAAGGCTATAGGCTAATTTTTATCTGGGTGCCCGCAGTAGTTCCCACGGGAAAGCGGGTGAAACCACTGGCGGAAGCTAGTAGGTAATCAAGAGCAAAGTATTGATGATTGATATTTAATATAGGAAAAATATCTCGTAATTAAGTAATAGTAAATACATCTAAACAGCCTATAGTAAAACTTGTAAGTGAGCATCAATCTTGAGCAGTTGTTAGGCTCGCCAGCGTCCGGCCTTACGTGCCAAACTTTGCAAGTCGTTAAGGCGCTGTTCTCAACTAAAATCACTCTAAGTAATAGTTGGATTAATTATGTAGGTAACACAGAAAATCCACTTCGTTTTGAATGCGGATTATTGAGATTATTGCTCACAATTTAATTGCGATGGGTATTAAATATTATTACAATTTGTTACACACAGAAACCACTAAAGGACTATCATCATAATCCATAAGCTAACATGGCAATCAAATTTTTTACTTACATGAATTTGGTATAAAGACTATTTTTGCATAGACTTAATAATTTTCATAATATGACCTTAGTAAATAATAAAATTGTTTACTTAGCATAATATGTAAAGAAACCTTATTGCCACACAAATTTGTTTTTTTTTTCATGCTTGATTTGTCTATACTAATATTATAAAGAGGAAAACTTTGTTTGTTTGGTTGTAACGAATAGGCTCAAAAACTACTGGACCGATTTTAAAAATTCTTTCACCATTCGAAAGCTACATTATCCACGAGTGACATAGGCTATATTTTATCCGGGTACGGGCAGTAATTCCCACGGGATGCGAGTGAAACCGCGGGAAAACGGCTAGTGTGACATAAAATTATTTTCTTCATTCTTTCATGATTAATTCCAATTTATTGAGCTTCTGTTACTAACTTGTGCTATGACCAAGAGAGCTTAATTGACGATACTATTAGTGAGAATACCAGTCACCACTATTGTTAAGTTAACGAATTAATCTTGGATCTGAAATGCTTTTGTGTTGTTTGACAGTTAAGTTGCAATTAAGTAGTACTGCTTTATCTGATTTGCCTGTAGGGCTGGGCACAAATGGGTGAAGGAAAATGGAGAGTAATTTAAGTTGTTGCTACGCAATACTATGTATTTGAAACCCGACATTAGAACATTATACCACAATAGGTCATTGTACATTAGTAGGAGAGCAAGGGGCTTGTTGTAACAGAGGTCAGTAGTAACAAGACATTGAGTCAAGGTGAGCTTCTGTTCTATCTAGTGGAGTAATATTATATTTAATGATAATGGCGAATATTATCTTAAACGTATTTTTTTTATTTTGTCACGTTTATAAATATTACTTACAAGTCTTACAACTGTTTTTTAACAAAATTCTAAGTACCTAACATTTTTTACCATGACCTAACTACAAATTCTAACACTATCCAAACATGCTTACAAAACAACTCTTCAATAAGTGTACCCGTCTCCAAACTAATAGGGCGATTACTATAACTTATGACGTCACTAACATTCGATGCGTCATACAAAGCGTGCCCGGACAAATCCTGCTATCAATTTTATGAGCTGCTATCAGCTCCTAGTCAGGTTCAGTGCCTACTACGGAACTATGTTTAAAATTTTAGGGTTATTAAGAATTTGTTATAAGTAAAGATTATTTATGTAAGGGGAAACTGTAAATAAAACTCTCCATTCAAGAAATAATCATCATGTATCCAGAGTCTTTCAGCATAAACTTGCATAATCTAAACATTGTTAGGTGCGAAAGATGAGGTAAAACTTTATCTTATAACTTTCCTGATAATTTCAGCCAGAGGGTTTTTGCTGCTAAACATAATCCCTCATTGATTTCCAAAAATAACTCTTGGAACCAACCTGCATAGCTCATTACTTTATTAGTTTTTGGAATTACTATAACCCATTAAATAGAGTACTAGGAGACAAGAATACACAAAGAGGTATGCAAAACAAACGCGACTCGTTCGAGTTCCCATAGTATTTGCCTAGAGTGTTTGAAAATATGTACCCGCACTATTCATCTTTAGCCTGTCGACTTGAGCCTAGATTTATGTCTATATCTAAGCAACAGTCGAGTCAGTGATTAATTGTATCGACTTCATTTTATGACAATATGTAGTTAATTTCGAGTTTTAATATCTTATGATTTTCGGAGTCAATTTGGCAATAATTTTAGCTTTATTAAACGTAGATATTTCTGATAAAAAACTTATGGTTTCAAATTACCTTTAAACTTTTAGATTTCGTAGTAGTAAAAAGCTTCAAATTTATGATGTTAGTAACATTATTTTACGAAAGATATTTTGATCGTCGCGTGATATTTAGTTTTGAGGTTTATCTTAGGTTGCGTTTAAACAAACACCCATCAAATTATTTTAAAGCGAACAACGAAATCATTTCCTGTGTCTATTTTTAATATACATAACTTAAAAACAATACTCCGGCTCGTTAGGTGCACCACCAAAAATTCGACTACTTCTATCAATAAATATGTACAGCCAATACAAAAACACAGACGTACTTCCTCACTATCCCACTTTCCTGTTACTTTGTTTCTTACCCTAAAGAACCGCATAATTCCGAGCTGTACCAACGAACCGATATCTTATTCTTTATACATTGAGTTCATTAGTTGTTTCTGATAAAGCTGGTAGACGTCATTGCGTGGTTTTGCCTCCGGCTGATTGGAAGCCGTTTTTTCTTAGAAATAAGTATATTACTTTGTTATACGTGGGAGTGTGTGGGTTGTGTGTACCTTATTACCTTATTGGGCGGTTGATTGAAGTTACCTTTTACAATTCAGGTGTAAATAGATGTATATTATGTTATCTTCCTGACTTTGATTTCGAAGTTGNTTTGTTTGGTTGTAATGAATAGGCTCAAAAACTACTGGACCGATTTTAAAAATTCTTTCACCATTCGAAAGCTACATTATCCACGAGTGACATAGGCTATATTTTATCCGGATACGGGCAGTAATTCCCACGGGATGCGAGTGAAACCGCGGGAAAACGGCTAGTGTGACATAAAATTATTTTCTTCATTCTTTCATGATTAATTCCAATTTATTGAGCTTCTGTTACTAACTTGTGCTATGACCAAGAGAGCTTAATTGACGATACTATTAGTGAGAATACCAGTCACCACTATTGTTAAGTTAACGAATTAATCTTGGATCTGAAATGCTTTTGTGTTGTTTGACAGTTAAGTTGCAATTAAGTAGTACTGCTTTATCTGATTTGCCTGTAGGGCTGGGCACAAATGGGTGAAGGAAAATGGAGAGTAATTTAAGTTGTTGCTACGCAATACTATGTATTTGAAACCCGACATTAGAACATTATACCACAATAGGTCATTGTACATTAGTAGGAGAGCAAGGGGCTTGTTGTAACAGAGGTCAGTAGTAACAAGACATTGAGTCAAGGTGAGCTTCTGTTCTATCTAGTGGAGTAATATTATATTTAATGATAATGGCGAATATTATCTTAAACGTATTTTTTTTATTTTGTCACGTTTATAAATATTACTTACAAGTCTTACAACTGTTTTTTAACAAAATTCTAAGTACCTAACATTTTTTACCATGACCTAACTACAAATTCTAACACTATCCAAACATGCTTACAAAACAACTCTTCAATAAGTGTACCCGTCTCCAAACTAATAGGGCGATTACTATAACTTATGACGTCACTAACATTCGATGCGTCATACAAAGCGTGCCCGGACAAATCCTGCTATCAATTTTATGAGCTGCTATCAGCTCCTAGTCAGGTTCAGTGCCTACTACGGAACTATGTTTAAAATTTTAGGGTTATTAAGAATTTGTTATAAGTAAAGATTATTTATGTAAGGGGAAACTGTAAATAAAACTCTCCATTCAAGAAATAATCATCATGTATCCAGAGTCTTTCAGCATAAACTTGCATAATCTAAACATTGTTAGGTGCGAAAGATGAGGTAAAACTTTATCTTATAACTTTCCTGATAATTTCAGCCAGAGGGTTTTTGCTGCTAAACATAATCCCTCATTGATTTCCAAAAATAACTCTTGGAACCAACCTGCATAGCTCATTACTTTATTAGTTTTTGGAATTACTATAACCCATTAAATAGAGTACTAGGAGACAAGAATACACAAAGAGGTATGCAAAACAAACGCGACTCGTTCGAGTTCCCATAGTATTTGCCTAGAGTGTTTGAAAATATGTACCCGCACTATTCATCTTTAGCCTGTCGACTTGAGCCTAGATTTATGTCTATATCTAAGCAACAGTCGAGTCAGTGATTAATTGTATCGACTTCATTTTATGACAATATGTAGTTAATTTCGAGTTTTAATATCTTATGATTTTCGGAGTCAATTTGGCAATAATTTTAGCTTTATTAAACGTAGATATTTCTGATAAAAAACTTATGGTTTCAAATTACCTTTAAACTTTTAGATTTCGTAGTAGTAAAAAGCTTCAAATTTATGATGTTAGTAACATTATTTTACGAAAGATATTTTGATCGTCGCGTGATATTTAGTTTTGAGGTTTATCTTAGGTTGCGTTTAAACAAACACCCATCAAATTATTTTAAAGCGAACAACGAAATCATTTCCTGTGTCTATTTTTAATATACATAACTTAAAAACAATACTCCGGCTCGTTAGGTGCACCACCAAAAATTCGACTACTTCTATCAATAAATATGTACAGCCAATACAAAAACACAGACGTACTTCCTCACTATCCCACTTTCCTGTTACTTTGTTTCTTACCCTAAAGAACCGCATAATTCCGAGCTGTACCAACGAACCGATATCTTATTCTTTATACATTGAGTTCATTAGTTGTTTCTGATAAAGCTGGTAGACGTCATTGCGTGGTTTTGCCTCCGGCTGATTGGAAGCCGTTTTTTCTTAGAAATAAGTATATTACTTTGTTATACGTGGGAGTGTGTGGGTTGTGTGTACCTTATTACCTTATTGGGCGGTTGATTGAAGTTACCTTTTACAATTCAGGTGTAAATAGATGTATATTATGTTATCTTCCTGACTTTGATTTCGAAGTTGAACTAACAGATAAGGGTGCTGTCAGAAATGTTCCAAATGTTTGCATTTTCAGTTTGGTATTTTCCTTATTTATTGTGTTGAAATTAAAAATAAATGGCGAGATAAGTAGGTACGTTTGTACTCATATTTGAGTAACCCTATATTTTGAATATAATTTCAGTGATTTGTGGTTACTTGGAATCTAATAGTAAATTTATGTTTGAAAATCTGTATACCAATTATATTTATGCCTCCGCGAAACAAAATACGAGTTGTCTTCATAAACTCCACAAACGAGCAATATTCGACGGTAGAACAGTGACGTCATAGACTTATACAAAACCGGTAAAATGCGGTAAAAACCGGTAAACGAAGCGTAATAACTGAACGCTTGTGGCACAAAGGGAGATGCCGCTACATGCCCTTTATGAAACCGCCCTAGGCGAACTGTTTATAATGAAGAAAATATAAATTGTCGGATTATAACTAGAGAGACTTCTGACGTCATTTGAAATCAGATTTTAAGTAAATGAGAACTTAGGGGTGGTATTTCGTGGTACTTGCATAAAAATAAAAATATTACCTCAAAAGGTTGATGTTACTTTCAGGGATCGAATCAAGGAAAATCGTAATTGTATATACCTACATAAAAAGAGAATTTCCACCCGGCTTATAAGGCCTATTCACACCATGTCTTTCGATTGTATCCTTATAAAAGGATTTTTACGTGTGCTTAATATGAAAAGGGCAGTCAATCGGTTTCCTAATCGAGGGGCTCTGTCGTCATTTCAGGCCGCGCCGGTATGAATACGAATATTGTGTGATTACGTCACGTTGGCCCTCGTAAGGATTGAGGATACCTCTTGGGTTTCGTACAGTCCTGGTACCTTTGTCTGGTATTTGACTACAAATAGTTGTTTTATAATAATGATCAGGTTATTCATGTTTGTTGAAATATAAATTATGATATTCAACTTTTTGAATTTTTTAAATTAATTATGGGGTTTCAGTTCGTTGCTGCTGGATGAAATGATATTCCTAAATCGTATAATAAAGGCAAAGTATCGAAGCATGCTTGCGATTACATTTACTATTCATATAACTTAACATAAGCAATTTACCTTAAGACGTTACATTAACAGGTTTAAAAGGCTGTTTTAACCTGAAAGGATAATTGCTCCACACATGATAATCACTAAGATAAAGGGTTAAAATACCCATGCGTCACTTATCTCTAATGAAAATAGAAGCGTTATAGCGCAACAATAGGTTGCGTCTGTCGGGAGTCTATGAATTTGCAAAAAGAGAGACTAATCAAAGTAATTACTTAATCGTTTAAACATTCAATTAAAACTTGTAATAACTTTTTAAATACAAAAATAATTATATAAATTTATTAGAATATCAGCTAGTGCAATACGTGAAAAATAGCGAGAGAATTCAAACTATTTTTTTTTTGTTTTCAAGTACACCTATAAAAGTTTTTTGGAAACGTCAAGCTAGTAGAAATAACATTGTTCCAAGAAGTGGGTCTTATTGAGAAGATTCGGCTAGAAACTCAATAGATACTCTTTTCCTAGAAAAATGTCTAGACAGGCATGAGAAGACTATCCTACATTAACTAAAGACCATAGTCACCACTCGTTCATAGCGTTCTCACCACGCTAAGACGATAATAGAAGCTAAAGGAACTATTTCAACATAATTTGCTCTAAAATTCAGAATATTCTGAAAATTTCTGGTGCGTTCACATCAAAGAAATAGTCTAGGAGCTCGTGACTTGGCGTTTGATATATTGTTGCCGGGACGACATTTTGGGGCACCGCTCCACAATGAATATTTTGTTAAGTATACCTAGCATTATTATTTTAAAATTTTGTTGGTAAGTATAGAAGATATTTTTAGGACAAAAATGTGAAAGATTTTATGCCGTTAGTGGTTTTAAGATAATTCGAATCATTTGAAAGAGCTTCTAAATTAGATAGAGACCAGTCCATTTTTGTAACTTCAGAAGTAAAAAGTTTAATTTTTAAACTGCAAAAAACTCGCTATTTTTGTAAGTAGATAATAGTTACTTAAAAGATGCATATTCCCAAACCAATTATCCTCGCATTAAACTTATTCAACATTTTAAAGTAAAGTTACATACCCACATGTAAAAAGTTTGTCATGCGATCTTTGCGATTTAAGAGAATCGTCAAGTGCATCTGCTGTTTGTAATCGCCTCTAAGTTGTAAAATTTTACCGACCGCCGAACATTCATTCGAGCGAGGGTCCCGCCGTCAGAGGGTGCATGACGGGAGAAAATGCGGATTTCCGTGATAAATGATACGATCAATGCTAAATGTACTTGATAGAAAATGAAGTTATAGAACAAAAATTATAGTTTTTTGAAGCTCAATGAACAAGGTGGTAAATTGACCCGTGTCATTTAAAAACAGTTGATGTAGGTACTCGTTACCTCTGATAAAAAGGATTTGGTACTTTAATTAAACAAAGTGCTCACTCAGACAACAGCCCGAAAGCAAACTATCCCGTCGTCAGTTTATACAGGACACCGCATTGTCTTCTATTGAAAATCAAATTCGTCCCGTCCGGACCTCGAACAAAATTAAATGCGAAACGCATAAATTAAGAGGAGTTAAGACGAACTTTCTCTCACAAGTTCCATTGAAAGAGGTGAGCTCTTTTGAGCGATTGTTCCTATTCAAACTCAGGAAATAACCTTGACAAAATCTTTATTGCTTAAAAAAGTACTAGGGGCCCATGAGTGCTGAAGGAATAGGGAGCGTTTTTCCAAAGCAGTCGACTTCAGCATAGCAAGGACTAAGTTGTTCGGGTTGTATGCTAATGCACAGCTCCCATCGGAAAGATTTTGTAGTCGGCCGAATTGGATGGCAAATCATTGGCATATTTATTAGTCTTGGGATTTGATCCTGGTTTCTGGCACACTTGGGTTTGTTATTGCGGTATCAAAAGATCTTGTAAACACGGCCCGTGTCGGGGTAATATCCTTTTGACATTTAGCTTCAATTAATAAGCCTTGTTATGAAATGCTTAGTTCGATTTCCATTTGTGAAATTGTTGGGCCATTGTGGCAGTGAGAATGTTATATCATTCTTCTTTTTAACCTACAAAAGTTTGTCTTCCTCTCGAAAAAATTGATTATTTTGATCAGAAATATTTTGTGTTTTTATCAGTTTCCTAACGTTTTTCACCTCCGTAAACTATACATAAAAGGTTAGAAACCTTTAATAATAATTAATATCCTGAATAACACAGAATATTTTAACTTTGATATTCGTGTAAGAAAAAAAATACCACTCCGTCACATTTTTATATTAACTATTTTTTTAATATTTTTAACAGCTAAGGGTTTCTGTTTTTTTGAGCTAGAGTTTGTAAATATTTCTTACTTAGTTAAGCATATGAATAATAAAAATATGAAGATCTGACCTGATATAGTACAAAAAACTTGTTTGTGACGGAGGTGTTCAAGAGACACGTTTAATTCTGATAAAACTTTGAAATTATGAAAAATGAGTAAAACTTTAATGAGCAGGTTGCTTTTGGAATCCATGATGGTTAAATGATAGTTTGAAATACACAATTTCATTTGAGAAAAATATATATGTATATTTTTAAATCATTTTTTAATATCAAAAAGTGCTTCGTTCAAATTGTAGGTTAAAAAGAAGAATGACCCTAATATAATTCTCACTGCACAATGGCCAACAATTTCACAAATGGAAATCGAACTAGCATTTCATAACAAGGCTTATTAATTGAAGCTAAATGTCAAAAGGATATTACCCGACACGCCGTGTTTATCAGATCTTTTGATACCGCAATAACAACCCAAGTGTGCAGAAACCAGGATCAATCCCAAGACTAATAAATATGCAATTATTGCCATCCAATCGGCCGACTACAATATTTCCGATGGGAGCTGTGCATTAGCATACAACCCGAACAACTTAGTCTTGCTATGCTGAAGTGACTGCTTTGGAAAAACGCTCCCTATTCCTTCAGACTCATGGGCCTAGTACTTTTTTAAGCAATAAAGATTTTTGTCAAGGTTATTTCCTGAGTTTGAATAGACAGATCGCTCAAAGAGCTCACCTCTTTCAATGGAACTGTGAGAGAAAGTTCGTCTTAACTCTCTTAATTTATGCGTTTCGCATTTAATTTTGTTCGAGGTCCGGAGGACGAATTTGATTTTCAATGAAGACAATGCGTGTCCTGTATAAACTGACGAGGGATAGTTTGCTTCGGGCTGTTGTCTGAGTGAGCATTTGTTTAATTAAAGTACAAATCCTTTTTATCAGAGGTAGAGTACCTACATCAACTGTTTTTTAAATGACACGGGTCATTTACCACATTGTTCATTGAGCTTAAAAAACTATAATTTTTGTTCTATAACTTCATTTTTATCAATAATTTAGCATTGATCGTATCATTTATCAGGAAATCCGCATTTTTCTCCGTCATGCCCCTGAAGGCGGGACCTCGCTCGAATGAATGTTCGGCGGTCGGTAAAATTTTACAACTTAGAGGCGATTACAACAGCAGATGACTTGACGATTCTCTTAAATGCAAAGATGCATGACAACTTTTTACATGTGGGTATGTAACTTTACTTTAAATTTGAAATGTTTAATGCGAGGATAATTGGTTTGGGAATATGCATCTTTTATAACTATTATCTCTTACAAAAATAGCGAGTTTTTTTGCAGTTTAAAATTAAACTTTTTACTTCTGAAGTTACAAAAATGGACTGGTCTCTATCTAATTTAGAAGCTCTTTAAATGATTCGAATATCTTAAACAATAACGGCATATAAATCTTTCACATTTTTGTCCTAAAATAATCTTCTATACTTACACAAATTTTAAAATAATATGCTATCTTCTCTCACAACAACAAC